>VXBB01008557.1:0-63469 GCA_013399915.1 Illadopsis cleaveri
GAGGAAAGCGGGCAATCTCCGTGTCTCTCCCCGCCGGAGCCGGGACCCCTGCGGCCGCCCCGCGCAGCACGTGTCGCCGCTTCCCGCCGGCGAGGAGCATCCGCGGGCGCGGAGCATCCCCGGGAGCCGGTTCCTCCTCTTCCCCGCCTTCCAGGGCAACGAGCCGAAGCCCCAGCGGGGAGTGGGATCAGCCCGAGCCACGAGCCCGGAGGTGGCACTTGGCCCTCGGGTCCCCTTCCCCACGCGGTGACCCCCACCCCAAGCCGCGCGTGTCCCCCCATCCCTGCACTGGCAGTGATGGAAAACACCTTCCTGTCTCCCGTTCCCTTAATTTTGGGGTTCTGAATCCTTAATTTCGGGGTCCTGAATTCCCCGAGTCTGTTCCCAGACTGCAACCCCAAGCAGCATCATTCCGTTGGGATGCACGGAGTGTTGGTCACCCCTCGTTCCTGAGCTCAGACACTGGAAAAGCTCGAGTGTTCCTGCTCTCCCAGGGCTGCGGGAGCAGCCGGCCTTTGTCTGCCCAGGACAGCGCTTAGGCTGGGCTTAATAAATTATTCCTGGAGAAAAAATGCTGAATGAGGGAGAGTTTAGGCAGAGGTTTAGGGTCCTCCTGCACTGCTCCTCTGGCATCTGGAAACAGGGCAGAGATGATTTAATCTGTGATTCCTGACTCTGGAAAGTGGTCAGGATTTGCTGATTTGAGTGTGAGGTGGTTGGGATTTGCAAATATCGTCATAAAAAAAAAGAGAGGAAAATGCTTGGAGAGACCTGGGATAACCCTGGAGATGCCACCGAGGAAGTGTAACTTGCCACGTTGGCCCCTCACCAGTGTTAAACAAGAAGGAAATCGAGTCAGAACATTAAAAAAACCAAACCAAAAAAACCCCAACAAAAACACCCCAAAAAAACCCCCAAAAAACCTTAACCCCAACCTAAACAAAGTGCAGGGAAAACTTCCCAAGGCAAAGCAATCCGTAAGGAAATACGGGCTCGGCTTCCCCCTCTGCTCGCTCGTGGCCCTGGGGTTGTGCAACAGCCAAATCCACGGGAAGGGGTTGTGTAACCCTGGCAGAAATAGGCCAGCGGCACAGCCCGGCCCTGGGCTCCGGGCTGCTCACGCCTTCCTTATCGGGAGCTCGGAATAATGCAGAGGGAAAGCTTGGATGGAGGAATTCGCCTTCCTTACCCACTGGGAGAAGGGTGTGTGAAGCCTGAGGAACTGGCTTCTTTTCCCTCCCGGCTCCAAAACCCCCCAAAAAAAGGTTGTTGTGATGTGAGGGAGAAAAAAAAAAAAATCTAGGAGCTGCCAGCCAGAGCTCAGGGTACTGTGGGAGATAGCACTGCCCTCCTGGCCGCCTCCACAACTGGATTTCTCTGGGATATTTTTAAACAAATTCCTGTGAATCCTCCCAGTGAGGCAAAGCTGGGAGAGAGCACGGAGCTCAGCTTGGCTCAGGGAGAGGGGGGAGAAGCCAGCTGTCTGACTTGGCTGCTTCCACCATGGGTATAAAAATTATTCCTGGTTTATAAATCTCCCCAGGCAAAAGGAAAAGCCAGGGAGTCCCCAGCACAGGGAGGTGTAGGGGATGAAATTCTTGGAAAGCTGTGATTTGTTTGATTGGGTCTGAACCACAAACCAGAACCACAACAGGGTCTTCTTATCAAACCCTGTATTTGAGACTGTATTTGGGAAAAAAAATTGCAGGTGGTAGCCTGGGATGTGTTTTCCCTTTGGATCATGGAGAAAAGGAGCTCAGCTGGGGTAAAAAAGTGCCTTTTCCAAATGTTGTGGTTTAGTGTCTACCTCAAGGCCTTGAAAATAGCCTCAAAAATGGGATTTTTCTTCTCATTCATACCATGGAGCAGCTTTACCTGCTCTGCCACTCATCTGGGGGCATATCACCTTCCTCCCCAACTCTTGCCCTTTTCCTGCCTGGAAAGTGGGTTGTCCAGACTTATCTAACCCCCAAGGGATTGTGCAAACTTTAATTAATCTCAGCAGCGTCCTTTGAGATCCCGGCTTGAAAGTTTGCCGCTGATGCCCTGCGTTCCCTTGGGATGTGCCAGCTCACCCTGGGCTTCCTGGTCCCTCAGCCTTGTCATGCCATGGGAGTGGGGTCTGAGCGTCTTTTCTTCCCCATCCCTTTCAAAAGGGAAAAACTGGGGATGGAATTGATTTTCCTGCATTTGTGCCATCCCCAAGCAGGGGCAGGTTTTCCTAACTTTGTGGTGGGTTTTTTGTTTTGTTTTGTTTTGTTTGGTTTCTTGTTTTTGTTTTTTTGTTTGTTTGTTTGTTTTTAATTTAATTTTTTCCTTTGCCAAGGGATTAGTTTTACTCTGCTGATTCCTCCCTGGCTGCCTCTGTGGATATAGAAGGGGCACCTATGGCAAATTCCTGGAAAACCAACTTAACAGCTTTCCTTGAGGCTGCTGAGGTCAATTGCAGGACCCAAGGTCAATGTCAGGACAGCTTTTCCCACCTTTGGGGCCTTAGGGAAGCCATCCTGTCTCCTTGCTCCTCTCTGCTCATCAGAGCTACACAGCCTCAGTTTCCCCTCCACAGGGGGATGTTCCCACCATCCGAGGGGGGATTCTTGGGGCCAGTGAGGCTTTGCCATCCAGCATCTGAGCCTCTTTGGGATCTCTGCCCAAAAGACCCCCTGGGTTTAACATGGGGAGACGGACGATGAGTGGCAGGGACAGCAGCAGTTGGATGTCTCCAGCTCCAGAACTGGAAGGCAGAGCATTTTCCTGGCTGAAATGGGTTTTAGTGGGGCTGTGGGGCAGCGAGGTCACCTGAGGATGGGTCAGTGGATGCTCCACCTCCGGCATGGATTCAGCTGCTGTCCCGGGGGTGAGGATGGGGAGGAACCGGCCGAGCAGGAAACATCTGACTCACCCGGGTTCAGGATGACTCTGGGCGTGTGTCATCTGAGGCTTGGCTGTGACGGGGAGAGCACGTGGGCTTGGAGTCAGCGTGGAAGAGCTGAAGGACGTGGGTGCCACCAGGGCCAGGGCTGGGGAGGGTGGATGCAGCCCAGCATCACCCCTGTGTCACCCACGGGAGGTCGGGGAAGGGGACGAGCCGGTTCCCTGCTCTGAGTCACCTGGGGTGGGAAACAGGGACAGACATGGGCAGTGCAGAGACTGAGGACATGGAACAGGCTTTGTCTTGAGACAGGGAATAAAACCTTTCCAGTGCTTGAGGCCTTCACCCTGTAGCCTCTGCTGCTCCCTCTGCCTCGCTTTCCCTAAATTCCTCACATCCCACCACAGATTCGGGTGGGGTGGGAGCATGGCTGGGGTGGGAGCATGCTTACACAGCATCCCCCTCCCAGAGAAGCAGGGAGAGAGCCAGCATTCCCTAAAACTTTGGGATCCTTACCAAACAGCATGCTTGAAGTTAAAAACTGGGATAGGGAGGGAAGTAATTTAAAGAAAATGTAATTCCCAGCAAAAATTTCCCTGGAGAGAGGAGTGACAGCACATGCTGTGGGTTTTGGGGTGTTTCAGCCTTCCCCAAATGCGAACACTGCTCTGTCATCTTACAGTCAACAAATGTTTGGGCTGTTTGCCCAAAAGGTAAAGAATCTATCCCAGAAAGCAGCCACCCTCTCCCAGTGTTCTGCTTTTGCTCAAGAAGCTGCTGGAATTAGTCACATCCAGCTGAAAAATAGAGGAGGGAGATGCTTAGGGATGGGAAACGTGCTCATGCTCCAGTTCCTGGCAGCCACGTGGCTCTGGAAAAGGATTCAGAGTAAAATGAAAACAAAGGCAAACAGCTTCCCCTTCTTGGAACCTGGGATCATTAATGGGAAAGATGTGTCTGGGACCTTATTGCACAGGAACAAAGCTCCCCGGGCCCTTCCCCTTCCTGCTGGGCAGGAAGTGGTGGCGCGGTGCCGGAAGCATTGTCACCCTCAGCAGCCTTGCCCTGTGTCCCCGAGAGATGAGGAGAGGGTCCCCAGCATCCCTACAAGGGCAGTGTATGAGCCAAGGAATTTACAGAATCCTGGAATGGTTTGGGTTGGAGGGGAGCTTAAAGCCCATCCAGTGCCACCCCTGTCATGGGCAGGGACACCTTCCACTGTCCCAGGCTGCTCCAAGTGCCATCCAATCTAGCCTTGGACACTTCCACTGATCCAGGGGAAGCCACAGCTGCTCTGAGCACCCTGTGCCAGGGCCTCCCAGGGAAGAATTCCTTCCCAATATCCCATCTAACCCTGCCCTCTGGCACTGGGAAGCCATTCTCTGCCTCCTGTCTCTCCAGGCCCTTGTCCAAATTCCCTCTCCAACTCTCCTGGAGGCCCCCTAGGCTTCTCTTCTCCAGGCTGAACAGCTCCCACTCTTTTCTATGGAGAATGGCATTGACTTGGAATTGAGTTATTTGAAGATTAGTTAATTAATGTTTCCACAGCACTGATCTCTTGGGGTCCAGGCTCCTTAAGAGGAGTCTTGAGGAATAGAACGGTGCCTAGCTGCAGTGCTGGCACCGGAGCCATGAGTTTGGAAAGCTAAAGCTGTTTTTTGTGTTGCTTTAAGCTCAGCGCAGCTCATCTTGGCTTGGCTCAGCTCAGATCACACAGCAGCAGAAATTGGGCAAGTTGAGGTTTCCTCTGTTGCGGGGCAGGCAGACCTTTCCCAGTGGTGGCCGTGCAGCCAGGACAGGCGACCCTGGGCACCTCTCCAGCATCCGGCATGGAAATTAGCTGAGCCTTGGACACAGCCTTGAGCCAAGAGATGGGGATTTGCTGGGGTTTGGTTCAAAAACGTGGCATTGAGCTCATTACACCCACAGCTACTCCGTGATCTGGAGCTTTAACACGATGTCCTGGGCTGGGGCATGCCCAGCGCTTCCCAGCTTCCATCTCTTCCTTCTTGCTTCAGTTTGTTTAGATTTCCTTGAGGAAACACCATTATTTAGGCTGGAGGCTTTCCAGAAATTCAATTGCCCCCTTCAGGATCCTAACCTAGTGACTTTATTTGTTTGGAATTGTGTGGTAGATAGGGACAGGCGTTCGCAAGACCGGTATCCCCAAAAGACCCCCCGACCGTCCCTTCGGGTCCATCGGGACCCCCGCCGGGCGCGGAACCTTCCCGGGAGAATTGGCAATCTGGCCTAAATTATTCCATGCTCTTCAAAAATGTTAAGCAACTGAGAATGTGTTTTGTCTTGAAAGATGTTCAGACTCTGGCACTACATGCTGAATTCCCCATTTCATCCCATCTTTGTAATGATTTGAGGGGTGCTTGGAGTAGCCATATGGGTCACAGGGCTGGGAAGTTTTGGGAAGGGCAGTGGCCATGGCTCTTCCTTGGTGGGGGCCAGGGACAGCCAGAAGTGGTTTCAGTGGGGAAGGAGCTGTCCTGCTGTATGTCCCGACCTGCTTTATCTGCCAAGTGGGGTGATATCCACGTTGGGAGAAGATGATCCAGGTTTTAAGGGCTTTGGAGATTAAAGGGAGGTCACCCTGTTCCTCAGGCTGAGGTTATTCTTGGTGTTCTGCAGCCTAGAGGACATGGGGGACGTGCCGAGTGGGGCCTGTCCTGGGGGAAGGGGGTGAAGCCTCAGGGGAGTTTCCCTGTACTGGGATTTTTGGGCTGAGGGGTCTTCACTGCTGAGGAGCTCCCAAAGCACTCAGCTTCTCTGGGATGAGGACTGTCTGGGTTGATAGCATCAACTAATAACCCTCAGGATAACCCTTGGCACAGTTCAAGGGGAGGTTTCCTACCTTGGGGCTGGCATGGAGGTGAGCTCCAGCCCCAGAGCCACCTCTTAGCTAGTTAACTGGAGGTTACTGGTGCCAGTAACCAGAGCTTCAGCACACAGGAGGGAATTTTCAGCAGGTGAAAGCAAACAGGAGGGGAGGGAGGAGAGTGTTTGACTTCCTGCTGCTGAGCTGGATAAGGAGAGGCTGGTAAACAATTGGTATCAGGAAATCTCCAGGTTTCCTTCTCCTTGGCCTTTCCCTTGTGTCTACCTGGTCTTCCAGCTCCTGATTTTGGGAAGGAGCTGAAAGCACCAGGAGAAAGGGGGAGGAGGTTTTACTCAGAGGATGCTGCTCTGGAGGGGATGCAGCATCACTCCTGGAATGTGTTGGGCCAGGCTTTCCTCCATCCTCTGACCTCACCAAAGGAATCTCAGCTCCCAAGTTTCCAGCAGAACTCAGGGTGGGGGAAAAAGGATGTGCTGGAGTGCCCTGAGCCTGAAGTACATGCAGCCAAAACCGCAGCAAGGCTGTTGTGTCCAGCCCAGGGTCAGGTGGCACATCCGTGAGCGAGGTCACACTGGGCCTGGTGCAATTACTTGCCCACAAAATGCCCATTTCCTCCAGCACAGCCCCATAAAGCACAGTCCAAGCCCAGGTTCCGGTCACCCGGTGTTACGTGCCTGCAGACAGGTGAGCGCATGGGGTGGAGTTTTCCTCTTGACTTCTCAGGGCTTGCAGCTGCCCTTTAATTAATCCTAAGTGAAGCTAATTGAAGCTGGGCATCGTTTGGGAGCGGGCAGTGTCCGTCTCTCCCACTCCCTGCTCTGGCCAGGCTGCACAGGCACTCATGGTGCTGATGGATGGCTGGGAAGGAGCTTTTTCATGCCTTTCCCAGGCAAGACAAGATGTTTCGATGCCATTTATAGGAGGGCTTCTCCATATTGTCAGCTCAAGCATATAACAATTTCCAGGACTAGGGGAGTGGGGTGGATTTCTTCCCTCTCTGGCCATGGCACACACTTGTGTCATTCCAGCACTCACTTGTATCACTCCAGCTCCCACTTCTGTCACTTCAGTGTGGTTTGCTCAAGGGTGTTGAGTAGCTCTTGACTCTTGGGGTGATCTCAGCAGTGGAGAAATGACAGGGCAGTGGGTTCCTGCCGAGCATCCTTGTGTAGGAAGAGGCCCTGGGGGTCAAGGTACGCTGATGTTGTGGAATGGGAAGGGCTTTGCACCTGGAAAACCTCCACTGCTGACCTCCTGACTCACTCTTGAATTTGAATTCCTGCTTCTGTAGCAACCTGTTTGGGTGTCTGTAGGTGACTGAGCGGGAAGATGCTTTGGAGCATCAGGAGCAACTTGTGGTTCAGCATTCCCAAGCTGGCAGAGTCTGGGGAGGGGATGTAGGGTGGCATTTGGTGAGCACCTTGGAGAGAGGTGCAGGAGCAGCAGTGATGTGTGATGCCTGGGATGAGCAATTCCAGCAATGCTGCCATGTTCTACCCTTTGGGATGGGTCAGAATCTGTTCCTGCTCCTTGTGTCAACCCCAGCAGCCTTGAGAGGGGCTGGACGGTGTCCTGAGTGTGTTGTGGGGCCTGTGCCCACGTCTCCAGCCCTCTGCCTGACCTTTGGGCTTTATCTCCACCTTTCAGATCGACAAGTACCTGTACCACATGCGGCTCTCCGATGAGACCCTCCTGGAGGTGTCCCAACGTTTCGAGAAGGAGATGGAGAAGGGGCTGGGAGCAGATACCAACCCCACTGCTTTTGTGAAGATGCTGCCCACCTTTGTCAGGTCCACCCCAGATGGGACAGGTACTGTGAGACCAGAGGTGCTCCTGGGAGAGCAGAGGGAGGGCTGGGGACAGTGGTCCTCCTGGCACTGCCAAAACAGGAATGGCACCCATGGCCATCTTCACTGCTGGCCTGCTCAGGCTGAGTGTGGGGACAGGCCTCGCTCCCCACTCTGTGCTGGGGCTGAAGGGGCTCCCAGTTCCTGCTGGCAGGAGGGAGAGAGAGAGAAGCCGCCCTCGCGTGCCCTTGCTGGCAGGACAGAGACAGTCACGGGTCCGGCTCATCAGATTTCATTAGCAGTGAGGCAGCAGCAGTGCCAGCGCTGTCTGAGTGCCACCAGGGCCCCGGCAGGAGCAGGGGCTCTGCAGCCCTCACAATGTGGCCTTTCTGCCTCTCCCTGAGCTGCCCATGGCATGCTCCAGCCAGGCACATCCTCCTCTCAGCCCAAAGAACTGCTCCCTTGGGCATCCATATGGGAAAGTTCCTTGTTCCCTCTTCCCACCCCTGTGTTTTGGGAAGGAGCTTATCTCCATCCCTGCAGCATCATCCCTTGCCTTCAGGTGAACCCAGGATCCACCAAATGTTTGGAGCAGTCCTGGCTGCTGAAGGGAAGGAGGGACAGAGCTCTGAGCAGCTGAAGCTGCTCCAGTTCCACATCTGGGCTGGCAGCAGCCTTGGAAAGGGACCCAGGGATGGTTGGTTGTGTTGGATGCAGTTTATTCAGAGTTGGGGTTGCCCTGGTGCTGGCACCTACACGGGAATCTGTGCAAAACCTCAATGGCAGAGGCTGCTGGCCACCACCAGGAGGGGTGGACAAAGAGAGACAGAGCGCAAATCCCTCATGGCTGCTGCCTGTCTGCTCCCTGGGGGCAAGGACAGAAGTGATAGGACCATGGAATCACAGAATCATGGAATGGTTTGTGCTGGAAAAGCCTCTACATTGGTCAAATCCAACCACTCCCCAGCACTGCCAAGGCCACCACTGACCCATGTCCCCAAGTGCCACATTCACACAGCTGCTAAATCCCCCCACGGACAGGGACTCCAGCAGTGCCCTGGGCGACTGTGCCAGGGTTGTACAGCCCCTTCCATGAAGGAATTTCTCCAGTATCCAACCTAAACCTCTCTTAGCACAACTTGAGGCCATTTCCCCTTGTTCTGTTCCTTGTTCCCGGGCAGTAGTACCTGACCCCCACCTGGCTGCACCCTCCTGTCAGGAGTTGTAGGTGATGGCAGAAGGTCTTTGCACCACTGGGCACTGCTGGGTGTTTGCTGGTAATGTCTCAGTGAGTCTGGGGATTGTGCTGCCATCTGCATTGCTGGGGATGAACAGACATCATGGAATAGTTTGGATGGAAAGGGACCTTAAAGCCAATCCAGTGCCACCCCCTGCCATAGGACATCTTCCACTATCCCAGGGTACTAATAATATTCTACTTAAATCTCTGCTTTTTCAGTTTAAAACCATTCCCCTGTCCTCTCACTACATCCCAGCTAAAAGTCTGTCTCCACCTTCCTTATGAGCCCCTTTAATGCTCAAAGCATTCCCTGATCTTGGCCCCCCAGCTGCACTTACACTCAAAAGCTGGACCTGGCTGCCTGCCTTGGGATCAAGATTCCAATCTATTTAAATGTTGGAGAATATTTTTAATTACAGGGATAGCCAGGAGCCGCCTCTGGGCATGGGAACTGGTGCAGCCAAAGGTGCTGGGTGCAGGTGGAGCGTGTGTCAACATTTCCAGCACCCTGACCCGCTGTTGGGAGAAGGAGCAATCCCGCCTCGTGCCCTTACAAGACAGGTCCTTGGCGCTCTTCCCTGTATCCAGCTTCTCCAGTGTCCCAGCTGGCATTTCTCACCTGGGGGAGGGGGGAAAGAGGAATAGCAGCATGGAAAATGTCACATGAGAGGGATGCTGGGGCAGTCACGGTGCTGCAGCTGCCTGTGGGGCTGGAAAATGTGGGAGTTTTGAGCAAATCCCAGGGAACTAAGAGCTGGGATTCCCTGTCCAGCTCAAACTGGATCCAGCCTCTGAGTGGTGACAGTGTCTTGAGTTTTGGGGAGGGGCCTGGAAGGTTGGGGGCTTGGTGCCAGATCCTTGGCACAGATGGTGTGGCAAAACCTTGGGAGAAGCTCAGTGTCCAGGGCTACATCCTTCCTTCTTCCCTCTTTTTAAAGCTCCTGGGCAAAGTCTGACCTGGGCTGGGCATCTGTGCCAGGTGCCAGCAGCTGTTCCCAGTCCAAGGACAAGTTACTCCTCTGCTCCAGCTCTGCTCTGACCTGATGCTGGTGCCATAGGGCTCCCAACCATCCACTGTAGAATGTCACTGTCCTCCCTCCCCTCCTCCTGCAGCTCCAGTGTCTCTGCTCTGGGATTAGATCCTGTTTAATGCGCAGCTCTTGGGATCCAGTGGGATGAGAGGTGCTTATGGAAGTACAAGGTCATATCTGCAGGTTAAGCCAAAACATAGCCCTGGCTCCTGGCTCTCGGTGGCTTTGCCATTCCAATGTGGTGTGATAAGAGGAGGGAATTCTGCTTTGAAAGCAGAAACTCTTCTAAAATCAACTTTCCTTGCTTTGCTTGACTCTGGCATGCACTGGAACACCACCATGCTGTGCTGGCAGCGAGGTGATAGGGAAACACATCCCAAATAAGCTTCTCCTTGGAGCCCCAGTGACTCTCCCAAGGGCTTTCCCTGCTTCCCCTGCAACCAACACCCTCCTCCCTGCTCTATTCCTGGTTTTTCCAGGCTTTTCTGTGGTTCTCAGGTTTCCTCCTCCATAGTGGTGTTGACACAAGGATCTTGTGGTGCATCCTCTGTTAAGCCACAGCAGCTGATAACCCCACCCTGGAGCTTTCAGGAGGATGCTGCAGGACTTGGGGGTCAAATCCCTGGAAATCCGAAGGATGGTTCTTGGCAACACCCTTCCCTTGGCTGGTGGGCTCAGCTCCTGCCAATAACTGGCTGCCTCTGCAGGAAAACCAGCTCATGTGGTGCAGAGACTTGAAAGACTTGAAAAAAATGACTGTTTCATGCCCAGAGCCCTGTGGTTGGGGATTTACCAAATTCCCAATGAGGTTTCCCAAGGAAGTTGTCTGGCCCATCCCTGGAAGTGGTCAAGGCCATGTTGGATGGGCCATAGGGCCTGGTCTAGTGAAAGGGCAGGGGAGTGGAACTGAACGGTCCTTAGGGTCTCTTCCAACCCCAATCATTCCATGATACCATGAATTAGCTGGAAGGAGGGAGAGGCTGCCAGGGGGTGGCAGTGGGAAATGCCAGGGTCTGCAACTCCACCTTCTCCTGCATGTCCCTGGAGCCTTGGCCCCCCAGCTTTTCCTCTTCCTCTTTTTTTTTATTATTCCAGTTTGCCAGAGGATTCCTAGGCAATGGAATTGCAGTCAGTTGGAAGTCTTGAGGTGGGATCTCTGGAGCGACCAACCTCTGAGGTGCTGGGACCTGATCCCACACATGCTGCTGTTCCCAGGAGCACAGCAGGTTTTCCAGGCACTCAACTCTCACCCTTTGCCAAGAGCAAACAGCCCCTGGAATCTGTATTTGCCCTCGCTCTTTGGCTTGTGGGCTCAGCACCAGCACTGATATCTTATCATGGGACCTGAGAGCCTAAATCGGGGGGCAGTGCCCAGACCTGGAGCCCATCACCTGTTCCCAGCATGGCTGGGAATTTTCCAAGGGAGAGTTTGCTGCCTTTTTTCTCCTGCAAAGTTGATCCACTCAGGAATTCCCAGCAATTGCCCCCAAACTGCTTGTGTGCCTCCTGTGGTGCTGAGCAGGGTGAGGAGGGGGGTTTTGGGCGGTGTTTGGGTGCTGGGGCTCCGTGGCGAGGGGAGGGAAGAGCAGAGCTGGTCCCACACAGCTCTGGGGCCATGAACCCCACGGGATGGCTTGGCCAAAGCACCTGGTGTGTGAAGGCTGGGCAGGACAAGGATGGCCCCATTTGGGCTCCTCAGCCCTTTTTTTGGGATTCTCCTGGGTTCCCTGTTTTACCTCCAAGAAGCTGAGCAACCTGTGACTCTCTTGGCTCCAGTGCCCTTATCCCTGGCATAATTATCAGCTCCCCGAGATGTTCTCCATGCTCTGCTAACAGCCTCAGTACTGATGGCCAGGGAAGCCGAGCACAGCGTGACCCATGTGAGGGGCAGGACATGGTGCCAGTGCTGCCCAGCCAGGCATCACGTCCAGCTCTGCCCTGCTGTGGCTGAGGGTGGTGCCCATGCTCGGCTCACCAGGGACATCAGGGCAGTTGGGAGCTTCTCCAAGGTTTTCCCGGTGTGTTTTCCATGTGAAGAACCACCGTGGCAGTAGCATGCCCTGTGGCTGGCAGACAGGCTGCGAAACGAGCTGCCAAACTGGTTTAAAGCTCATCACTGCGAAGGGTCAAGGGGAGGAGGAGAAAGGAATATCCAGGAACTGACTGGTGCAAAGCAGGAGCTCAGTACCCTGATGGCTCTGTGCTCTTCAGTGATGTGATGCTCTGACCCCTCTTCTGTTGATTTTCTGGCCCCCCAAGGTGCTGCACTGATCCTCAACTGCACTCCCCATTCTCCATGCCAAGCTCTGATCCCGCTGAAGCCGCACATGGCCTTGGAGCCCTCTTATTCATTCCTCATCTCCTTGGAGCACAGCAGCTGCTTTCCATGGCCCTTTCCCACCTCTGTAGAGCTGATCCAGCTCCTAGCCGGTCCCGTGCCCCGTTTCCTCGCCCTGAGCCCTTGGAGGGTCAGCTCAGGAAAGCCGCCCGGCCAGATGGAGCCCCAGGGGCTGGGACGGGAGCTGCCTTTTCAGCTGGAGTCACTGGAGATGCCGGCTGGCGTGTGCATACTAATGACCCGCGGGTTTTGTTCTGACTGTGGCCCCTTTGTGCCGCACAAAGCGGCCCCTGGGCGCCGGGATCGGCCCGGGGAGAGCCAGCACAGCACATTTGATGCATTCAGGACTCCAACAGTGCTGATAGAGGGCTTTCCCCGGCTCTCTCCCCACTAAAACAGCCAGCTGGGCGCTTTTCCCGCTGCCCGGCTCCCGAGTTCAGCGAGCTGCCTTGAAAACAAACAGGAGGGGACACTCTGGGCTCAGCCCTTGGGGCTCCCCTTGGAGAAGCCGCGTCCCAGTTCTCCGTGGAGAAGGCAGCAATGAGGCCCCGAAGCTCTTCGGGAGCTTCTCTCTCCTTAGTTTCCTGCTGCCACCTTCCCGTGTTGCCGTCAGCCACATGCCAGGAGTGTGTGGGATTCCTGGGGCAGGGAGGGAGCTTGGCCTGGGCTGTGGAGGCTGAGCCTGAACATGAGGGGGTTTTGAGCATATCAAAAACTTAGCCAAGCTCCGGTGTTCCCACAGCTGCCATCAGGGATTAACCCCTTGGGATGGAGGTTTAGGAGCTTCCACAAGCATCAGTAGGGTCAGGACTGGCTCTGCTGCCTTCTTCCTGATGGAGCCTGAGGCTAGAGCTCATCTTCCCTGGGATCCCCGTTGGTTTGGGCATGGACTTTTCTGGGTGGGGCTGGTGGGATTTATCCTCCTGCCACACCCTCCCCAAGGCATCTGGATCTGGCTCAATAATGGTCAAAATATTGATCCTCCATTGGCTCTGGGGGTGCCAGGGGGCAGAGGAAGGGCAGGGAATACAGTGACTGTTCCAATAAAATAACAAAAGAAATTAATAGTGAGTAAAATAATGAAATATAATAAAAAAATCTGATCTTATCCTTGTACCTGGGAGGGGCTGTGGACAAAGGACCCTCCAAGTTAACGGGTTGTCCTTCTCCTGATCCCACAGAGGATGGGGACTTCCTGGCACTGGACCTTGGTGGCACCAACTTTCGTGTGCTGAGGGTGAAGGTGTCAGACAATGGGCTGCGGAAGGTGGAGATGGAGAACCAGATCTACGCCATCCCTGAGGAGCTCATGCGTGGCAGTGGGGTGCAGGTGGGTCCCAGGAGAGTCCCTGGTGTGTCCTGGGGTTGGAGCTGGATTGGGCATCCCGTCACCCCTGGGCCAGGGGATTCTGCTGGGTCTTGTGAATTCTTGGCAGCCAGCACAGCGATGAGTGGGGGTGGGCAGGGATGCAGACATGGTGTCCCCTCAGAGTGGGCAGCCAGGTGAGGTCTCACTCTTTACCTTTTTTCCAGCTTTTTGACCACATTGCTGAGTGTTTGGCCAACTTCCTGGACAAGCTGCAAATCAAAGACAAGAAACTCCCCCTTGGCTTCACCTTCTCTTTCCCGTGTCACCAGACCAAGCTGGACGAGGTGGGTGAGGAGCTGTGCTGAGACAGGCTGAATTCTCACTGTGGGTTCCACACCAATTTAAGCTCAGGATTTTAATTAGGCTCATTGATTTGGGGTCACGTGACCTTTCCTGAAGGGCCACATCTCTCGTTTCTGTTAAGCCATTTCCCAAGCTCTGGGTGAGAGGAGCTTAGGAACAGCACTGTCCTTTTATTTTTATGAATATTTTTTGTTAGTACAATGACTCAGTGGCTGCAGGGTCGGGGCAGAGAGGATGGAACATTCTTTCAGGGAATGCAGAGCTTGGCATCACTTCCCAATAACCCTGTTGCTTGTCATCTTCTCCAAACACACTATAAATCCCCTGTTTAAAAGAAAATTAATGTTTGCTAAGGATATGTGCCAGATTCCCTTTTTAAAAGCTGTTTGATGACAATAAGTGGTGTTGGATCTCCTGGTTTAAACATGTCTGGAGTGGTTTGAGTTGAAAGGGACCTTAAGGACCATTCAGAATTCCCCTCCCCTGCCATGGGCAGGGTTGCTCCAAGCCCTGTTCACTCTGGCCTTGGACACTTCCAGGGATCCAGAGGCAGGCACAGCTGCTCTGGACAACCTGTGCCAGGGCCCCTCCCCATCCTAGGTTTCTGGATTTCCCCTAATTTATCTTGAGGGTTTTTCAGCTACCACCCATCTGTGAGCTTTGATAGGGTCACCGTGTGTACCAGCAGGGTGTGATGCTGGGATGTGTCCCAGGAACTGCAGGGGTTTGGGAGCCAGTGTTTCCATGGGATGCCTCCATGGAAAGCAGCTTTTCCCAGGCTGCACCAGAGCTGGAGCCACCCGCAACCCCAGACGTGCGGAGCATCACATCCCCCCTCGTCGTGCAGCCGGGGCAGGGAGGGCGGTCCCCTGTCCCCCTCCGCCAGCCCCGGGCACCGATGGCTGTCACTGTCACTGTCAGCTCTGCCGACGTTCTGGGAGCCATGACCTCGCCGGGAGACCAAACATCCCCGAGCCCAGCGAGGCACGTGGCCCCTGCTGCCGCCCACCCGGCGCTCTCTGGCTGCCCTCGGGGCCGGAGGGGGCGATGCTCGCTCTCCTTGCCCTTATCTCACCCGCGGGATGGGCAGCGGGCCGGCTCCATGGAGCGCGGCAGCGCTGGCACGTCCTCCCGCGGGATGGGGAACGGCGCCCATGCCCCAGCGGCTCCAGGGAGGATTAACGCTTTCCTCCTGTAGACACGGGGTTGTAAAGAACGGTAAAATACAGAAGCTGCAGGAGGAAGCGTCTGTGCCCTGTGACCTCACCCAGGTTGTGTCACTCAGTGCCTCAGTTTCCCCAGCTCTAAGGCAGGGCGGATGTCTGCCTCCCTAAGGGGGCTGTGGCCACAGGGTTGGAGATTTCAAATGTAACTGAGCCCTTTTCTTCTCCCCAGGGCTCAGCTCAGCCCCCAGCCAGGTGCTTCTGGCCATAGGGGACTGTGAGCCCCCCTCCCAAGGGATGGCTCAGGGATCATTCCATAGGTACAGCGAGCCCCCCCACCCCACAGCGACGCATCAAGGAGCATTCCATAGCTACAATGAGCCTCTCACCCCACAGGGCTGGGTCAAGGAGCATTCTATAGGCACAGCAAGCCATCCGCCCTTCAGGGATAGGTCAAGGAGCATTCCTTGGGCTTGTAAACAGGTTTTGCTGCAGGGCTCAATCAAACCTGGTCATGGGAACCATGTTCCTCCTGCCAGGGGTGCAACGAGCAGCTCACGTTATTTCATGGCCATAAACTTTATCTGACACGGAAGCTGTGGCTGATAGTGCAGCTGGTGGGCTGATAACGGGGAGCTTGCCTGCAGGGCCACATGTCTCTTGTGCCAGGAGCCAGGTGTCACCTCCAAGCTTCCCTCTTGCTGCTCCCCTGCAGAGTATCCTCGTGACGTGGACGAAGGGATTCAAGTGCAGCAGTGTGGAGGGGAGGGACGTGGTGTCTCTGCTGCGCAAGTCCATCAAGAAAAGAGGGGTAAGAGGCTGGGAGGGGGGCACACAGGTCCCTGGTACAGGAGACCTTGGCTCTGTGAAGATGTTTCGGTCTGTTTTGTCTCTTTTGGGTCACCCTCTCTCGTTTCCACCATCTCAGGACTTTGACATCGACATTGTGGCTGTGGTGAATGACACCGTGGGAACCATGATGACCTGTGGCTATGATGACCACAACTGTGAAGTCGGCCTCATTGTTGGTGAGCTGCAGCAAGGGGGAGGAGCTGGGGTCCATCCCTCCAGGAAAGCCAGAGGGAGATCCTGCTTCTTGCAGGCCTTGGGGTCCTTGGGGAAAAAAAGAGACGAGGATACCAGTGTTGGAAAACTTGTCCAGTGTTCGTATGCTTAATTCTTCACTTCCCTTGGTGAGCTGGGCTGTGGCCAAAGGGAAATTGGAAATAATGGGAATGAAGAATAATGGGAATGAAGGAAAGGCAGTGTCCTTGCTCACCCTGTCCCCATGCTTGGCCCAGGTACTGGTACCAACGCCTGCTACATGGAGGAGATGAGGCACATTGACCTGGTGGAAGGGGACGAAGGTCGGATGTGCATCAACATGGAGTGGGGGGCCTTTGGTGATGATGGGGTGCTCAACGACATCCGCACCGAGTTCGACCGTGAGATTGACATGGGCTCGCTCAACCCTGGCAAACAATTGTGAGCAGATTCTTGGCTTGGGCTCAGGCTCGTGGTTTGCTCAGCATTGTCTGTCCTCCCATAGCACTGGTGTTACTGGGACTGGGGAGCTAACTGGGTCACTGTGTCCTCTGCCACTGGTGCAGAGAGGGGCTGTGTCCCAACCAGGGCTGTGTCCCAAACCAGAGCTGTGTCCCAACCTGGGACTGTGTCCCAAACCAGGGCTGTCCACCCCACTGCTGCCCTCATGAGCCCCTTATGTGAATGTGCTGATTCCTGTTCTCTTCCTGGCCAGCAAAGTCACCCACCAGCCCAGGCAGACACTCTCACCTAATGTCCACATCCCAATCCTACAGATCTCCCATCCCCCACAGGGCTGCTGTAGCATTGGGGTAATCTGGGGTTCCCTACAGACTGACTGAGCCCCTTCAGGTGGCCACAGGTTCTCTTTGCAGAAAGTCTACATGCCTTCATATTCTCAGTGATGGGATAAACTGCTCTGGGAGGAGATTACCTAGATTCTGTTTGGGATGGGAGGTTGCCAAAGGGTTTTCAGGTCAGCCTGTGGCCACCTCGTGGCACACACAGCCAAATACACACATCGTTTAGCCGGGAGAAAAGGAGACTCAGGGCAGCTTATGGTGAGATAGGAGAGGTTTAGGTTGGATATTAGGGAAGATTTCTGTTCTGGAAGGGTGGTCAGGTGAGGTATAGGCTGCCCAGGACAGTGGGGGTATCACCGTCTCTGGAGGGATTTAACAGCTCTGTGGATGTGGCACTTGAGGACGTGGGTTAGTGGTGGCCTTGGCAGTGCTGGGGAATGGCAGGACTTGATAACCTTAGAGAGCTTTTCCAGCCCAAATTCCATTTCCTGATTCTATCTCATGCCTCCCCATGGGCAGGTTTGAGAAGATGATCAGTGGGATGTACATGGGGGAGCTGGTCAGGCTCATCCTGGTGAAGATGACCAAGGAAGGGTTGCTGTTTGGGGGAAGGCTCACACCAGATCTGCTCACCACTGGCCACTTTGAGACCAGATTTGTCTCTGCCATTGAGAAGTAAGTAGGATCCAGGGGGTTTCCTGGGTCCCAGCCCATCTCCTGACATCTGTGGATGGACCATCACTGAGCAAACCTGGACCATCACACAGCATCACACAGCAAAAGTTGGATTCCCAAGCATGAACCCCTTTTTGTCCTTCCAGGGAGAAGGAAGGGCTGCAGAAAGCCCATGAGATCCTGAGCAAGCTGGGCCTGGAGCCATCGCATGAGGACTGCCTGGCCACGCTGCGCATCTGCCAGATCGTCTCCACACGCTCGGCCAGCCTGTGCGGGGCCACGCTGGCTGCGGTGCTGCGCCGCATCAAGGACAACAAGGGTGTGGAGCGGCTGCGCTCCACTGTGGGTGTGGATGGCTCCGTCTACAAGAAACACCCGCAGTGAGTCTGGAGTGGTGGGGACAGGCACAGGGATCTGGGGGTGGTGCAGACAGGGACACAGAGAGGGATCTGCTCCTGTCAGCAGTGTGTACAGCTTGGCACAAGAGAAGCACCTCTAAATATCCCCTCGAGCTCCTTGTTTGGATCCCAGGGGGCCCCCAGAGGGTCACACTCCAGTTCCCTTTCCTCCTCTTCCACAGCTTTGCCCGTCGCCTCCACAAGACCGTGCGGAAGCTGCTGCCGGACTGCGAGATCCGGTTCATCCGCTCGGAGGACGGGAGTGGCAAAGGGGCGGCCATGGTGACAGCGGTGGCCTACAGGCTGGCTGCACAGCACAAGGCCCGGCAGAAGATCCTGGAGCCCCTCAAGCTGAGCCACGAGCAGCTGCTGGAGGTGAAGGAAAGGATGAGGATAGAGATGGAGAAAGGGCTGGGCAAGCAGACGCACGCGGAGGCGACAGTGAAAATGCTGCCCACCTATGTGTGCTCCACTCCTGATGGAACAGGTGATGTGTCCTGTGTAAAAACTCTGTGTATGAACCCATGGATGTCCTCCATCCTTGGGAGTGGCTGGATCCTTTGCTATGGCTGGTTCCTCTGTGGTGGGAGTGGCACAAACCTCCAGTTTGATACTGGGCAGAGCACTGAGCCTCTGGGATGTTCTGCACCTGATTTAACACAAAGCCTGGCTCTGCATGGCCACAAATCCTGCCACAGAGTTCTCTCCACCCTCATCCTGGATTGTGCTCCTGGTTCTTCCTGTGGCTTGGGCGAGTGCCTTACCTTGGCTTGAAGCTTGTGCAGATCCTGTGCAGGGCCAGGAGCTGGACTTAAATGATCCTTGTGGGTCCCTTCCAAATCAGGTGTATGATTCGAAGCCTCATCATCACCCCAAGTCTGGAGCAAACTTCTCCATCCTCTTCCTACCTGCACCCCCTGTTCCTACCTGCATCTCCAGTCTCCATCCCTAGCCATGTCTCCATTTCCATCCCTCTCCCTGGAAGAGGGCAGATTCATGTCTGCTCTGTGCCACATCCTGGATGCCCCATGCTGGGATCTCTCCTGATGATCCTCTCTTGGGTTGCAGAAAAGGGAGATTTCCTGGCCCTGGACCTGGGAGGAACCAACTTCCGTGTGCTGCTGGTGCGCGTCAGGAATGGGATGCGGCGCGGGGTGGAGATGCACAACAAGATCTACTCCATCCCCTTGGAGATCATGCAGGGGACGGGAGAGGAGGTCAGAATGGGCAAATGGAGAGGGGAAAGGGACATCTTTCCTGGGGTGGCTGGAGCAGTGCTGGCCATGGAGCTGGTTTGGCCTTTCCAGGGAGCAAAACCAGGAGTGGGGGGAGGGCTGGTGCTCTTCTGCCCTTAGAGCAGTGAGTTCTGCCTAAGGCTCTGGAGTTTGGGAAGCTGGAGACTGATTTTTAGGTTAGAAATGGTGTTATTCCCAGACAGACTGAACCTCACTGAATCCCACACACTCCACAAGGGCAGATAAGCATCATCCCCATTTGCCAGATAGGAAACCACAACACAAGCAGTGAGACGTCTCCAGAGACGCATTTGGAAAGAGTTCTACAAATCACTACAGGCAGTGCTTGGGGACTGGGAGTGTCTCCAGTAGACTGGGCTAGAGGGCTGTGGGGATCCCTTGCAGAGAGACCAGATTCCCGTGTCACTTCCCTGCTGGACCCACCCCTCCTGTGACCTGCAAGATGGAGATTATGCAGGGATTTTGCCACCCTGTGAGTGGGGAAGAGGGTGAAATGGAGCTTTTTGGGGTTGCTCACCTCCCACAGTGCACCTTAGCCATGTCCTGCTCCATTTAAAGTCCTGGGAGTGATTTGAACGTTCCAACGGGCCTGGGAATGGGTCGAAATCCCCAGCAGTCTGGCCAGGCTGGCTTCCAGCTGGGCTCTGGCTGTGGTGGTAACTTTTTTCGTTGGCTTTGCTTGTCCAGCTCTTTGACCACATTGTCCACTGCATCTCTGACTTCCTGGAATACATGGGAATGAAGGGTGTATCGCTCCCGCTCGGATTTACCTTCTCCTTCCCTTGCCAGCAGACCAACCTGGATGAGGTAACTCCACCCCTCCTGGCAGCATCCCTGGCTGGTACCTGGCTGTGCCTCCCACCTGGTATTGTGAGAGGCACTCACTGGGGTTTTTTTTCCACAATAGGGAATTCTCCTGAAGTGGACAAAAGGTTTCAAGGCAACGGGCTGCGAGGGAGAAGACGTGGTGGGCCTGCTGAAGGAGGCCATTCACAGGAGAGAGGTGAGCAGCCATGGGGCTGGGAGAAACCGGTGGCTGCTCCCACATCCTGGCTCTCTTTAGCATCATTAATTGGCCTGTAAAACAAATTACTGGGCTGAGCTCAGGGTAATGAGTGTTGGAATTTTCACAGCCATCCTTACTCATCACTTGAGGTTGAATTTTCAGACCCTGGAGCTACAGGCTGGCTCCTGGCCAGGGCTGGAGCAGACTTGTCTGGTCCTGAGCTCAGGAGACACCAGCTTGTTTCCTTGGCACAGAACACCCTGAGCTCCTGCCCAAGGGCTGCTCCTGGCAGAGCTGACCTGGCCCCTCGGCAGCTGGAGTGTCTGAGGTCTGAGCTCTACCTGCAGACAAGTGGGGCTGTGGGAAGTCAGTGGGTGCCTCCATGTCTGTGGAGGTGGATGGTCATGGAGAACAAGGAAGAACAGTTTTAAACTAAAAGAACAGAGATTTAGGTTTGATGTTAGGAAGAAATTCCTCCCTGTGAGGGTGGTGAGGCCCTGGCACGGGGTGCCCAGAGCAGCTGGAAGTGCCCCATCCCTGGAAGTGTCCCAGGCCAGGCTGGATGAGCCTCGAAGCAGACTGGGCTAGTGGAAGGTGTCCCTGCCCATGGCAGGGAGCAGAATAGGATGGGCTTTAAGGACCTTTCCAAGCCAGACCATTCCATGATTCTGTGACTCTATGACTGCCACAGTCACCAGACAGACAGGTCCTTTCCCAGTTGTGAGAGCAGACATAGCAGGAATTCCAAGTCCTCCAGGAATAACTCATGCAATCTGTCCCTCTGCAGGAATTTGACCTGGACGTGGTGGCAGTGGTCAATGACACTGTTGGCACCATGATGACCTGTGGGTACGAGGATCCGTATTGTGAAGTTGGGCTGATTGTCGGTGAGAACTGAAAGTTCCTTGCAAAGTTCCCGGTCTGTGGTCCTACACCTGCCTTGTGGGGTGTGAGAGGTGTCTCAGGGCTCTGATCCTGCTCCTCTCCGCAGGCACGGGCTGCAACGCCTGCTACATGGAGGAGATGAGGAATGTGGAGCTGGTGGAAGGGGACGAGGGCAGGATGTGTGTCAACATGGAGTGGGGGGCCTTCGGGGACAGCGGGTGCCTGGATGACATTCGGACGGAGTTCGACCTGGCGGTGGATGAGCTGTCCCTCAACCCTGGGAAGCAGAGGTGGGTGGTGGCTTTGGGGGGATGGAAGGGACCCCGATGAGGCTGAGGGTCCAGGAGCAGTTCTGCCCCACCAGCCCCTGGGTGGATCCAGGGCATGATGAGCAGGCTGCCGATGTGTCCCATGGGCTTGCTGAAGGGATTGTACTGAAGGCATCTGGCAGAGGTGGAATCCCCATCCAGTCCCAGTGTCCCTTCCTGTCCTGATGTCCAGCCTTGTCCTCTCCTTCTCAGGTATGAGAAGATGATCAGTGGGATGTACCTGGGGGAAATTGTCCGCAACATCCTGATGGACTTCACCAAGAAAGGGTTGCTCTTCCGGGGACGGATCTCAGAGAGGCTGAAGACCACAGGGATCTTTGAGACCAAGTTCCTGTCCCAGATAGAGAGGTAAGGTCCAGCAGGGAGTGAGCACCAGCTGCCAATCAGAGCAGGGATGGAATTTGGGGGAAGTGCCCCTAGGGCTGGTGGGAGAATTCCACATGCTTGGTCTGAAGCCAGGGTAATGCAGGATGGTGCCACATAGATAAATCAGCAGAGCCCATGTGGTTCTGGCAGCACCAGTGTAGAGAGACAAGGAGGCTGTCTGGGGCTAGCAGCACAGATGGCTCTTTATCCTCTGCCCTGGGCAGAGAGGGGCTGTGAGTTAACAGGCGTGTCACACTCCCATGGCTTTGTCCTAAAATAACCTCCCTGATTAGGATGTGACACCAGGCCATATCCAGGTCTGAAAGCTGAGGCTGAAGGGGGGCTGTAGGGTCACCCCAGGCACTGTCACCCAAGCCACGAGTCCCTGGACTCTGCAAGATGTAGATCAGGAAGGGGAAGACACATCCCGGCTGCTCCATCTCCTAACACTGTCTGTCCCCTGTGTCCTCCCCAGCGACTGCCTGGCCCTGCTCCAGGTGCGCTCCATCCTGCAGCACCTGGGCCTGGAGTCCACCTGTGACGACAGCATCATTGTGAAGGAGGTGTGCACAGTGGTGGCGCGGCGCGCAGCCCAGCTCTGTGGCGCCGGGATGGCCGCTGTGGTGGACAAGATCCGCGAGAACCGTGGCCTGGACTTCCTCAAAATCACCGTTGGTGTGGATGGGACACTCTACAAGCTGCACCCTCAGTGAGTGGCTCTGGTTGTGCTCCATGGAGGTTGCCCAGGGGCACCTGCCCACCTTGGGCAGTCACGGGGCTCAGGGGGAAGGTTCAGGGGATAATGGGGGAGGATTTGAGGTGTTTGAGGGGCTCAAGGCTGCCAGGAGCTCACTGACCCAAACTTGAGGCCCAGCAGGAGTCAGCTGCTCCCTTAAGGACAGAGGCACCGAGACAGATAACGCAGCAGAGCGGCTCCTCCAGTCCCACTGGACCTGACCCAGACATGGTGACCAGGTTCTGCCAGGGCTCCAAGTCATGGGGGCGAGGCAGCTCTAACCAGCAATGTGCTGGGTCATGAAGGTTCATGGCCACACAAAAAGTTGTCCATGCCAGAGCTGGCTGGCTGGTGCTGCTGGACAGTGGAGCTCAGACAGGGACACAAGCACTGGGCTGAGCTTGAATAGGGCTCAGGAGCCTGTGGGCAAAGGGAGATGCTGAAGACTTCCCCCAGGTGAGGCGGGTCAGGGCTGTTGAGGCTCATTAGTGCTCCCAGGGCTTGGTGGGACTCGAGAAGGGGCTGAGTTTAGTCCTGAGTGAAGGCACAGCACGGTTGTGTTGTAACTGTGGGCTTGGGCTGAAGTGTGGAGACTTGAGCTTTCTAAGTGTCATCCCTGGCAGCTTCTCTTTCCTTCCTTCCTCTCTCCCTCCCTCCCTCCCTCCCTCCCTTTCCCTCTGCCTTTCCTTCCTCCCCACGTCAGGGTCTGCATTGCTCTTTGAGGCTCTGTGCAAGGTAGATTGTGGGTTGGCACTGACACCTTTACCCCATGGCCGGTTAATTCAGAGCCTCTCCCTCCCCTTGCCCTGCAGCTTCTCCAACGTCTTGCACGAGACAGTGAAGCAGTTGTCCCCCAAGTGCGAAGTGACCTTCCTGCAGTCGGAGGATGGCAGCGGCAAAGGCGCTGCACTCATCACGGCCGTGGCCTGCCGCATCCGCGAGGCTGGGCAGCGGTAGAGGGAAGCAGGTTTGCCCAGGAGCTTGGTTTCAGATAAACAGGACATTTCCTCACCCAATCCCTCTCTCTCTCTGCACACACTCACACACCCATGCATCCCCTCCCCTCTAAGCAGACTCGTAGGTTTACTTGTTCTCCGAGGCACCACGGTGGGACTGCAGACGCCGTGGGCTCTGTACAAAGTGTTGTCGTAGGAGCTTCCTTGCATGCCATAAAACCACCTGTCGAGTAAAGCTCAGTGTCTTTTGGCTTCTCCCTGCATTTCCAGGTGGGGCTGGAGCTGTCCCACCCGCAGCCTCCATCACACCCCAGCTCCCCTCCCACCGCTCCAAACCACTGGCCCTCCCCTGACAGCAGTAGGGATAACACTCAGATAATTAAGACACTGCATTGTCACTTTAACAGTACCTATTTATGTATGTCAGAGTTGTAGCTGCCTGTGCTGTAGAAGCAAACCTCTAAGATTGGGCTAAAGACCTCCACTAGTCTTTTACCCTGATCAAGGCTGTATTATTTCCATGAAAGTCATGGTAACTCTTAAAGCACAGGGTGCAGAATTCCACCGGCGTGGCTGCGGCTGCACTGGAGATACCACGTATCTCCCTTGGTGAGCAATACTAGAGAAACCTGCTGGAGCCGAGCTGGAGGGGCCCCTCAGCCGGCCTCTGGCAGAGCACGTGCCTGGAAATAATTGGGGACTCAGGGTCTAATCTCATTTCCTGACCTCTCACCCACACCCTGAGTAGTGTGTAGGAATGTGGCGTGTATGTAGGGTTGTGTTTCACCCCAGGACACCACCACCCCTTCCCTGGTGCATGTGCAGGCACGAGGAGCTGCTGCCATGGGTCAGTGTTTCCCCTGCCAAGCCCCAAACTCGTGTCCGTGTGTCTACCCTGGTGTGGAGAGTCTGGTTTGCTTTGTGTCTGTGAAATAGTTCTGCGGCTGCAGCCTTTAGGTGGCACCTGGATTTATACACTGTATATTTATGTTTTAAGAGATCTGATGTCTTTTTATGTACATAGTCTCGGTGGGGTTGTATCGCTTGGTTTTAATGTCACCTTTTCATGTTGTTGAAGAACAGTACAGAGTAATTATTTTCTTTTTTTTTCTTCTGTTGTGTAATTTTTTTTTTAAATTTAAAATTTTCTTGGGGTAGACTGGAGAAAGAGACCCAAACACCTGAGGACGGTTGTACAAGAGGTTTGGGCATTCTGACTTTATCACCAGGACAAAAGGGAAAGCAGAAAGCCAGGGATGCAGCATGAAGGAGCAGCGGGGCCCTGTGATGATGCTGTCAGGTTCAGGCTAGGTTTAATCTTAGGAGAGAGAGGTTTTATTTTGTCCCCTGCCCTCCCCAGCTGTGCTCTGAAGGTCACATCCATGGGTGGATGACATAACCCAGGGCCCTGCAGGGCTCTTGACCTCACATCACGATCCTGGTTGAGCGCTGGTACTAGCCAAGCTGAACTCGTCTCTCAGTGAGGTGACAGCAGCTGGTGTCACTCCATTCCCATGCAGCATCCTCAGGGCTGCCTGGGAGCATCCCCAGGGACTCCCGTGCCTGCAGGATCACTTGTGTGCCATGGCCAAATGCAGGGATCCATTTCTTCCAACAGAAAACTGGATGAACTAAAAGCTGCAGGTCTCTGCCTCAGTGAGCAGATGCAGACAGAGGGTGAGGGTGTTTTTCCTGTAAATATTTAGCAGCAGTTAATGAAATTCCAGTGATGTACAAAAAAAATAATACTAATAATCCCCATAAACAGCCCTTCAGATTGGAGGATAGAGTTTTTGTCTATTTTTATGTATATTTTTATACTGCTTGGGGTAACCTCATTACCAAAAGTCTCTCTTCTGTGTTGGGGGTCAAATTCAGTAGCACAATTTTAAAGCAAAATTACTCTTTTGGGCATTTTAAATGCTTATTTTTTATAAGCCTCAAGACAATTATAACAAATAAAACCTGTGTATAGAAATTATGTAAGAAACCAAGTTTAGTGGAAGTTTTAGAAGCTGTCAAATAAATCTTTGAAGGATGATACAGAAATCCTCTAATCTGGTACCAAGCAGTTTTGTGTGATTTTTTTCCTCAGAAAACCAGCATTTTGCCTACTGAAAAATCGAAACAGAAATCTTTTTAGCTGCTGCATTGTGCAGAATTGCATTAGTGGCTGTTTTTACTTTTAGCCAGCTGTACCTCTTCTGAAATTCATAGTGTTTTCAACAGTTAGTGAGTGAAATTTTATACAACAGTAGTTTTGGGAGCAGAACGGGAAGGATTGGGATCTGAGCAGCCCTGCTTTTGATTCAGGCTCTCTTGGAGCAGGGGACTGACAGGGTGAGAGGGAAATTGGGGAGATGAGGTGCCTGGCCTGGAGCAGGGTCACCACAGCCCCCTCACCTGTCTGGGGTGAAGGAGGAGCTGTAGCTCCACAGGGGTGAGAAAGGATCACCCTGAGTTTGCAGGGTGGTGGTGGATTTTTGGCTGGGCTTGGTCAGAGTGATACCCACCTGGGTATCCAAGGCTCCCATAATGCTGGAAAGCTTTTGCCTAGACTCAGAATCAAGCAGAGTCTGGAATGTTCCCAGTTAAAAGCAGTACTTGAAGCATTACAAGACACCTGTGTTACCTGTGGGTGCAGATCTGCCCTTCCTGGGGCTGGAGGGAGGGGTCTGGGGAACACTTGGAGGAGTTTGTACTCCCTAGGGTCCCCAGGGGGACGAGCACTGGAGGTGTTGAATGTCCAGTCTGACTGTGACGGCTGAGACCGGAACCTCATGCCAAAACGTCGCCATGGGATGTTCTGTGAATGTGTTTAAAATTAAGAAGGGAAGATGAAATCTTAATATGAAGGGAAGATCAAATGATTATCTGTAGGGACAGATGGACAGACTGCTCAGCCTAATTTGCCCAGTCTGCATCTTCCCTGCAGCAAGAAGCACTGCTTTGTGGATTTAGGATGGTTTTGTTTTGCTTGGTTGTTCCCATCTGGATGCATTTTCTTTGCGCTCCCGGCGTGCTGGGACATTCTCTGGCCACGCAGGCAACAGAGGCTCTGCCTTCCTTCCCTGGCAAATCTCTCCTCATTGGTACTTTGGACAGGATTTTATTGGGTTTTTAATATATATGTAGATATATACACAATCAGCAAATTACTGAGCTTTGCAAGCAGAATTTACATCTTCCCTTCCTGGAGTCCAAGGCTGGGAGGGAGACGCTTGTGCTTAGTGGCCTGACGGGTACAAGGGTATCAGTGGGGCAGAGATTTCTGGCCTGGCAGCAGCTTGGGTGCAGTTTGACCCAAGATAACTCAGTGCCTGCTCTCCCTTATCAGGCAATCCAAACCCATCTGGCTGTCAGAGAGATAAGAGGGGGAAAGGTCCAAGTGCATGGGAGGGCAGAGGTGTAAAATGGTGGCAAAATGTACCATGCAGGGGTTGTGAGGTACAAGGCAACAACAAAATAACCTGGAATGTGGGGAGCCCTCGCCCCAGTCCTCTCCCCTCCAGATAAGGAAAATGCCTGCTTTGGGTAGATCATTCACTTGCTCTGGTAGAAAAATGGGCACTTAAGGCAAAAAAGAGTCAATTCCTGTTCTCAAGGTAATTTGGAAAGAGGAAAATTCTTTCCCTTGTGACATCTCTGACCAGTCTGAAGTCTTTCTGGCCTGAAGCAAAGAAAATGCATCTTGATGTGGGTGCTGGCTCTGTGTGGGCAGGGGAGTCATAAAGCCAAAGACTGTGTGGCTGCTGGCAGAAACGAGTGCTGTAGGTTCACCTGATGTTCTTTTGTGTTTACAATATTTATTTTTAGCAATTGACTGCAATGATATTATATATAGGCTTCCTTATTTTTGTACTTTCCATACCGTTTTCCTGAGTGTGGTGTTGTACTGCTCAGCTCCCCTCGGCCACCACTGCTGCTCCTAGTCAGTGACAATAAACGAGACAAAAACAACCACCACCCATTTCTGGAGTCAGTGTTGTGTGTTTCGGTTCCTGTGCTCCCTTCTCCCCCTCAGCAATCCCTGAGGATGGGCCCCTGCGCCCACCCCATCCCAAATCCCTGTCCCTGGCCTCTGGGAAGAGTGACCCAGCTGGGAGGGGGGTTATTCCCTTGCACTGACAGTGCCCCCACAGGCAGGAGGGCACAGGGAGACCCAGGACACCCAGGGATCAAGGGAAGGAGTTGTTACCTGGAAAAAAAAATAGCAAAGTGAGTTTCCTGCTCCACATCCCAGATCCTGGTGACATTGGGTGGGTCCCAGCAGGCGGGGGGGGGCCCGGGATCCAGAGGGCAGAGCAGGATCAGGCCCTGGCAGGGGTGCAAAGCCCTGCAAGGCTCAACCCACCCCCAGCTCAGACTTTGATGTGCTGCAAAAAGCCACCTGGATTTAAGGTACTTGTTCCCTCTGCCTTCAACCAGCAGCCCCTGTTGCTTTCAATTTCCACTGAATCAATTTTAAGGAGTGGGTACTTCTAATTAAAACCAGAGTTAAGTATCTAAACAGAATTAATTCAATAAATAAATTCTATGCCATAGCAGCTGAACACCTGAAAATACTTCTGCCAAAGCTGTGACACAACACAAGGTCACACTGAGGTGCTGAATCCACAGGGTGAATCCAACCTAAAAAGCTATTCCCAGCAGGAAAGGACAGACATGGGCAAGTATTCCACTTGAAATCATTTATTGACACGTTGCCATGTTTTTCTATCTTGCCCAATGCATTTTTATCCTTGTTATAAAGTACAAATGGTTTTATATTTTTCTGACATTAAAAAAATAGGCTAAAGAGGCAAAAATTCCCAGTTTGAATAAAAAAAATCCTGCTGTAAGAATTCAAAATTGTAAGGGACAAACATAAAACCCAACAAAGACTGAACAGAGTGTACCATGACATGACTCATCCATCAAACTAAGTGGAGAGGAATCTCTTGTTCCAGCTCTGCCTTTGGATCCTGTGACCTTGCTGAACTGATGTGAAGTTGGTGTTACATATACTACTCAAAAGGCACTCAAAAGTCACAAGTTCCTGAGCTAACATGGGATGTACTCCCAAGGTAACAGCTAAAACAAGCCACAGAAAATGTTTAAAAACTGGTATTTGGTTTGTGTGAGTAGAGTCAGCACTCAGCAGAATGCCAGCTGAGAGCTATGCTGACAGGACTCAAGTGATGGTGAAGACATTGGAGTGTTTGCTGTACATGGAAAAAATAATTCATTAATGAACATCCTTATTAGTAAATTAACCTGCTAAAAGACAGAACAAGACCAAGAATGAAATGTGTGTGTATGAGCTACAAAAAAGGCTTAAATCCAGCAGGTTTAAGCCTCTGTATTTAAAAGGCTTAAATACAGAGGCCTCTAATTTACAGAGATTATTTGGCCTTAATGGAAAAGAACCAGGAAAAAAAGCAAAATATGGATCTGGTATTTACAGATCAGTTATTTAAAAACCCAATACTACAACCAAAATCCACACTAACAAAACCCACACAACTTACAATGTGTGCTCAGAGTCCAACAGGTAATTTCCTAAGTTGTGATCCACACAAACTCCCTATTTCAAATTTGGCTCAGTTTTTACCCAGAAAAGCCCAAGTGTGACCCTTCTCAAACATGGAATGGCTACCACCTGACGATGCAGAACAGAAATAAAATTTAAAAAAATTAAAAAGGGTAAGTGATTTTGGCCTATCTAATGTCTGATTTTTTCAGAGCTGCATAGGAGAACACTAAGGCCAGGGATGTTGCTACAGTGTAAGGCCTGCCTGTCCAAACTTTGGAGCAGCATCCAGAGTGGGAGAGGGGCTGCCACAGACCCTAGGGAGGTGTCAGGCTTCCAAATTATCCAGCTGGGCCTCGTTGTCTGCCCTCTTCTCTGGTGATGTGTACAGGAAGTTGCAGCAGATGTAGAGAGGGAACATCAGGAGTCTGCTGTCCAAATTCATCACAATCTGCTCCTGGAGCACACACAGGACATTTGCGTGGTGCGGGGGGGGACCAGAAAGCACAACACTGACACAAAAGTCATTCTGCACATCTTAGTAACCACGGATTAAAATCAGAATATAAAAAATAAAGCAATGACAGTTCACCTTCACCTCAAGTTTATAACACTGACACATCTCAGCCTGCCCACAGCTCCCACCCCAGAACTCCCAGCTCTCTGCAGCACAGGGAACAGCCACAGGAAATGCTGCAGCAAATTTCCCCTTCAACATGCTGGGGAGAAAGAGACAGTTTTCAGTTTTGGGAGGTTTTACCAGGCATTCCACAGCAGTTTATACTTGAAAGCAAATTTCAGTTTGTGAGTAGGAATTTTTTGGTTCCACTCTAGGAACTGCTTTTGGGGTAGCAAAATTGAAATTTCAACCTCGTGAGGATGCAAAACAACTGAAACTTCAAAATGGAAACTTTACCCTCCAGTGAGGATGGCACTGACAAGGAAAGGTTTTTTGTCTTCTCACCACCTTTGTATCACTGCTGGCCGGGATTTGAGAAACTTGACTAACAAGTCCCACTAAATGCCTCACTAAATCCTGCTGTCAGCAATGGGTGGAAAAGGGCACTTGCTCTAAGAAAACTCCACTCCTCTCTGGGGCTTTCATCAATTTATTTAATAGAGTAATAAATCCAACCCTTAAACAACATGTAGACATTCTTTTAACTCCTCAGCTTACAAGAGTCTTCAAATTCCAAATCTGCCTCTAAATGAGGAGTCTGACAGACAGATTATGCAGAGGGGTGATGTCAGCAGTGCTGGAAGGCTGGGAGAACAGCCGAACATGACACTGGCAGCAGACAGCATCACCACAGGCACTAATTTCACTAATATGGGAACTAATTTCATATTATCAACAACACTAATGAAACCCACATTGCCCTACTCTAGATCCACTTCAAAAATTAGCATAATTACCCACTACCTCTAACAGGAATGCCTGAGATTCCACATAAGCAATGACAACAAGAACAGCAACTCTGTTTCAAAAGCACTGGTGACTTCTTAGCATTTTTTTCATGCCTTGAACTCCACCATTCAAGTTCAACAGCTCAAAAGCACACAGACACACCTGGTCCTTCTCCAGCGTCAGGATCTGATAGCCCGTTGTCCTGCTGCAAATCATCTTCCCACTGCCATCGAACGAGGCCAGGCGTAACCTGGGGACACAAGAGTGAAATCACTTCAATCTCCAGTATTTCGTCAGCACAAAGAGTTTCTCCTGAGAAGACAGGGTAACATTTTTTAATGTCACCGACTCGGTGGCAACAACACCTAATGCCAGCAGGGCTGGCAGCACTGAGGGAGTCCTCAGGCCCCCTGGGCTGGCACCTGAAGGCAATGCTGCGGCGTGGCTGCAGGCTGACAGAGCCGCTGCATGGCTGGTTCAGTGTGTTGCGCTTGAAGATGATGTAGCGGTTGGTGTAGGTCACCAGCAGGTCCAGGCCAAAGTTGAAGCCAGTCCAGCGCCAGCAGTACTGCAGGACAGAGGGGACACAAAGGGGACATGGTCCAAGGATGGGCTGTGACACAGAGTGGTAGTGCCACACCAGCTCTGAAGGGTCAGTCCTGGGAATGGGGTTTTGGGCTACACTAGAGGTTCAGGGAACCGTGCCAGCACCTGTCCGGAACAGACAACATGGTGGGGACAACCTGTACCAGAGGACTGTGTGACAGCAGCTCAGTGTCAGCTGTGTGTGACACATGTCACATCAGTGGGTATCAAATAATCAGCACTGGGTAATGGGGCTGATCTGTGAGCCCCAGCCAGGCCCAAAGCACTTCTCAAGGAGTCAAGCAATCCTCACAGTCAACAGCCTTGGGTTATGTGACTTCAATGGGAGAAATTAATGTTTTCTGTTTATTTCACATGACCTGTTACCTAAAGACACAGAGGGCCCTGGCTCTGAATGTTATCCATTTTATCTAGAGAACTTCCTTTTCCACCTAAAAAGAAAAAGACACCAGTCATCAGAGCTCTATTTAACTGTCTGGACTAACAGCTTTCCCAGTCTCACAGCACATGAGCACAATGAAACACCAGTTCCTTGCTCCTTGTAGAGACAATTGTTTCCATCCCTCTGGGGAGAAAAAAAATGGTATCTTTCCATACATCATTTGGATGCAGTTTGACAATGAGGACCTACAGGATTTGGAAATGCCTGACTTGTCTCAGCCATGCCAGCTCTGCAGTTTGCCACATGCCATACTTACATCACCATCCTTGGCCAGTTTGCGACCACACCTCATGCTGTTTCCTTCCAGTTCCTCTTTATTGATTTCTTGAGGCCTGAAAAAAAACCAAACCAGCATCTTTAAGGACACTTCAGCAGTTTTGTACGATACCTTAATGTGGGGAAGATGAATAGACTGGAGTAAACTTGTCTGACCACGCAATCATGGAATACCCTGAGCTGGAAGGGACCCACAACTGAGCGTTCTTTAAGCAGAGGTGTGACTGGATGAGCTCTCAGAGGCTCATCCATCCGAAACTGTCCCATAAACATCCACCTACATGACAAAACTGCAATATCAACTAGGTTGTGACGCCTAAGTTAGGCAGACTTCTTTTACAAAAGAACTTTTCCAGGTAATGAAATAATTGCTGTTGCAATGAAACACATTCTCCCAGCCTTGTAAAAACCCAAGTGTTTCTGAAACACAGCAGGTTGACTTCTTACGTACAACCAGAGACAAGTGCTGGGGCACAGCTGCAGGGCTCTGCACAACAGCAGTGCTATGAAGCAGCAGCCATGAGACACTGGGAGAGGTTTCTCAAGGGGCTGGTTATGAAACTTGGCCAAAAAAACCACTTCCCCTCAGTGCTCATGAAGTGCCAGAGCCTCTCAGAGTTCCTGAGATGCCAGAGCCCTCATCTGTGTCATCCCAGACCAACATCTGCTCCTTTCACCCAACAGTTCCCCTGCGTCCAACATGGAGAGCAGTCTTGCAGAGCCAGCACGAGTGAGATCAGTCTTGATTTTCCAAAAGTGTGTTATGCGCTTTGCTTCACACACCATGACATCATTAACCCAACACCCACAGCTAAAAAGTGTTCCAAGTTACACCAGGCTGAGGGCTGGCAGTGAACTCTATTAATCCCAGTGACATCAGCCCCTGCAGGTTAAACTGCAACCCACAAGACCCAACGGTGCTCTCCAAGCCAGAAGAGATGCAGCATCTATTCTCCTTCTATTGCTCACACTCCACAGCAACTCACAGCTAAAGCTTTTATAAATTCAGTCCAGGTCTTTTCTCTCGGTTCTGTACAAAACCAATCCTGGGAGGTGAAATGTTCAAATAACAGGTTATGCATACAAGCTCATGACACTTGAACAAATTCACGCAGGAACTTCCCGTGTGCTTTTCCACATCTTACAGCTGAACTGGTTCTGTGGCTGACCTAAACGCAGTAATGGTGATAAAGGATTTATTTCTGTTTAATTAGTGACAAATTTCACAAACATTTGTCTATAATGCTCAGACCGACATTAACATCCCCCTCCCCATCTCTTGAACAGCCTCAGACAACGCTGAATTTCAGCTTTAACCACTTCCACCAGCTGCCACACAGTGAATAGTGGAGTTATTCTGCTTCCTTCTTACACACTGCCAGAGGGACTGCTAAAAGCAGAACTGATTCCAGTCCCACACTCAAAAGATCTGTCTGGCTTCTGCCACAAAATACGTTTAATTAAAAAAAACAAGTGATCCACTTTAACACAAGTAAACCCTGCGCAGCTACAGTTCAAAGCCACAAACTCCATTGCTAACGCTAAAAAATTCTGCAATTCTGAAGTGTGGATGTTTAATCCTTTTAAATGCAAACTCAAAAAGTAGAAGGGAAACATTTTCTTCTCCTCCTCTCTATAAAGTTACCACGACAAACCACATCACACACTTCCAATCAGTGCCATTTCCATGCTGGCAGTGTTAGAATAAGCAGGTACAATTATGCCCTACACCAAGTAGGATATGGAAATAGAGCCTTACTTTAGCTCAGATTCATGCCTTGCTCTGATTCCTAAGTCTGCTTCCTTACCCCTGAGGGAAAACCTGTTTGGTATTGACATGGGCAGTAGAGGTGTGAGAGGAAGAGCAGCAGAGCCAGATAAACGATGAGCTTATAAAATGTGAATTCTCTTCCTGCAGCTACAAGGTTGGTCAAATAGCCAAAACATTTGCACTAACACAAAGAAACAGTTGCATATGTGCCCTTCTAAGCCTGAGACTTTTGGTTTTCACTGCCTTAGAAGAAATAACAAACCCATACTGCAAAAGAAAAAACTAGACAAGCAAGAAAAATGTGGAAAAATACTCTGCCCACTCCAAGAGCCATTGAAATCCTCAGCTGTAGCTAAATTTTAAAACTGCTCTTTTCCAAGCTGGATGATGCCCATTATCCTCACTGCAGCTCTGTGGGAACTCACTTTTCCAGAAGCATGTGTATCCAGTGGCTGACAATTCAATGCTCCCACTGCACTGAACTACCAAAACACATCAAAATTAGCAAATACAGCGTCTTATCTCGTATCAGAATTCTGATGACTCACTTCCCTATGAACCCTGTTTCCCCATAAGCCAGGAGGTGACATCTGTCTGCTCCCAGATACAGCCACAGAAGCATTGCAAAAGCCTTCCCACGATAACAGCCTCAGAAACAAGCCCTGGCCACCCAAAATTTGTCTGCAGGAATTGAATGTGAGAGTCACAATTCTGCACTTTACCTCCACCATTTCCTAAGGGACTGCTACTTAAGAGAACAGCTTTTAAAGGTCTTGGCTATTTTTCAGACCAGAGTTTGGGGCTTTTTTGAAGCTCCTGTTACAAACCAATACATCCCTGTGCACAATGGCACCCACTGGGTGACACTGCTACAGGACAAAGGAGGAAGTCAGTCTGCTGGGTTTGGGGAGGTAATAGGCATTTTGCAGCTGTCTGACTTGGCATTTTTTCTCCACAAAACACTCCAGAAGCCAGGAGAGAAGACAAAGGCAGGATCAACTCCCCCAGCTACATTTTGCCATGGTTTTGGCGTTAAATTGAGGACCTGGCTCACTGCAGCACGGCCAAGAGCAAGCAGAAGGAAGAGAAACAGTTTGATGGCCAAAGTATCCTTAAAATGAAAGGCTCAGAAATTACCTTTTCACAGCCTTAACACAGATTTCCAGGTGAAGTACTAGCGAGAAGCATTAACTGACATGAAGGAAAATACAGAACTTGTGTCCCACACCCAGCATTTCCCTCTAGTCCCTTTAGACCGGTTTTCCAGAGTTCTGCTGGTTGAGGGATGAGAGACCAGCCAGTCCAAGGGAACAGAGAGCTCCACAGAGATTAATAGTTTAAAAGCACTGATGTATGCTTCTCCCTTCCCCTCCAAAAAAACGAAGTATATCTCCCTCCCTCCTTTTAATGCAAACTCCAAAATAATTCATGTTAGAATTTCTATGAGAGGAAGGTTTCTAATTAAAGAAACAAATAAAGCCTGTAATATACCTACCCAATATCATTGTCTTGTTCTGCTCTGAGCATGGCAAACCACTGCTGTTTGTAAACAGAGGACAGCCATTCTAAAATTAAAAAAAAAAAAAAAAGCTTGGTGTTGTCTTTGGAGCTGGGAATGGGGATGGTCATATACATTTGAAATAGAGAAATAAAATTACATTGAAATAATAAATTTACACTTATGAACTGCACAGTCTATGAAACCAACCCCCTGATAACTCCCTGTGTTCTCCTCTCCCAGCGTCAACCACAGGGGAAGGATAAACATCCACAACTAACAGGCAGTCACTCCAGACTATGTTCATCTCCTCAAACACCCACTGCTGCCACAAGTGATGCAACTCCATACATTTTCTCAGCACACAAAGCTCCATTCAGCCAAGGAGCTTGTTAACAAGCTCTTGGGAGAAGCTGTTTTCTGAATCCCCAGTGGAATTCTACGTAAGGTAAAGAAGAAGAAAACACAATCACAGGATAAAAGAAAACACTGACTTAACACAAATATGGTAAAACAAACAGAAATTGTACTCTACTAAGAATAAACACAAATCATGTCTTCCTTGGAGAACACACAAAGATTTTATTGGCTGTGTTAATGTAATGTTGCAACCAAGAGATAAAACAGAACAAAACTCAAGTCTGTTGGGCAGTTACACAGAAGGGATCCTAAAAGCATGGGGTGTAAGAAGTTCTTAGTCAAGATAACAAATGGGGCAAAGGGGCAAGGTCACATATGAGAACCAGCTCTGGAAAATGGTCTGAGTGGGAGAACAGGGAGAGCCAATGTGACCAAAAACAAACGAGGAAGATGGCAAATGTGACAGAAGGGAGGAGGGAGAGATCACAGATGGAAAACTTAAAACCAGCCTTTGTCCCACTGACCCTAGAGTGAAAGTACAGACTGTGATAGGAGCAAACTGGGAATCAACCAAAGTACAACAGAAAATAAAAAATGAATTAAGGAAACCTACACAAGTAAGGAACAGAGAATAGATGTGCTAGAAGGGAAGGAAAAAAGTATCAGGAGGCAGAGCATCTTCTCTATTTGTGTATATGCCTGTATCTGTTTCCTACCTCCCGTTTCAGCTGCAGTTCATCTGCTGATTTATGAAGAGGGAAAGCAGAGTTGAGGAAATGTTCACAAGCCACCAAGTAAAACAGAACAACAAACACTGTGCTCACACAGACACGTTACATACTCCTGTCTCTTGCACCTTTTCAGCATAAAGATCAGACTGCTGTGAACTCCTAACACAGAATTTCAGTTTTCCCCTTCAGGACCTACACACGCAGAGTATATAAAAATTAATTAAATAAATAAATAAGCACAGTACTACTTTCAACTACTTGGTGTGATTTCCTTCTCTACTTCCTTGAGAACAATTTCATCTGGAATAATCTAAAAGGCTTCCAGCAGAACACAAATTACCCAGCAATGGCCCTGTCTGCGCCTCTCAGGTACGAAGTATCCCCTCAAATACTGAATGCTGGCAGCCAACAGCCTGTTCCAAAGTGCAGCCCAGTAAGGATTTATCTCAACCTCCTTGTAAATGAAAAGCTAAAGTTCTGATCTTAACACAGCTTGTGGCTACATCCTGGCATGAACAGATTACAAGGGCAGGCAAGTACCAAACTCTAAATGCACTTCCCAACACGCAGATCATCCTCCTGCACACAGGACGTGCCCTGTGTCCCCTTCCCCTGCACCACAGTGCCACCCAGCCAGCACAGTGCTCACTGCAGCTCAGGGACTGCCTATGCAGAGCCAACACTTAGGAGCTATGCACAAATTTCACACTCTTTTTCAATGAGCACAAGGAAATCAGCCTCAAAGATGCAATAATCTCAGAACAATTCTTCCTCTGACAGACACAGGTAAAGGCTTCAGGGTTTGAGAACAGACAACACTGATCCACCGAAGAGCACTATGAAAAGGCTGCCCATCTCACTCTAAGTGGTAACAACAAACATTAGGAGGAGGAAATGAAGTGTAGCTCCAGAAAATTTCTGGTTTGCAACATCTTAGTGACATGCTGACAAAGCCACTTCACAGGGATACAAATCCACTGTTCTCCTGTGTCACCATTCAAGATCTAAATAGTCATTCACCTGAAGTTATTTCTTATAATAAGCTTTGCACTCTGCCTATAGCCTGTACCAGTAACACTCTAAAGTGTCAGGTGGGTGATGGTCTCTTTCTCCAGGCAGCAACTGACAGAACAAGAGGACACAGTCTCCAGTTGCGTCAAGGGAAATATAGGCTGGATATTAGGAAGAAGTTTTCCACAGAAAGAGTGGTTAAGTACTGGAATGGTTTGCCCGGGGAGGTGGTGGAGTCACCATCCCTGGATGTGTTTAAAAAGAGACTGGATGTGGCACTTGGTGCCGTAATCTAGTTGAGGTGTTGGAGCATGGGTTGGACTCGATGATCTTGAAGGTCTCTTCCAACCTAGAAATTCTGTGATTCTGTGATTCTGTAAAGTGAGATGGATTATTATTTACTTTATACATCACTTATGCATGTAAAATATCACATCTTAAAGCTGAGACCTGTTCTTTTGGGATTTTTATGCATAACAAGATGTTATCAGACATCAGCAGCAGGATGAGAAGGAGTTTTTCATTTTCCAGTGATACTGGGATGTTAGCCTCAGTAATCTCTAATAATATGAAACGGCATTTCCCTCTCTGGGCTTCAAAAAGCACCAGGCCCTAGGAGGAAGATGTAGTTTATACAAGTCGAAATGCAGACAAATGAACAAGGGTGGAATACCTGAATATCCTCTCTGCTCCAAATCATCCTAAATCTCTGTTAGTAAATAACATTTGTTTTGGAAGAGGGAAGAAGAGCTGACGGCATCTTGTGCTTTTCATTTTAATTTTAGGGTTTTATTCCAAATCCTATTAAAACCCATTCAGCTCTTTTTAGAAACTAATGGCTAGAAAAGAGTTGAGTCTCAGCAAGTTCTACTCTCCCCCAAAAAAAAGGATTTTTCGCTTATCTGAGCCCCTGGGAGCATTTAAACATTGATAAAGTACTATGCATCTATTGTAGAGCATTTTGATGACTTGACTGATGAGCAGAATTCCTTATCACGTGCTGGTGACACCTACATGGGTGCCTTTGCAGACTTTTATGCCCGTAATTTTCATACTCAGCTTCTGCTGAATCTTCAACCACAAACCAGATGCTGGACAGGCTGGGGAAAGCACACAGAACGTGATCAGTCAAGAAGAACCATAGAATGATTTGGGCTGGGGAAGATCTCTAAGGTCATGAGTCCAACTGCTCCTCCAGCACTGCCAAGGCCACCACTAACCCACGTCCCCAGGTGCCACATCCACACAGCTGCTAAATCCCCCCACAGATAGGGACTCCACCCTTGCCCTGGGTAGTGTGCCAGAGCTGGACAACCCTTTCCATGACAGAATAAATTTTCCCAATATCCAACCTGAACCTCCCCTGAGACTGTTTCTTCTTCTCCTGCCCCTATTCCCTGGGAGCAGAGCCTGACCCACCCCCCTGGCTGTCTGCTCCTGTCAGGAGCTGTAGAGAGTGAGAAGCTTCCCTCTGAGCATCCTTCTCTGCAGCTCCCTCAGCTGCCCCTCATCAGACTCATGCTCCAGACCCTTCCCCAGCTCAGTCCCTCTTGGGACATACTCCAGCACCTCCCTGTCCCTCTTGGGGTGAAGAAACTGAAGCCAGCAATCGAGGCGAGGCCTCAGCTGTGCCCAGCACTCACCTGAGGGCAGCAAGGCATCTCTCTCCACGATTCTGGCTGAAGCCAGGTCACTGATGATGTACTGCAGCCTCAGGTGTGCAAACACGGGCAGGAATGCGTTCCCCTGCGCTGACTCCAGGAAGGCAACATCACCTCCAAACTCTGCAACACACAGCACCCACATTATGATTTGCCTCCCTAAATATTTTCCAGACCTTGTTTATACTGGGGTTTTTACTTACTGATTAGAGAAAGTTATGGGCATTTAATGGCTTTTATTTTATTAGGGTTATTTAACAGCTTTTGCCATTAAAATTAAGGAGTGACTCATCTTCAAACCCCAAACCAAGGCCTGGGCAACTCTTCCTACCTCTCCTGCGCTCAGCAAACCAGGCATCAGCTTCAGTTAACACCTGCTTGAAAGAGCCATTCCAAGAAGGCACAAGCTGAAGAAACATCCACTGGGCAAAACAAATAAATTCTAGTGAGTCAGCTGAAGAAGGTTTCAGGTAAGTAATCTGTATGTTAATCAGAGACATTTCCACAGCGCATTCATTTCTATAAAAGTTCTGTTACTCCATTAAATACTTTCAGTCAATGCCACAAAGGTTCCACTGCATTGAACCCCAGGCAAGTACCTTTTTGAGAGCAGTGTACACATCCATTTCCACCTGCAGTACAAACAGGTTGGAGGAGCTGATCAGCTGCTTCATGAGGTTTATGCTGGAAAAAATCAATTGTAACAGGTCAGTGAGACAGAAAAGAGAAAAAGAAGGGGAGGCAGGGAACAAGCAACCAGCAACAGCCCAGAAAGCAATATGCAGGGAGCTCCAAACTTGGGCAGGGACTGTCCTTCATCCCTGCAATGGAAGTGCAGCCCCAGTACCTGAGCTCCTTGAAGAGTCCAACACTCTGGTGAGTCATCAGATTGTGCAAGAGCCACTCAAGGCACCTGCATGGAAAGCAAGGAATTAGGACCTCTGCTTGTTTCTTCTCTATGTCAACATTCCTGCAACAGCTGCTTCCTCAGTAAATTTGCAGACAACACTAAGATGGGTGGAATTGTGGATCTGCTGGAGGGCAGAAGGGTTCTGCAGAGGGATCTGGACAGACTCAATCAATTCAGATTAGGTACTTGATTTTTTTTTCCCCCTGTTTGGGTGGTCAGGCATTGGAATAGATTGCCCAGGAATGTGATGGAATCACCACCCCTGGAGGTGTCTGGATCTGGCTCTCGATTATGTGGTTTAGACGTTTCAGTGCTAGTGCTGGTTGGATGGTTGGACTGGATGATCTTATAGGTCTCTTCCAACCTTGATGTTCTATGGTTCTATTCTAAAAAAACATTAAAGCAATTATCCTGGTCGTTATGGTACTGTGTCTAAAATTACTGTTAATTGGCAATGTCCAAAACAGCTTGGAGACAGTAATTCTTACTTTTTCTTCACAGAGTCCAGCCCATACGTCCCTGCAGAATTATAATAACCACACACAGTTTGGGCAGTGATGGTTTCCTTCATTGTTTCACCGCATTGCTGGATTAAGCCATCCTGCAGGGAGGAAAAACCACGCACATGTTCTGAGTGTTCATTTCCCAACAGGAAATGTCAGACACTGTGCTGTTCATACAGATTTTCATGCCTGAGCCATCCCCAAAGTCCCACAGGTTGCAGTGGGACTGGTGCCATGCTGTTCAAAACATTTAAATCATCATTCCTCAGAAACACGGATGTTCCTTAAGAATATTTCCCATGAAAGAAAAGCGTACTGAATGCCTTCAGGGTAGAGCAAATGAGCTCCAAAACCTATTTAATCTACTTTAGGATATCACCCTCAAATCACTTAATCTCACACCTCAATCTTAGTCACAGCATTTTTCAATAAACCCACTGCATGGTGTTTGGCTTCTCCCCAGTTAGCCTGAAAAGCTGATTCATTCCTCTGGGTGAAAAATGCCATGTGGGCGAGACATTCTGAACTGCCGTGTTTCTTTTCAGGTAAAGACAGGAACAGTGGCATTTCTGACTTACGAGCTGCAGCATGCAGGCTGCTGCCAGCAGGGCGACCACGCGGCTGGGGTTGATCAGCACATCGTCTCTGTAGAGCGAGCCAAAAGCCACCTGCAGGGCTGCAAAGGGAACACCAGTCAAACAGAGACAACACTGAGCACGGGGCAGCGAAGAACCCTTAAATACAACCAAACCCCTCCACTGCACACCTTCTCCATGGTCTCAGTGCTGGCTCTTTATCTAGAACAACTGACCAGAAAAAAAACAGAACATGAGGCAGTAACCAATCCATTACTGAGCTCGCACGATTTAAGCAAACTCTTCAACACCTCTCAGAGCTGAAAAAGAGGTGCACAAAAGGAAGCTAAACTTCATGAGCCTTCTCTGAACATCATGAGGTTTAACTTAACCTCTCCCTTCAGGGTTTTGTTAAAATAAAAGGCTCCCTTTTACTTACCTTCTACATCAATATTTTGATCAGGAATCTCCAGCTCTATGACATTCATGCGGGATTCTTTCCAAGAACCACTGAACATACTAGAAAAGTAGCCTGACTGTATGAAGGAAGAGAGAAAAAGAACTCAACTGAGAGATTTCATCCCACTTGAGACTGGCAAAAGCAGCATATGGAACCAAACACGGTTAATATTTACCTTTATGCAGAACAAAATATATTAAGGGTACTTTCACAAGCTAAAACATTCTGACAGACTCAAGGGGCTGACTGTAGTTGCTGTTTCTGACACTCAAAATGCCTACAGGAAAATTTGGGCTACATGTGTGTAACCAGAGTAAGGAAAGAGTATGAAAAGGCCAGAAAAGCTACACAAGCTCTTTTCCCACAAACCACATCACCAGTGGGGACAGAATTAGTCCAAGAACTAAGGTTACTGGCAAACAACAAATCCTGCAGGCATTAGGGAATGCCAGTTTGGGGACTGGTGAGGGGGGAAAAACAAAATAGGCATGCAAGACATACGAATTACTGTACAAGGCTGTAGCCTCATACCAAGGACATACACACACACACCATTTACAGCAATATACCTTTTATTATTAAGTGAAAAGCACATAAAACTAGAATTTGAGGTTTCCATCCAAAGAAAGGGAAAGATAATGCTCTACTAGGGTTCCTGATTTTCCTTCCCAGCAGCAGATGTGCCCATTATGAGATGCTATCAATGAAGTTTACCTGAGAGATCAAAAAAATAAAGTCTATTTGTACAGCACCACATTCCCTGACCTCTTCTCTCAGCATTTCAGCTCAGGGCAGCAAGTAACACAAAAGCCAATTCTGATTTCATTTGATAAGGTCAGTATTTCTGTACTCTAGGCATATCCCTAACTCTGAAACACACAACATGTTCCTATCAAACCCAGGACCTCACTCATCTTTGTCTTCCTGACAAGGCTGCCTCAGCTTTGCCACAGAGATCAACCCCCAGTTTCATAAGGATTTATCATTTTTGTAACAGCATCATGAAAAAGAAATCCCCCACTTCTCAGAGGTGCTATGACCAGGCAGAGCAGCACCTTACTGTCCTTCATGGAACTTGAGGCAGTGCTTGGAGAGAGAAGGGGAGCAGAAACAGCCAGGCTGAGTCTGCTCAGGGGCACACAGGAGGAGTCACAATGGCATTAAGACACATTTACATGGAGTTATTTCTAACCTGCACCACTATTTTACCTACAGTAGCATAACTGCAATGCAGGAGTGTGCCCTGAAACAGAACCTGCCTGAGGAGAATGGTGAACTCCCCCCGCCAAGAACATCGCTCCTACAAGGCCTCTACAGACAACATCACAACTTCCAAACCCCTCTAAACAGCTGCATCCACAGAAGGGATTTCACACCCAATTTCAGTCACCAACCCACACTAGGGTCTCAGGAGCAGCTTCACCAACTTGAGATGCAGCAATCACAGAGCCACAGTGACAGGTAACACCAGCAGCCTGAGGTCAGAGCAGTGCTGTGTCCACCCTGCACAACCCAGCCCTGCGTGTCCCCTCCCTGGCGTGCAGAGGGGCAGTGGGAGCTGTGACTGCCAGCTCTGCTCCTGCCACACACCCCACGGCCCCTTCAGTGCCACTACTCCCATTCTGGCTCACACAGAGGACTCTCTTGCCTTCAGTTTATGCTTGTTAAAAGGTTCATACACTCCAAAAAGAAAAGGCTTTTTCCTAGAAGCAAGCAATGAAACACTTCAATTGCTGGGACCATGCAAGTAATTGCTGAAGCTGCACTGACACAGCAACAGCCACAAAAACCCCCAGAATTTGCTCTTCATGTCACCTGTCGCACCAGAGAAACGGCAGCCATATGCAGAGCGCCTCCCAGTGCCATCCCTGCTCTGGCTCCCACTGCAGCCCTCCCACACAAGTGCCCTCCTGTCCAGTTACAGCACCTGAGGGCTTTACATCAACCCCTGCCAAGGCCAGAACCCCTGAAAGACAAGGGCACGAGTGAATTCGGTGTTTTAGGGCACAGTCACGGCTCCTCCGCGTTTCTGCCACACCAGGAGTGACACAGAACAGACAGTGAAGCTCACAGCACCTCTGTGCTCCCAAAACACAGACACAAAGGAGGACACCTGAACACAAGCCCAACACAAAATGTTTGTAGAAACAGCATCATTTTTGGAAGTATGCACTAAGGTTTATTCCTTTTTAGAATTCCTGAGAAAACATTCCTCCTGTAGCAGCAGGGAAGCTGCAAGGAATCCTTTTGCGAAGGCCTGTAACAATCGCATAACACCTACAGAGACCCAGCACCAGCAATCTCCCTGCAGGTCCCTGCACACAAGTCCAGTGGACAGCAAAATTGAGCTGGGGCACCACAGGCTTTAAAAATCCCTTCTGAAAGCAAACCCTTTACCCTGCAACAATATTCACATCACAGGAGTCTCTCAGGCATTTGTTCAGCAAACAAGAACATGTTTTCAGGACATCTAAGACAACCGTCAGTACTGTTTTCACAGACGATGCACCAAGAGCAAGAATAAAATAAATTAAACAAAATAATTAAGCAGAAAGAGAGAGAAGCAAAGACATTTTTCAAACATGAAACTACAGCTCTGTTTCCCAATATTGCTAACAGGAGTTGGTTAACTGTTTGCATCTACAAAAAGAGTGAAAGTCCTAAATATGAAGCAGGGGAAAAAAAAGGAAAGATCTCCAGTCATACTTCACAGTTCTCAGACATCCTTTTATTAAAAACACAGTTTCTACTGGGAGTTAGAAAGGAGCCACTTACCTGACACAAATAAATCTTGTGCAAGTTCCACTCCTCTCCCAAAGCACAAATTTTAACATCACTGTTCTCCCCATTCAAAAACAGTGTCTGATAAATATATTTCGACGTGCTTTTCAATTTTTTCCTAGTAAAAACAAAACAACAAACCACAATCAGTGAGACACTCCTTGAAATTCTCCCATTACAGTAGCAACAGTGGGTCTCAAGCCCTCGGGGGGGTTCGTCCTGCCCAGGCCAGCGCGTCTGCCGTGTCCCCCCGTGCCCGCCGCCGCTACCGGGACCTTTCCGAGCACCCCAGAGCCACCTCCTGACCCGAGTAGCTCCGTGACAGGCTTCACCTCTCCCCTCCAGCCCCCGCTCCTTCCTGCACGACGGGCTCCCAGAGGAGGTTGGGCAGAGCCCTCGAGTGTCCCCTCATAGCTGCGCCCTAGCCCGGCCCGACATCTCCCCCGCCCCTCTGCCCACCTTAGCCTGTCGCCGGCCCTGCAGCTTCCCCAGCACCCTCAGCCCCCTCAGAGCCGGCGGCCCCAGTGCCTGTCCCCCAGCCGCCCTCAGACCTGCGGCCCCGGAGGTGCAGGAGCCGCTCTTCCCGCTCGGCCTCGCCATCGCTGTCGCTGTCCCCGGTTCCCTCGGCTCCGCTGCGTTTCCTCTTGCCGCCCTCGCCCGCAGCCGCCGCCTCGCCCCGCGGAAGCCCAGCCTTCCGCCGCAGGACGCCGCTGCCCAGCGAGCCCATGGCCGCTCGGCCGCCTCATGGGGCCGGAGCGGGGCCGGAGCAGCAACGGCGACTCACTCAAGGCCGGCGGCGGCCGCGGCCCCCACAGCTCCGCGCCTGCGCGGGCAGGCGCTTTTCCTGCGCCCCGAGCGGTGGGAGCGAGACAATCTCGTCATGATTTTAGTTAATGGCTTAAATTGACTTCTGGATTGTTTTTCTTAACATAACCTATATATATATTAATAATAAATAGTGCTTTATTCTTAAATTACTCTTAGCCAGCGTTTAGCAAAGTTGCCATAAGCTGCGTTTGTAGAAAGACAGCTCGGGAAAATTACTGAAACTAAGTTTTGATAAACAAACTCTGATGCGCCTCAATGAACAAAGCCTGGGAGAGAAACGTATTGTTGAGGTTGGACATCGGACTGTAGAATTTATGGACGACAAGGAAAATTTCCAGAAACCAGAAGATAAAGAAGAGACAAAGACTGAGTTTATGCGTTGGAAAGTCCTTACTGGAAGAAAAGAATACTAAAAAGACTAAAAACGTGGACTAATTAGCATAAGAAGCAGCCCTGCTCCCCATCCCGCCGGGGCCCTGTGGAGTAGCGGCTTCCTGCCGAACTCAGGAGTTCGGGACAAAACAAGTTCTTCCCGTGTCCCCTCTCAGAACACACCATCAGGACAGGAAGTACAGAAACAAATTCTTTATTCATTTTTCAACACTCAGGAACCTGACCCAAGGCACTGAAACCCAACGTGAGCCACGGCATTAAAACCCATCCCCAGCCCGAGAACCTCTGCAGCTGCTGTGCTGTGCTGGGAATTTCCCTGTCCTGGTCAGAGCCCTCAGAGGAACTGGATACAGCTCTGCCTCCTCTCCCGGCAAAAGTCAGGAATGTGTCTCCAATGGCAGCCCAGAGAACGAGAAAGAAAATTATTTTATTGGAGGCCGCAGAGGCACCTCCTATTCCAGCCAGCAGCAGCCTGCTTTAGAGAAAAATGAGTGATAGAATTAGGGCGTAGCCACCTCAGTGTTTGAGCTTCGACAATGAAGCCTCAGTCTGATCCTTCAGAACAGGATTACACACCAGTGATAAAAAATAAATTGATAAGCCAAAGCAGAATCCCATTTTTGGAGTGAAAACAATTAACAGGCTGTAGGGTCTGGGGAAGAAGTCTCTCACAGAGGTTGATGTGGACATCCATGTGAGGCCCAGGCACAAACATGGGATCCCTTACTGGTTCTGTGACGTGGCAGCTGTCAATCGGCGTGGGGAGATGTGGGCAGGTGTCCCAGGCAGGTCTGGGGAATTACCTCAGGGAGATTTGAGGAGGTGTCCCTGGGGAGCTGCCCCAGCACCAAGCTGGTGGGGTAGGGTTTTTGGGACAGGTCATTCCTTTAAAAGCACCATTCCAATGACATCACTTTATCCAAAGCAGGGTTTATAATACAACCCTAATTATTTATACTCCCATGATCCAGCAGACAGACCAAAAACACAGGGCTGCTCTAACCTGGGAAGAAAAAGGTTTTTCTCATGTCACCAGAGACAACTTCCCCACTTAGAGACCTACAGGCAACACACAAACACAGTACAGCCAGGCTGCTAATGCTCCACACTAACAGAAGCAAGTTAACATGTAAACATGCTTGTATTTTAGATATTTGGTTTCTTTATGTTTTAATTATACTGACAAACCAAAGCAAACCCGTGTTCTGCAGTCTCCGTGTACCTATGAGGTTGGCTTTTTCCTGTGCAGCCTCTCACGCTGTGCATCCATGTTTGCTTTAGTTGATGCATTTTGCTGGTGAACACAACAGCAAAAGGGCAGCTGGTCTGGAAACAACTTTTATACCTTTGGTTACAGCATTCTGTGTAAGATGGGCTTCACCAGCCAGTTAGTAGGCAAATGGGTGTTCCAAGCATAAAAGTGTACCAAAAGGGTCAACCAGAATGGCCACTATCTAACCAGAGCATTACCTTATCTAAGTCAATAATCAGAGTAATTAATAAGGCATCTGGGAAAAAAAAAAAGAAAAAAAAAAACACACACACAACAAAAATCACCAAAAAAACAAAAAAAGAGAAAGAAACCTCTATGGTGATTGGGCTCGATGATCTTAAAGATCTTTTCCAATCTAAACAATGATCAGTTGCTTCCCATCACCCAACAGGTTCCCCAGGCCTCCTTTAATCCTCCCCACCACACAGCCTGAGCAGAACCTTCCTGTAGTCCCCTGAGCAGTCTCCCTAGAGAGAGCAGAAAAAAGGCACACCGTTAATTTTGCAGCTCCATGGAAAGCAGCGTTCCTTTCAGCATAAATGACTTATTGTAGTGTTTGTATCCTCTTTGACAATTTAATAATCAAGAACATTCAGGAAGGTTTTCAGTACATAAATGTACAGTCTCCTTAATTCTACCTCGTCTGAAATACCCAAAAAGTTGTTGAGAGGGTTTGCTTGAAGCTGCTTAGCAAATCCAGGTCTGTGTAAGATTCCAAGCTTACCTTAATGAAGGAGTGGAGCGATTTGCCGTACATGGCCAGGAACTCCCTCCTGATGTAGAGCATGTCTGTCTCGGAGCGGGACACCATCACCCGGATCAGCGTGCTGTCATCAGTTCCCAGGCCCTGAAGGGACACAACAACAGCTATAGCTGCATAGCACTGAGGACAGACCAGTGACAGCTACAGAGGTTTGGCCTTCTGTGGAATCCATTCCTGATTAGACCATTTTTGCATTAATGCAGGGATCCATTACCAGCTCTGAGCTTCCTGAAGGAAAAGAGGACCACAGACTTCTTTTTTTCCCCAATTAACACAGTTTCTTTTTCTCTAATTGCTGTCATGCTATTGACTAAGCATGGAGAGGCAGAGGTAAAAATAGTAAAATCTCTTTACCTTCATGGATCTGTACAGTCTTTCAGCAAAATAAGCAGGTTTATTCCTCAAGCACTTTACTGTAAGGGAGACAAGAACAACAGAATTAAACACTGAAGGATAAGGTCTTTCAAACCTTTCCAGCACTTTCTCAGTGCAGACTTTTATTCTGTAAAAATGCAACTCAACAAGCACAGTGCAGACATCCAGAGTCAGTCAACAGTCAACTGCTGTCAACTGATGTCTCCATGCCCAGTGCACAGCAATAAAATATTTTTAAGGCTTTAAAGCTTCCACACAGCAAATGTCATCTGCCAAAGCATCCCTTGGCAGAGAAATACAAAGCACAGAGCCTTCTTGCCAGGTCTTTGGATCTGCAAGATTAAAACACTGTGGCTTGTAAAACAGTGAAAAAGAATCTGCCTCCTGAAGCTGTGCAAACAGGGCAAGAGACAGTATCTTTAATTATTTAATTAGTTTGTAGAGAAAGTTTTAAAGCAAGGAACTCACCGACAGCTAACAAAGCATCCTCAAGGTCTCCTGACATCTCAGATTTTATGCTGTCCGTGATGTCCTTATTAGCAATCACTCTGTACACATCAAAAACTAGGAGGAAGGGTTGGATAAAAGAGCCAAGTGAGCTGCTGCAGTGTGGAACCCCCGAGGATCACTTTGCAAGATCAAGCTCCTCATACCCTGTACAAACACTGTGCCATTACCGTGACATTGTAAGCTAAATCAGGGCTGCTCCTCAGAAATAATTAATTTTAACTATCAGCAGTCTTGCTAATTAGCCTACCACTGCTGCTAGGATTTTCCAGAACTGCTATTTAATGTAGAAAGCTTCCATGCTTAGCTCTGTCCCATGGGAGTCACACTTCATTATCTCCAATTCACCGGCCAGAGGAAGCTGTATGTTTGGTTTTTTTCTCAACTCCCATTTTGTCTCAGGAGGGAATAAAATGGTCTAAAAGAATTGAATCAACTGGCCCTAAGAATATCTATTGTCTCAGGAAGGGATCACAATCAGTTAATGAACAAGTACAAAGCTCCTACAAAAGTACAGTCCTCAAACAAAGGAAAAACCCAGGACACCAGAGAGGTCCTACCTCTGAGCAGGTGGCACCTGTTCCGTGTGCAGAGGATGGACATGAACTGCACCTCATCCGTTCCCCATTTCTTCTCCCCAGCTTCATACAGGCACTTGAAGACATGAACAAAGTGAGGATAATTGAGAACACCAGGTGTATATAATGAGATTTTTACTTCATAGAACCATTTGGGTTGGAAAAGCCCTCTAAGGTCATTGAGTTCAACTCCTTCCCTGCACTGCCAAGGCCACCACTAACTCATGTGCCCAAGTGCCACATTCACATGGCTGTTGAATCCCCTCAGGGATGGGGACTCCACCCCTGCCCTGGACAGCCTGTGCCAGAGGTGGACAACTATTTCCTAATATCCAATCTAGTCTCCACCTGGGGCACTGCTGACTAGCACAACTTCAGGCTTACTCATCTACCTAGAGAAAAAGAGGCAGAAACAGCAGGGCTTCACCAAACATCACACATACAAACCCAGACAGTTCTTGCAAGGAAGCAAATTGCTACACACCTGAGCATCTTGTTGAGCAAGGGCCTCATCCACAAATGTTCCCTCATCTCTGTTACCCTGCGGAAGTACAAGGATGAAAAATTCATTTCAACAGAGCAACTAATGGAAGTAAGTCCTGCAAATTCCCCATTCAAAAGCAGTTACTGGAGATGTATAATGGGATTCTTAACATTGAGTAATGGGTTACAAATATGGCAAAACATAATTCAGATGTGATTTGTTCTTTCTTTTGAAACAAGAAGCCATCCACTTTAATTTAAAAAGAGCATATGGCATTAAGGTATGGCAGAGTGAGGCTGCTCTCCCTGCAGAAGCTGGTGTGAAATGCTGGCAAGGTGAAATGTAAGGGAACTGAAATAGCAGCCAGCCTGAAGCACCTCATCAATGAGTGAGAGATGTCCAGCAGCATATTCACCCACATTATTTCCACTGTCCTGGACTCACCATGGCGAGGGACACGAGGACTCTGCGGAACATGGAGGATGTGTCAGAGACAATGTCGTCCTCAAGGGTGGAACCATACTCTGCCAGAGCACACACAGAGCAGATCTGTTACTAACAGCTCACAGAATCACAGGATTTTCTGAGTGGGAAGGGACCCACAAGCATCACCAAGTCCAACTCCTGGGCCTGCATAGAACCATCCACAAGAGTCCCACCATATGCCCAAGAACAATGTCCAAACACTCCTTGAGCTCTCTCAGGATTGGTGCTGTGCACGTTTTTCTAGGGAGCCTGTTCCAGTGCCCAGCCACCCTCTGGGTAAAGAACCTTTTTCTAACATCCATCCTAAGCTATCCCCAGGATTCGAGTTGCCTCAGCAGCGCAGCACAGGGGAACAGGCATGTCCTGCTGGCCACAGTGTGACTGGGACAAGCCAGGATGTTCTTACCCTTCTTGGCTTTCATCACAGCAATCCAGCCATTATATTGAGGGTTACAGGGCAAAACTAAGAAGCACAACCAGTATAAAACTGGCAAAAGATCCACCATGGATAGACCTCCAGCTGACAAACATAACAACCCCACCCCATTATATTTACACCGAGTTAATTTCTGTGTGTAATTCTCTTCCTTGATGCTGACAGACCCTTCTCTTGCCTCTCCACACACACCTGCACACACACAAGTGGCTTCTGACCCAGTATGAAATTGCAGAGTGTGCTACATACGGAGTTTGTAGTTCTCATTGATGTGCCGAATCTCTGTGTTGGTGCGAGAAGCCAGGATTTCAATCAGGCAGCCTTCATCTGTCCCTGCTCCCTAGGGAATCACAGAGATGAGCCAAGATTGTGACAACTGTTTTGAAGGGCAGCTATTACTTTTGTTTATTAGATATGGCTTAATAAGAAACTCATAATTAATATACAATTATCACAGAATCACAGAATTTCTAGGTTGGAAGAGACCTTCAAGATCATCGAGTCNTGCCACTGCATACTGAATTGACCACAAGTCATGTGACATAAAAAAGGATTTCCAAACCTTTAGAGCCCTCCTCAGTTCATGCACGTCATACATGGTGGTAGGAGTCATCAAACCAACAATCACCCTTTCAAAATTCCCACTCAGCTCAGACTTCAAGTCATCAATCAAATCCTAGAAGACAGAAAGAGAAGAAAGGAGAAAAAGACATGGCCTTTGAGAAGAGGAAGAACTTGTTCACCACTTTTCTTCATGCTCCAGCCCTCCTTGGATGAACAGTTAACTCTGAAGTGAACAAGACCAAAAAAACTTGGCCAAGGAAAGCTTGTGCTCAGTGCCAACCATACTCTTGTGAAGACTGGGATGTTCACATTTCACCCAAGTGGTACAATCCAAAAAAGTCCACGTCTCCCAATTAGAGCTGCAGGCAGTGATCTCTGAAGAGCACCTACCCTGCCAATAGTGCTTTTATAGGTGATCAGGACTTGCTGACGTTGGGAAACATTCAGCTTGGTCAAGGTCTCAATGATGGCATCTTCATCCGTGCCTGGAAGAAACCAGTGAAAACCAGTCAAGCTGCTTGTACCAGAACCAGAGGCCTGCTCTGGCCTTGCCCAGGATGTACCATCGGCCACACAACCTTACACACATGCTTGCACAACCTGGGTCTCATCTGTGCATGACTGCCCCAGCCCAGCAGCACCACGCCACAGGACAGAGAAAACAAGAGCCAGATATTTTTATGTCTTTAGACATTTTTATGGCCAAGACTTGGATTTCCAGTGGGGTTCAAGTCGCCCAATTCCCTCCAGTGCCCTCACATGGCAGTGAGGTGATGCAAATGGCTGAACTTCCCCTCCAAAAAAACACCAGTAAAAAGCTTCCCAACCTCCAGAACTAAAAAAGAAGGTTTAACAGTTGAGGGAGATAACTTACCAAATCCCTTCATGGCCTTCCTTAGTGCCTGTGCTTCTTGCTCAGCACTGAAAGTTGAGACGCCCTTGACTGTTGCCTAAACCCATAGGAGAGGAGTTATGAAAAGTAGTCACAAAGTGAGACATTCACAGAGTAGAGCTGAATTTAAAAAAAAGACAATTCAAAAGATGCAAACATCTTTTTTGGAAAGTGACAGCAAATAAAGTCCACCCTCCAAACATGAGTGATTTTACACCAGTCCATCCTATCCTAAAAAGAAATGGTTTGTTCCAGAGGGACTTCCCAGCCACATAAGAAATAAGCCACAGGGACTCAACTGAAAGGAGAAAATATCTTAATGTGGCTGCACACGGAGTATCTGCTTTCCAGTTAAATGAGGGCACACAGCCTAACATCTCTGTTCAGTCCAGCTTGTTCCCAGCAGTTTTCCATGTAAATCAAAGAAGAAGCTGTTACCATCAAAGCCCCATTCCTGACTTCCCTAAGAGCAGTCAAGGACCATCATTCTGTTAAATAACACACCAGGAAGTCCAGTGTTTTACCTGAAATGGTGATTCACAAACAGGTTTCTCCTGCCTCTGGTCTAGTGCAATTTCTGGGGAAATACACTTCTCCTGCAAAGCTCTTCATGTTCCCAAGAAAACCATCAGCAAAATACTACTTAACATTCAATGGGCAGAAAAATGTTCCCCTGTCCCTGGCAGTGTTTCAGGCCTGGCTGGACAGGGCTTGGAGCAGCCTGGTCTAGTGGAAGGTGTCCCTGCCCATGGCTGGAGTTGGAACTTTCAACCCAAACCATTCCAAGATTCTGTAATAACAACCATAGAAATGGCTGCCTTGCAAGCTCAACCTGGAAAGAATAATATGCCTAGGAAGTTTATCTGGAGAAATTAATGTTCTTTGAATTAATACCTGATCTGGTTTTCCATTAACTCCCCAAATGCAAAAGCCTGTATATGTGGGTCATTATCCTCTACAATGAGGAAGCAGAAAGAGGTGATAAATTTACCCCTTTGAAGGCACAGTCAGTGACAGTGTTCTTCCTGCTGTGTCCTTATCTGAGCTCCACTCCCTATGTTTATCAGGTCAGAGCAAAGGCTTGGCACAGCCTGGCACAGCAAACACACTCACCATCGTGCTCGGATCTGGTCAATCTGTTATTGTCTGTGTCCAGGGCACTTAGACAGCTGTAATAAAAAAACCACTGGGAGTGTTAGTTTTCTAGCAAATAATTAATAGAATACACCTTCCCTTGAAGGTTAATGAGACTGGTTAAGTAACCATCTAATTCTCTGGGGACCAAAAGCAAGATTGAGCAGCCCAAGTGAACATCCGAGCAGGTTCCTGGAGTGTCCAGCCCTGTTTTATGCCGAGCAAAGGCTGGATCACGACAGCACAGGGCCAGAGCCAGGCTGGAAGCGATGTGGTGGACAGACAGGTGACTAGCACTGGTAATTTAACGAGTCTTCTCTATTGCCTGCGTGACAGCCTGGCTGAGGCTACAAGGAGAGGCAGACAGTGTTGCCCTGGGAGCAAAGAAAATAGACTCGATTCCCATGTCCTTCAAAACACATGGCTTTGACCTTGGCAGGTGAGAGCCTGAGGGTGAGCAAGGTGAGGATGAAGCAGGGTGAGGACAAAGTAATGTGAGATTGCCCACATCCCCCTAACCCTGACTGGGAGGCAGAGACATCGTGGTGTAGGTGGGCACACAAAGGATGACCTCACTTGAGCACTGGGCAGGAGAATTATTTTCTCTCTTAGTATTTTAACAGAACATTTTATATTCAACATCCACTCAGTTTGGTGCACTGTGTCCTTCCCTGTAGTGCTGTAGTTTTAACTGACAAAGCCCTTGAAAAACCCCAAAGCTTCCTTGCCATCTGCCCAAGGTTATTAGTTCTGTTCACAATTTTGTTTTCAATCAGAGAGCCTTTACATGGACACACTCAAATTTTCCTGTGTCCCTGATCACTTGACAGGATGTCACATACCAGGGCAAGGTTCACTTCCCCATAACCCAAGTTCTCCAGCATCACAGGAGAGGAGTTAGGAAAGGCAGACTCGAAGAGATACCTATATACAGTAGGGTTGAATTAAATAAAAAATAAATTCAAAAGATGCAAACATAGTGACGACAAGTCAAGTCCACCCACCAAATGAGTGGTTTTATTCCAGAGTTGAGGGAGTTCTCTCATTAAAGCCCAGAAGCAGAGGTGCCAGCAGTGAATGACATCTCTCCCTAATTCTTCTCGTGATGTTTAATAGCTGCTATCCATGAGCCCAGAGAGTTGTGCAACATCAGGAGTGTGTTTGCTCCTGCTCCATATGACTCCTACAGACCTGGAATGCACAGGGTGAGCTGTTCAGGCCAGTTAACTCTGCGTGGCACTTGCCATGAATGTGTAACACACAGGCACTCAGGGGTGCACCTCTACCTTACTACACCCTGTGCAATCAATAATTGCAACATATGGCAAGTATTAGTGTTGAATTTCTTTCATCTGATCATGAATTCCAGTGATCACAGTATGACCTAGACCTCAGAAAAGTCATCTTTGCTCTTCTCTAATCTTTTTACAGAAGTAAATAGCCAATTTTATTTGTTTTAGTTAGACACTAAATGAAGGCTCCAAATTTTACTGCTGTTTTTATAATGCAGCTGGTTTGTACACAGAAGCAGGAATATCAGACAGGTTGGTTTAGCAAGTCAATTGGAGGGCAAAATAAAGGTCAGTAGCAAGGAAAAGGGAAGCAGAGAAATTCTGAGTACAAATGAGCTGGCAGAAGGAAACCAAACCACGAGGAGAGGCTGCACGTACTGCACTCAGGGAATGCTCTCGCAACATCCATTAACAACAGAAATACCACACAATATTGACTGCAAGACTGATTTCTTCCTCTTGGGAACTCCACTGGGAATTGAAAGAGCAGAGCACTGAAAAGGCAGCTGTGCAAACCTGCTGCTCAGTTTGCAAGTGCTGGTTTGTTCCTGGTGCATTTCTGTGTGAGAATGAGCCACTGAGGTTACAGGTGGGAGAGCGCAGCAGTTCAGCCAGGCTGTCCAGCAGTGGCCCCTGTAACCCTTTCACAGCTGAAGGAACTGCCCATGCTGGGGTTTTAGATGAATGAAACTCTCCTAAGCCACCCCTCGGCATGCAGAGAGAGAAGGGAGTTGCTCAGCAGATTTGCCAGTGCTCAGCAGCTTAACACAATTCCTGGCCTACAGCTTAATCAGGGAAACATAGCTTCAGGACAGGAACAATACTTTGCTCTGTGTTTTGAAGAATTAAACTATGCATGCAAGTGTCAGCCAGCCAGTGCTATGGTCCTGATGTTATTTGCTTTACCCCAGAATAAAGGCCTGGTACAGTAAACCTGGCTTAAAACATAGTTCAAAACACTGTGCCCGGATTACAGAGTGCAAGTGTAGGAGGGATCCCTCCCATTACTCAATTTTTTTTTTTTTTTCCATGGATGATCTTTTCCTGGCAGGCTTTATCAGCTAAACAGCCTTTTTAAAGTCCATATCAACATCCTCTAAAAGCTGAATCCAGAATAAACTTAATTTATCAGAAAGTGCTGACACTATCCTGTGTGCTGGCCAATTCAAGTTTAGGCTTGCACACAATCAGGTTTTCCCGACTCTGCTCAGAGCACACACACAGGAACCACCAAGGAAAGCTTCCAACTGCTTAAGAGAATATAAACAGAGGGCTTTTTCCCTCCCAGTTTAAGCTCGCAAAGTTGCCAGTCCTATACCTCGGATCTGGACGGAAACCCACCGCTGTGTGACCCTTTTCTTTGCGAGGCAAACACTGGACTTGTCCGACGAATTTCCTCATTCGCTGCACGTTTACCCAAACACAACCTACACCCTGCGCCGGATCAGATTTTCCACAGCTCCGTCCCCGCCAGCTGTTCCTGGTGTGCGGGATGCAATCCTGGCTGTGCTCCCGGGGTGCCCGGGCTGGGGTTAGCCACAGGGTCACTGACTTCTAGTTTGCAGCTCAGGAAAGGATCTCCCGTCTGCCACGAGCCCCGAGCCAGCTGAACTATCCCAGCGCCTCTCACACAATGACCTTCATCTGGCCACTGCCCTCAGGAGGAATAAAAATATTATTCTTATAGCCTTGTACGCCTCATTCAGTCTGTGCTCCCACCCCGAGTCACCCCCGTGCCATGCCCTCAGCGCTCTAGCGGCCAGCGGGGAGGACGTGCCAGCCTGGGCACGGCACAAATAGGAACCAAAACTCGCACTCCCTGTGCCCGGGAAAGGTCAGCCCTTCCTCCATCCCACAACTCCAGGCCGGAGTCCCCGGGCTGCCCCAGTGCTGGCATCGCCCAGCCCGGGGCTGCCACTCCCGCACCGCCGTCACTGCGCGCTGGAAAGCGGGGATGGCGCTTGGCACCTTCCCAGGCAACTCCAGCCGTGCAGCCCCGTCCCCATGCCAAGGGGGATCCCTCGTTCACTTGGCACTCACCTGCTGCCCGGCGCGGGTCCCTGGCAGAGATGGGGAGAGCTTTGGTGGCTGTCCTGGGTGGCAAAGTCCCCGCCCTGGAGACACGCGACAGTGACGTGAAAGAGCTCCAGCCCTGCCCTGCCCTGCCCATCTCTGAACAGCTGGTTGTGATCCAGAGCAGGGAGAAGTTCCCTAGGGAGCCTCACTCACATTGCGCGTTTGGGATGTAACACCACAACAGCACTTTTGGGATTACATGGAGGGCTGGCAGGTTGGGACGGCTTCCACGCTCCCCGGCATTGCCTGTAAAAGTCCCTTGGAACAGAAGGACTCTGGCTGCAGGCTCTGGTCTCTCACTCCCGCCTGCAGCAGGGCAAACACGAAGGGGGAGCGAGGGGGACGACGGCGTGGAGCACACAAGGCAGCAACATCCCCGATCAAGAAGTCCTGTTTCTCCCCCGGTGTTTGCGGGGATTTCTTATCTGTATCACCTTCTGTGCTCCCACAGCACCTCTCTGGATCTTCAGCATCCTCACCCCTTGTCTAAGAACTCTGCATTGCAAACAGGCATGATTTCAGTAAGGATAATTCTTTGCAAAAAGATTATTCCTTTTGCCCCAATAAATGGCAGTGCCCTCAAGCCAAAACTCTTCAGGCAAAGGGACTTCAGTTTTACGGTGATGTGACCCAGCCATGGACATGATCACAAGGCTGACAAAGGGAAATCAGCCTTACAATAGATGTAGCTTGTCTTCAAGTGTTTATCCTCAGGAACATCTCCTCTGATGCCAAAAGTGCTGTTGTTATCATGGCTAAACCAACCCTCTCAGTTTTCTTCCAGCTCATACGACAGCTCTGTCTCATCCCTGTGCCTCTTTGCACATGCTCGTTTGCTGGAAGGGAACTAAATTTAGCAGCCTGGCTGCAGGCAGGCTGTGCCTCAGTGAGCATGTCTGTGTGGGTTATTTATTACAGCTCCCACTGCAGCTCAGCCTCCCAAAACAGCTCCACAGAGCCCAGTACCTACTGCTGATGCAAGGGGACATGGACCAGGGGAACAGAAAAACCAGTTCAAGCCTCAAGCCTTCTCTTTTTGCACTGCAGAGCCTCTTTCCTTGCAAAATCTGACCAGGATTCAGTGTGGACCAGCACATATTATAAACTGTCGTGAAGGAGAAACTCTTCTCTTTCCTATATCTGTGAAAGTTTCCATTCTCATCCCCTCTCACGTCAGCAGTCCCTGCTCTGGGCCCATTTTAATACACCAGCAGAACCGCTGTGTTTCTCCATCTTACATTGCCAGTGATTTCTTTAGCCTGTGTATTTTCATCCTCTTGTTTGCTTCCCAGTCTCTTCAGCCCCCAGGACTGGAAGGCTCTGTCACTGCAGTCACTGGTATATGCAATAGTAATTATTTAATACCTTAAGTTATTAATTTTCTTTACAAATTTGTTAAATATTGCACCAATGCTGCCATTCATTATTTTCATAATTTAACCTTTTCTGTCCCCCTGGGAGAGGCACCAAGTAGGAGGAATACTTAAAGATACAAAGTGTTTGTGTGGACGTTTTTGGCCACCTGGAATTAGTCATGTAAGTGTAGTCCATTCAGCAGCCAGATCCTGACACATCACACAGCCAAAGTTCCCTGTAATCTTGGCTGGTTATGGGTGCTGGCTCCAGAGCCATCTGATTCAATCACGATTATTTTGACAAGAAAGAAAGAAAGAAAAAAAAAAAAGGCACAAAAGCTTCTGAGAGCTGGCTGAGCTTCTTTGGAAGGTGGATAGAATAATTGGGGATTTAGGGATCCCTGTTATAACTTGCTACAGGAGCTGCTCCCTGCAGGAAGGCAAAGGGTTGTTGCTGTATTTTCCTAGACAAGGTTCAGGTGACAAAGCTTTGTCTCTCCACGAGCTCTTTATGCAAGGTCTGCTCAGCTTTCAGCTTTGTCTTCATCTCTGAAAGGATGGAAAGGCTATTGTTTATCTTCCAATATCTCCAGCTGAAGAACTGGTTGGCATAGCTTTGCTGTCCTTGCATCCAAAGACGGACAGCAAGGGACAAGCCCACAGTCCTAGCTCAGTGCAGTGACAGAGCATGTTGCTCTTCTGTTCACGAGTATTTCATTTGTCCCATCAATTATTTTAACTGCCTTTGTTACAAAGCTCTCAATCACCCAGACTTTAGTCAATTGCACACATACTTTCTATTCCCATTCCATCCTGCTGTTTTCCCATCTACAAAAGACCAAATAAAAATTAAAGGTCACAGAAAAACAGGGAGGGCAGTGTGCATTAAGTAAATAAATTGAGCTCAAGTAGCAGCCCATTAGGAAGGGGGTATTTATTCAAAGTCCCACAATGAGAACAGAGCTGAACCCCTAGAAAATGGCAGCACTTGTTTTTTGCCTGAAGGACCTGACCTTTTAAATTTGCACTTCAGAAAGCAAAGGAGCCTTGTGCTAGGAGGAGAGATTTTCAGTGTGTCCTTTCATTAGCAGGTACCTGCCTTTAGCTCTAGAGAAACAGCCTCATGTCATTCACTGAGCTCCAAATTCTGACATTAATGAAGTCATTCACCAAGCGAGGGTCAGAATTTGGGCCTTTGGGGATTAAGCTGGTGTTTTTAGGAGGTTCATAAGGGAAGTGCTTGTTTTCATACCTGAGTTTCCAAGCAGCAGACCCTGAAAATAGGGTTATTTAATGGTTGCACAAGGGCTGTGGGAGTGTGTTGGATGCTGTAGCTCAGTGTTGTCTCCATAGCAGCAGTACCCGAAGGTAGGGTGGAGGCTGAAAACCAGCCCTTGCTGTTCTAAAGCACTGAGTTCTGTGAGCTTTTAAGAGGGTAAATAATTCTCTCATTCCGTGTATGTATTAATATCACAATAGTCCCAAAGTGAACTGCAGTTGTTAGGGCTCGCTGCAGACATCCAGGGGCACTTCTGACGCTTAGAGCAAGGGTGTGTCCTTACCTGCTGTTCAGCACCATGTAAGGTGAAACAGCCATTTCCACAAGTCAGAGATGTTTTGGGAAGAGGTGTTTTGAGGAAGACCTTAGGAAGAGGCAGCCTGGAGCTGCTGATCTATGATCTGAATAAAGCCCTTTTAACACAAAGAGAGGAAGGAAGATGAAACACTCCCAGACCTGAATAAGCAGTGCTTATTTGAGGTGGGAAAACTGAACTATTCCAATTCACATAAGAAATTGGAGTGTTCTTACTCTTCATAACCATTAGAAACACTGCTTCTGCACTCAGTATTATCAGGGGAATGCACAGCACTCTCTCTTTTAGCAATCCAGGCAGGATTTAGAACCCTGAGCACTGCTATGCTCAAAGTCAAAGTCCCTCTGGGTAGATTACATAAATATAAATGTCACATAGGGCCAAGAAGGAGCTGGGGAGCAAACTGATTTGAGAAAATTCCTGTAACCCAAGATGCCTTTAAAACAAGAGACCACTTGGACACGGGAGCCCACTTGCCTCAGACAATAAGCTGTAAGGGAAGACAGCGACGAGCACTGCAAGGATGAGACAGCCAGGAGTCGAATTCCCATTTCAAGTATACATCAATCACCAGGTTCTCAAGGTGGGGATGATGCTCGTGTGTTCTGCAGGCAGGCACACAGGACGGGATCCCAGATGCTCTCACATTTCCTCATGATGACAGCTCTAGCAGCATCTCGGGCACGGGGGGCTCTCCACACTGCTTTCCCCCAGCATATGCTATGCTGACACTGCCTCAGAGATGCCCACCCACTCTGCCTTTCTCCCACAGAGAAACTGAAGGCTGCACTTGGCCATGGGCCCAGTCTGCTGTTTTCTTATATTCACTAAAGTTATAAACAGCAGGGAATGCAGATAGTCCAGGGCCATCGGGTGGTTTGATGGCTTTGCTGGCTGCCTGTGTCCATGAATCCATCCAAATGGGAATGGGAGTCAGGAAATACCTCCAGAGTGGGAGGGGGCTTAACGAATGTTTAATTAGCATACATATAATTCTGAAGAGGAAATGAGTAGCTTTCACTTTTTTCTTCTTAAATAATATCTGCCTCCATGTAGTTTAATCTTATTTAGCTGCTCTTTAATTTGGCTATAACCCATCTGCAGGGGATGGAAACAGAGCTATGACTGCCCAGCTCAGGATGACTTCTCCTGACCCTACATTTAAACAGAAGTGAGCAAAGGGTGTGGGCAGACCCAGGTGAGGTAGCTTGGGGCAGGAAGAGACCCAACAGGATCCTGGCACTTGAAACACAGCTGATAAACCCCTTCCTAGGGAGAACCCAACCCGCACAATTCCCTTAGTGTACCAGCAGCTGCTATAAAGGACTGTGGGGAGCTGTGGTAGAAAGTAATGTTCCTTGAGAAACACAGCTCTTTCTCACCCAGTGCTCCACCCCCTGGCTGTACACAGGGTCAATCTAGGCCATTGCATCCCATGTGTGTTAGCCTGCAGGACTCAATCAGCTCCATTATTTCTGGGTGTGCCTACCAGAGTGCCATCACCTTGGATGGAAGATTGGCTTCCAGCCACAGGAAGCAGCCATTGCTGAACCCAGTGAGGATGTCCTGCAAGGGCAAACAGGAGCACCCAGGAGGTAGAAACTTCCAGTTTTTAAACATGTAAAATACAGATCTGATTTCTGGATAACCGTGTGATTAAGACTTGTTATGTGGTGAATTCAGGAAAATGTGACTATGGCTTTTTTCCCCTAGACAGTTACGTGTCACCAAGCACAGGAAGCTGTACCAGCTCTGTTCTCCGTCGTTGCTGCTCCTCGGGCTCTCCAGAAGAGGCCAGTGCGCTCTCACTTTTCGGGGACTGCAGAAAACCTGTCCAGGCCTGTGTTTTTATTTAGAAAATGCTGAACTGTCTGGAAAGTTTGATGAAGAGGGATGCAGCTGTATTAATGTGCTTTGTCCTGGGGATTTGAATGCATTTTCTGAGCAGTGCAGGAGGACCACGGATCAGGGAGACAATGTGCAGGGAAGCAACTCTGTTGACCACACTTGGATATTTTAAATCTCGTATCATGGGATTTTAACAGCTTAAAATTTGGTGTTTAGGATTGAGTGCATTAGTCAGACTTACGTTCCTCTCTGCAGCAGGACAAGCCTGGGAGCACTCTGGAGTCATTCTGACATGGGAGAAGCACCAGGCCACATCTGTGCTGCAGCCACTGATCAGCTTTTTCACTTGGAGCTTTCAGGCTCAGTTCCCTCTGATTCCTGTGAAGGTCACTGGGATTGCAGCAGTGCAGCCAAGCCTTGCACCTTCTGGAATAAAGAATATCCTCAGCATCTGCAGCCGGGGATGGCTCCTGCTGGCTTTTGCTCCCCAAAATGGTCATGGGTGGGGTTTGTGTGCCTGTGGGCTGAACATCGGAACGCCCAGCCGTGCGTGGGTCTGACACTCCCTGCATTGCACTGCAGGTACAGTTTAAAAAAGCCCTCTCAGAGCCAGGAAGGAGGCTCAGCAGAGCATCTGCAGCTCTCTGCATGCAGTGGCTTTTATCTTCTTTAGTTGGAAATGAGTCATTTCCCTGTACTGTACAGAGATGCACAATTTCTTTGGAAATTGTTCAGTTCTGCAGAGTTCCCAGAAATCCCCAGTGATGGGACCCAATTTTTGCACTGGGTGTTTTACCTGTCTTGAGAGATGCCTGGAGATTTTCACAGGTTAGAGAAATTTTAAAAAAATAACTTTAATGGATAGAAGCAACTGAGACTTTACTCAGTTCATATTTACTCCAAAGAGCACGTGAACCTTCTGTATTGACCACTAGCAGTTAATTCATCACAGAGCCCCAAAGCAAAGCCAAGCATGTTTCATGCAGATTAAAGCCTGCAAATGAAAAAGGACTGTTTTCACACATGTGTTGGCTGCCTGGCTGAAATGATTGCAGTTCTAGCTGTGTGGACTTGGGGTGTACTTGGAAATGAGGTGCAGTCAGGAGCCACCCTACAAATCATGGGTGACTGAAGGTGGTCAAAGGAGGACTTTGAGGTCTGGAGGGTGGGCTTGTGGGCCCATACCTTTAAGACCTGCTGAGGACAAGGATGGTGGAAGAGGTGTGGCATTATCCACAGTGAAGAGGCACAGTGGCTCAGCAGAAAAACAACTGTAGTGATGTGCTGTCAGATCTGTGTATCTGTGTATTGCTAAATGTTATCACCAGCAATTTCACCTGCCTCTTCTGAGAGCCATATGCATCTTAAAAGTCTTCAAACACTGTGAGGAGAAATCCAATTAGATCTGTTTACAACATGCTGATCCTATCTCACTGGCAGTGCTGGAAGCCCTGACCAAGTGAGGCCAGATGAAGAAAAGCGCTGTGTGCAAGGTAAACACTTCTGTCATCCCAAAGCAACCAGGCCAGGCCTGTCTGCTGGGGACAGGGGTTGGCAGCAGGATGGCTGTAGTTATTACCTTACTACAGGAAATAATATTAATTGGGAAAATGGGACCATGCTTTGGTTTCCTCTTCCATCCCAGTCAGAGGAGAGGAAAGAGAGTGGTGTTGTCATGGAGGTATTCATTTGGCAGCCATGTGCTGCTTGGGTTTTGTATTCTGGGGCTTCATTCCAGAAAAAAACAATTTTTGCCATTTTAACATTTCCCTCTGCTGTTTGAAATCCCAGCTCTGGCCTTCAATAGTGCATGAGAAGAGGAGTCAGCTGCTCTGGATGCCACAGGCTGGAAAAATCTCCTGTTTTCTGAGGAAAAAATACTGAAAAGAACCCAAAGTGCATTTAAAGTAAGCTTTCCAAGATCTGAGCTAAACTAAACCTTTCCAAAGCCTGACCCAATGGCTTTGGACTCTGGAGGAGCTGCAGTGCACCTGATCGACATCTTGCCAATACTCGTGCAGCAAGAACAAAGCTGTAATTTAACAGCACATCCAAGGCATAGGTTTTACAAAACCAGGTGTCAAACACTAAAGACATTTTGAGGGCTTGAGATATCTCTGCTTTTAGGATTTTTCCTCAGGCTCTCAAAGCAGGTGCTAACCAGGGCCTGTATGAAGATAAGCCTCGTGCTTCAGGTTAATCCCAAGATGTCACAGCAGTGGCCTTTTATTATTATATCACAAAATCATCGAGTTTAGCGCATTATTTCAAAGATAAACGTAAATACCCGTCACCATGCAAAGCCCTAATGTGGGCCGTGCTCCCTCACGGACAGAATTTCTGCACTCATCCCTCGCGTCTAGGACGACGCAGAGCCCCTGGGTCGCGTCCACTCTCCCTGAGGCGGCCTCCGTGGGGCTGCGCACGCCGGCCCTGCGGGGTGCATGGAGACACCCGCCGTCCTCTGCGAGGTACCGGGCAGGGTCCCTGCGGGTTGGGGCTCGCGGAGGGGCCCGCGGGGGTAACGCCGCAACCCCGTTATCCCCTGTGGTTTTGCAGGTGTGAGTCCCCGGGGAACAGGGCGCCTTGGCTCGGCCCCGCCAGGTAAGCGGCCCCGGGCCCCCCTCAGGGGCCGCGGCAGGAGCCAGGAGGGGCTCGGGGCCTGACACTGGCATCGCCC
>VXBB01008557.1:64217-80279 GCA_013399915.1 Illadopsis cleaveri
CGGCGGCGGCGGCGGCGGCAGCGGCCCGGGAAGCGGCTACGTCGGCCGGGTCTTCAGTATCGGCCGGCACCAGGTCACTGTGGACGAGGTGCTGGCGGAAGGTAAGATCCCGGTGCTTTTCTGATCGTTCTCCGTATGCTGCTTTTCTCTCCCCCATTCCCTCCCCAAGCTGAAAGGGAGGCCTTGAGCTGTCCCGGACACCCAACCTCCTCCTCCTTGACCCCCAGATTCTTGAATATTTCATTGTCCTTGACAGAATTGCAGTCCAGTGGTGTCTGATGTGTTTGGTCTTCCCATCTGTAAATCCAGTGTGGGTTTGCTGGATTTGGCACTTTTTCTAAATGCTTTAGAAATTGGGGTTTTTTCAGAAGTTAATTGTTTCCCGCTCCTCCTAAACTGGGAGTTAAAAAAAAAACGAAAGAAACACCCCAACCAAAATTGTCAAATATTTTGGTGCAGAACAAGGTGCTGTAAATAAAGAAAGCAGTCTCCTTCACTCTTAAACTTTCTTCAGTTGTTACCTCCTTTCCTACCTCAAGAAGAGAGGATTAAAACAGTAGTAAATTCTTTGTAGCTATGTTATGTACGTAGGTAGCCTGAGCAGGACTGGCTGTGACCTGGGATGAGGGATTTCTCTGTGTGGGGTTTCTGTAGGTGGAAGTGGTGATCCCAGTTGCCTTTTTTTTTTCTTTTTTTTTTTCTTTTTTTTTTTTTTTTTTTTTTTTTTTTTTTTTTTTTTTTTTTTCCTTCCAAATAAAACAGTTAGAGACCTAAAAATGAATTCTAGGAGTTACGGAACTCATGACGTGCAGGCCTCACAGTGCAGCAAGCTGCTGATGGCATTTGTTTAATTGTAACCAGCTCTGCTGCTTGAACTGTCATTTTACATTTCATTTGTTGGGTCTGTAAGGAACCTCCTGAATGGCTCTGGCTGGTAACCTTAGCCTCGACCTTCAGAGAGATGTTTGCCTTCTTAGACCTGCTGCTGGTCCCTCCTGCACAGCATCCTGGGCAAATTTAGTCAAAACTAAATGTGTTTTGTTTTGATGGTGGAGGAGAGCTGCTGGGAGAGAGCTGAGTGGGAGGACCTGTGTTAGCTTTTACAGAAAGAGCCCTAAAATGGAAAAGGGACTCTGTGTACGCTGCTTATGTTCAGATTTGTAAGAATTCACCATGGTGTACAAGAAGATAGGTCTGTGACTGTTTTTTAGACTTGTTTTCTGATATGTTCTGCTGAGAGGAGCACCGAAACCAGGCTTTTAACTAGCAGCTATAGTGATTTTTTTTTTTCTTGAAAATTGCAATATAGGTTTGCCTAGACTGATATTTCCAAGGCCCTTTTTGGCCCTGGAAGCTTAGGACCTACATGAGCTAAACTTGAGAAGCTGTCAGAGTCTCTTTTTAATGCAGGATGGCCCCATCCTGGTAACATGGGAAGGCAGAGGCTTTTTTTGCTGATGAGTAATCTGCTGGCAGGTTCTGCCCCGTGCTGACAGCCCTGGGAAACGAAGCCATGTGTCACCAGGCTCTCCTGCTTGGCAGGGCTGAGCTGCAGCAGAGGTGGAGGTAGGAGCATAGATTGCCTGGGAGAGAAGAGCTTCCCTTCCCTGCCTCTCTGTCCTGGGGGAACTGCTGCTTGTGGCGGCTTTTCCCTGCAACTCCTGGTTTCTTGGCTGGCCTGTGGGCTGGAGCATGGCCTGCAGCTCTGGGCTCCTCACACGCAGGCCGAGCACACCTGTGGGACAGGTGCTGTGTTCTGTTCCTGTGAGGCAGAGGGAGTTCTTCTGGTGAAAGGTGCTGCCCAGGTATCTCCCTCACAGTGAGACTCTGCTGTGGGCAGTCTGAAATCCTTCTGCATGCAGAATGAAGCCTCCGAAGGGATGAGAGCAAGGTAGTGTGTTGGTTTACAGGTTGTCACCTTTTGTTGGGAGCAGTAAAAATGCTTCCTCTGTAGGAAAGCTGGGCCAGCTGGGGAGCAGTGGTGCAGCTCTGCATGCCAGTGGCTGAGTGTGCTGGTAAACGGCCTTTTCTCCCTGACTCAGCTGGAGACCTGGGGAGCTCGTGGGCAGCCTGGTCCCTGCGCTCCTGACGTATGAAACCTCGTCTGGAAAATCTCTCTGTATCTGCAGTGGTGTTTCAGTAGTGCTGAAAAGGCAACTTGTGGCTATTTCTGCTAAAAGGAAAAGTCCCCTGGGAAGCACTTTGTAGGAGGAATATCCTGTCTGGGAAGGAAAGGACCTCTCATCTCCATTGCTTTAGGAGGGAGTGGGGAGGCATGTGTTTAGGTACAGCATGTGAAACATGAAAAATGAGATGTAAAAGTGGCTTAGAAGAGAGAATCAATGAAGTGATGAATGGTGTGGGGGAGACTTGAGTTGAACCAGAACTTTTGGAATTGAAGTTTTGGGATTTACCTCTGTCTGTCAGAGCTGTGCCTGGCCGCCCTGAATTCTGCTGAGCAACTCTGCTGATGAGGAGTGTGCCCTGGCTGCAGCACTGCCTGTGCCAGGTGGCAAATGGCTCCCTGTGCCTCTGGGCTCTTGTGTAGATCCCCCAGAATACCTCCTGTGGTTAGGTGCACCCTCCACCCCTGAAAAACAGTTCTGTCTGGATACTTGCCTTCCTGGGCAGGGAGGAACATCCCTTCCTTTTGGAAGGAAGTAGATGGGAATAATACAGAAGGAATTTGAGGGGTTGTTTGTGGAGTTACGATACTGGTGAATCAGTGGTTTTTTTACAAACGAGGTGTTGCAATAGGTGTTTTCTAGTTGGGTCTAGGAACTGTCCTGCTCTAATCCATATAATAGCACAAATAATCTCTTGAAAAGTTCCCCTCAAAGTTTGCACAAGGATTATCTGTCCTGGGAGGGCAGTGCTGCTGGCCCTGGGGGTCTGCAGGGCCAGATTTAAAGTTACACAGTGCCCCAGTATGGGCTGAGAGGTGTTGTGACTGCTTTTGGGGTGAGTGGTGTTTCACAGAGCTGAAGTGAATGCCCAGGAGCTCTTGGGGCTGAGTCAGGCTGCTGTCTTGCTGTTTCTTTTCTGAAAGGAAATGAAAACAATGTTGGACTAAGTCAGATACTGCCCTTTGTTTCTGTCTTTGTTTCTGTGTGTAGGGAAGAAACCAATACAACAAAAACCCACCCCAGAGCCCCACAACCCTCTAGGGAGGTTGCTGTCCCTCTCGTGGGGATTAAAGTGGCAGAAACATTGAGAAGGATGTTGCCGTAAATGAGAATCTTGCTAAGGAGTTTGAGACGTGTGTGTGTGGCAAAGTACCACAAGGCACGGGTATTCCTCTGAGCTAAAACAGGTTGGGGATTGCCCCAGTGTCCCATTTTTGACAGCCTCTGTGACTTGGTACTCACAGTGTTGTGAGAGAGTGCTGAGCTGACCCGAGGTGTGTAAACACTGATGGGGCATGTGTTTGGGTAGGGTTTTGTTTGTCTTGCTCTACTTCTAGCAAAGGTACAGGCTGTGTTTCTGCAGGTCTATGAAAAGTTACTTCTAAAATTACTTATACTTTTTTTAAGGTCTTTTCCCCTTAAAGTGTGTAAGTAAGGGATTCAGGTTTAATAATTGTTAGATATCTCACTGAAGTTTTTCAGGTACGTGCCTGTGTGCTGGTAGCTAGTGTTGGTTTGAAAGCATTTAATAGTTGGTATTACAAACCAGTGCAAAGTCACAAAACCATCTTATGTTTGCCAGCTGTATTTTTTCCTCTGTTTTGAAAAGAGGGACATGATGGAATTCATCTTGACTTTCCATGGTAGACCTGCAGGCTGGTGCATGTAGAAAGCAGCCAGGAGAGGCTGTGAATGCCCAGCTCATGCCTGGTGGGGTGGGGGTTCCCTGAGCACTGGGGGTGCCCAGTGGTGTGGCTGGCCTGAGTGCAGAGGGTTTCTGCTGACCCCTGTCCTGCTCACCCTTGGCACCTCCTTTCTGTGCAGCACCATAACCAGAAGTCACTGAAAATACACTTGAGCTTCTTCTGAAATAAGTTCACTCTAAAGCAAACCCCATCTGAGGTACGTTTTACAGATTTATATGATCCTCAACCCAATTCCAATTTTGCTTTGAAGTGTATTTTATGAGTTACTGCTTTCTAGCTTCAGCCAAGGGCCAGCTGCTAATCAGCTGACTAGTGACATTTGGATTAGGAATTAAACTGTTTCTCCTCTTGGAATGGGACGTGTGCTTTTTATTTTTTTCATTTTTTCCCTGTTGCTTTATCTGTGTTTCTTGTGAGGCAGAACATGTACTGTACACTCTGCTCTGCCAGGTAGGGCGTTTGATTCTGTGTTCTAGCAGTCCGTTTTTCTGAGAGTAGAGGCTGGGGGAACTTGTGAAGAATCCCAGGGGAGTTATTTGGTAAATGTTGAGGTATCCCAAGTGTTTTGGTGCTTTTAGGAGCACAGTTTTTGCTGGGACAGTGTGTGCTATGTCCTGAGATGTAATCAGGAAGGAAAAGCAGGTGTTAGTGGATTTAAGTGTGTAAGAAGTTGTGTAGGCCAGATACTGGCCTGGCCTGGCTTGTGGGCTTTGTGCAGCCTGTCACAGAAGGGATCTGGGTTGTACCCAGGGGGGCTGGTTTCTTATGGAACAGCTGTGGTAGCTAAAAGCTGGTTTAAAGGCAGTGTTAGCCCAGCACAGTCATCATCCCAGGAAGGAACCTTCCATGTTAAACCAAAATAGTTTTTGTTTCAAGCAGTCCTGCTATGAAGTTGTCAGTTAGTATAAGAAAGTGTAGTTTTGGGATTCTGGCTGTGGATAAATGCATAGTTTAACTCTCTAGCTGGGGTCTTGTAGAAGTGTTCTAGTAGTTGTAAAGGAGCAGGTTGCTAACCTCTGGTTGCACGTGCATTGCCATAACGTTTTTATTGTGGCATGGGTCTTCTCCCATTTATGCAGGAACTTGTCAACAGCTTGAGGAGAGCAGGTGGGATGTTATAAATGTGCTGAAGACAAGCTGGAATCCACTCTGGATTTAGCACTTCTTGTCTTCCAGGCTTACCCACCCGCATTAATCACGCTAATAAGGGGGTCAGGACTGGCTAGGTGCTGCACACTTGGAGACTGGGAGCTGCTTCCCTTGAAGGTGACTTTTTTTCACTGTAAATGTTCTGGGCAGGCTGAGGCTGTGCCCGTTGGGAAGGCAGCGTGCCAGCTGGTGCTGCTTCTCTGGAAAGTCACAACCGATTTGCTTTCACTTGTGCTAGGTGTTTGCTTGCGTTCTACATGTGGAAAGAGACAGGAGGTCTCTGCAGAGAACATGCCATAAGCGAAGTTGGTTTATGGAGGAGTTATCTTCTGATAACAAGAGGTAACTAAGTAAGTTTCCCTGGACGAGGTGCTGGCTTCTTTGGATGGGGGAAGCACAGGATGTCCTTGTGGTGGTATCATGCTGGAAGCAAACTTCCTTGGATCAGATACTGGCTGCTGTACTTCTTGAGAGTAGGAACATTACTGACAGTGATTTACAAGCACAAGAAAAAGATTTGGAGAAGCTTAAGAGAGGCATTGCAAGGTAATTCTCATTTGTGGCTTTTTGCCATTATGGAAACTTTCTCCTTTTGTAGGAGGTCCAGGAATTGCCACTAAATGAAATGAAGGTTATTGTTAGCTGCCCACAGTGTGATGCAGCAGAGTGAAACAGAAGGGAGCTGCTGCAGCTCCTCTAATGTGAGGAGCTCTCATTACTCAGAATATCTGAGCCCTGGCACAGTCTGTGAATGTGTCCTTCCACCCCTTTTAGGGCTGCTGGGAACTCAGGGAGGTGAAGAAATGCAGAGCATGTATGGCCAAGTCAGGAATTGATCTCTGGCCTTCCAGACTGGGTGCTTTAATTGCAGTCTGTGTTTCCTGTCAAGTGCTGCCTCACTGTGATTTCAGCTAATGTGCTCTTGGCACACAAATGATTTGGGTGTAGATTCATGCTTGCTCTGTGGCAGAACCCCTGCTGACACCAGGACCCTGGGCCATGTGTTGCAGGATTGGATTAAAGACATTTTTGGAACAAGATGCTCATAGCATCTGGTTTGCTTCATGATTTTGCAGAAACAAATTACGTACCAGTGACGGGTGATCTCATAGATTAAAAATAAAAAAAAGCTATCAGCAGCTGAGTTCCCTGAGCAGGGATTTGCATGTGCATCCCTTGACAGCTGAGCTGGAAGCTGGCTGGTGCTGTGATGAGGACAGGTAGAGCTGATCTTCATTCACTGTTGGTCACACACTAGTTTCCCGTCCCATTAGGTGATCATAGGCGTGTGTTAGGGGGCCCCAAAATGTGCCTGTGTGAACTTACGAAGCAATCTGACAAGCTGTTCTCGAGAGTGTGAGAGCAAAATGCAAGATGTTCTGAGGCTCTCTAATTGCACAGCTGTTGTTCAGATATCATCTTTGCTTTTCTCTCCTGTAAGTGAAATGATGCTTCCAGGGTTGATGTGTGCTGTTACTGCACAAATGGAAGCAGTAAAATAAACTCAAGCTTGTCTCAAAGATGTGCAGTATGCTTCATGAGGACATCATGTGCCTGGTTCCTGTGGCTGTCACTGAACATCAGTCTCTCCTCAAGGCACCAGAGCAAGCAGGAGGAACTCTTGGTTTGATGTGTTATACATGTTTTTATGACTTCACTGCTATCTCAGGTTGTATAGGGATGCTATTCAGATGTTTATGAGAGTGATGCAAAATTTGGACTTTCAAAGTGGTTTGAAATACTTAAAAGGAACACAAGAAATCAGTGCTGATGTGAGAAGCATGGAAATGGAGACCTTTTGCCTTATGTGGTACCTTCTCTGCATGACCTACCTGCTAATTCAGTGTTACTTCAGTTACCTGTTGTGACCGTCTGAAGGATTAATGGCTTCTGACTTGGGAAGTGCTTCAACCATAAAGACTTCTCTGGCATTGAGCTGCTGCTTGGGAGGAGGGAGCTGGATTGATGGGAAATCCTCACTTATGGCTGCACTGTGGCCACCTGAAGGTTTTCTGTGTCTGCTGCTGGCCCAGGGCTCTGCTCTAATGACTCTTCATGACCTTTGGCAAGAAGTGTTTAATACTGGAGTATGCAGATGGCTGGTGGCATGAACAATACCCTGAGATTGTTAAAGAAAACACTCTGGAGTTGGAAGGATCTGTGAAAGCACCTGTGTGTGTGCAGGGACTCAAGTGCTGCCATGCTTGCCTTTTCACCCATCTGATGAGATCCCGCTGGTTCTTATGTTTGTGGCTTTTATTGGTTGTGTTTGTAAGGAAATAAAGAAATGCATCACGGAGCCTTCATGTGTGGGTTGTGGGGTAGCAAAGGATGGAGGAGGGACAACGTGGCAGAGAAGGGGAGAGGGCGGAACAGGGAGGTCACACTGTCCTGTGATCTTTGGGCACATATTTCTGGGAAGAACAAATCTACTGAATGTTAGAGCCTTTCCTTTGGCCTTTACCTGTTGCTTTTGAGTCAGCAGATGGATATGTGGATATATGAGTTTACCCTTCTGTTTCTATGCTCCATTACTAGTTGTAGTTTGAACTGCTGAGCTGTCTCTGCTCTCTGGAGAACACAAAGGCACTGTGTGTGAGGTGTCACGCAACCTGTGGTTCTGTGCCTGTCCAGATGGTGGCAGGGAGGCTTATCAAATTATTTTACAAATGAGAAGCTGAAGCCCATGAAGATGAAGCCATTTGATAAGGGCTGTGTAGGAGAGCAGGGACAGCCTTGTATTAAATACAAATATAACTCCTTGCCTGGTGTTTTAATCACAGGGTCATTAATATTCATGTTACCACAGTCTCCAGGAACTTTTATCATGGACCAGGGCCCTGTGTCACACAATGCAAATGCAGAACAAAGCCTGTCCCTACTCCTTGGAGATTGTTGGCCCTTCCCTGTGCCTGCTGATTCTCAGCACAGCGCTTGGTACCAGAATACACACTCATGTGCTGCTGCCTTAGGAGGCATGTTCAGAGAGAGGGTGTGAGGTACAAGCAGCTGTGATGGTACAGCTGATCATGGTGTGAGAGTCGACACACAGGATCTTCTGGAGATCTGATATTTTTCAGAGACCACAGGAAACACACAAACTCATCCTTGCTCACCCGGCTTTAAGCAGAACATGTGACAGGATTAAATGTATTGGATTTTTTTAAAAATTAAAATGCTATTTTTGAAGGGGGACAGGTGGTTGTTTTCTACCTTTTATTTTAAACTTAACATAAGAAGCCCTTACACTGTACCCCTGAAAGTTTTTCTGCAGCTGATGCATTTAGTGATGTATTTGTTATTTAAGTTGGGATATAAATAAATAAAGCAATTATTTAAGTTCATTTGAACTTATTAATTCAATCCCCAATGGTTACAGGCTTGGTGAGTAACAGTCACAAGACTGCAGGTTCTGGTCCCCTGCAACTGTTTCCTGTTCTGAGACATCTGACAAATGAACACCCTCAGAGGGAATACCTCTCCCTCTTCACCTGTTGTATGTGTGGAAAACTCAAAGTCCTGTTTTGTGTAGAGCTGGTATTTTTTCCCATTAAATGCTGCATGATGGGTACTTTGTGCCCCTGGCTGTACCTGGCGGTTTAAATTCCCTGAGACCTACCTAGTGGGATACCTCTCTCCATTCTTGCCATGTACTCAGGAGTTGAAAAGTTCATTGCTGTCTTCGGGTGTGGATTAGCATATGCCCTTCAAAGGAATGGGATATGTCCTTAAGTTGTGTTTTCCTGTTACTCAGGGAGGTGGCACTTCAATGGCCCAAGGTTACCTGTAACCTGTAGTTACACAGCTACCCATAACCTGTAGTTGTCTGGCATTCCTGGAAAGGTTGAACTCTAGATTCCTGGGTTTAAGGAGAGGAAGCTGGTTGGAGTGAAGCCTCTATACACTGCTGTGAAGCTGTGACAGGGTCCTCTTGGCTGTGAGCTCGGGCTCTTCCTGCAATGTCTGGAGTTCTGCTTGTAATTCTCTTGCTGCTGTGCTCAGGAGGTGTGTCTGGGTGCTGCCTAGGAGTCAAAATTCCTAAATGCCTGACTTGTCTGTTGCCATGAGCTGTTCTCAGATCCTTGCATAATTGTTTCACAAGTGGAGTGTGCTGTTACCATGACACTTCTCCATGGCTTGTTCTGCCTGGCCCTTGCAAGCCAGTCCAGTTAAGAACCAGTCCCAGCCCTGGCTTTCATCTTACTTTCGCCCTCCTCTACACCTCCAGCTACAACCTGCTCTCTGCTCGACTAGTTTTGCTTTTTTCTCTTCTCTCCTGCTGACATGATTCACGGTTTCCTTGCCTTTCCAGAGAAGCTTTTCAGCTGCCTGCAGTTGCTGCAGCTTCTTGCTGGCTTTGCAGTTCCAGTTGTGTTTACTCAGAGCCTGTCATACTCTGCAGCATGTTGATGCCAGGGCTAATTTCACTTGGAGATGAACAAGGGCTCAGATGCTATTAGCAGCTGCTGGGAATAATAGCAGCTGAAATGTGCTTTTTAAAGGGCTGACTGATAACTAAACAAATGATTTTTTAAATTTTTTTTAACCTGTGAGTTACTTGTGACTCATTAATTTTTTTTTCAGGTTTACAGTGGAAGTTCAGGGACTAAAATTGTTACAATAGAGAGGGACAGAGTCTGCCTTGCCAAGTAATCTATTTGGAGGCAGTGCATCTTGCTGCATAGTAATAAAGCACTGTTCTATCAGCTTTGGTTTTCCAAGTCTGCCTGTCAGGGAGTAATGGAGTGGATGCACGGGGCTGTGCAGCAGAGCACATGCCCAGCAAATCTACCCACGTGAACACCTAAACATGCTTCCTGCTGTGACAGTCAGTACAGTTCCATTGCCTCCAGTGAGCTGCTGTTTGTTATGAAATTGCTGTCACAAATACTGCAAATACTGGGAGACTTTAATACCCCTGAATTGGGATGTCTGGGTTGTGCTCTGCCACTGCTCTCGGAGTGCCAAGCTACTGCTGCCCTTGGACTGGAGCTTCTGACAAGAGTATGGATTTAATGCACAGCCTGGATCTTGCCCACTGATTATTTTAGGCTTTTAAAATGCTATTGCATGGCAGAAATTAATTCCCTTCCCCTCCTTTCTCTGCTGTGTTGTGATTTACAGCTTCCTCTTTTGTCTTTCTTCATGGGCCTGGCTGGGAGTTGCAGGAGGATTGTGTGAGGAGTGAGGTGTCTCCTAGAGGTCTGTAATGAGATGGGGTCCTGAAACATACAATGAAATGAAGCTGAATGGTTTTAAATCAGCTCTATTGAAATAAACCCTCAGGGAAGTGACAGGAGACAGTTATGCTTCTCCCATGTCATCCATGCAGTGAAAATGCCTTTAACTATATAATTATTTTGTGTCTGTCTGCTGTTGTGAGTATCATAGCTGACAGACTAAATGTTCACTCCCAAAACTGCTACAATCAATAGACAACCAGTCTTGCTCTCCTAAAATCAGGAGAGGTAAAGGCTGTGTTGGTGTTGTGTGTTGGATGAGGTTCCTGGTTGTATTATTTTGCACAGTTCAGGCACTTGTGGCTGGGACTGCCACACCAACATTAATTATGGTGGTGTCCTGCCTTTTTAAAAGAAGAGGGTGGAGCTTGTAAATCTAAATCTGTCTTGTCATGGCCTAGATATTGCAGCAGTGACATTAAGCAAGGGCCCTATAATTATGTTGGTATATTGGATAATCACATTAGGATTCTCAGCTATGGTAAATCTGTGTAGGGCTGACTATGGCCCTGCTTTCCCCTGGCTGAGAGTCTGACCTACAAACTCTGTGTAAGTTTAAACCTTTGTTTTAACTGGGGAGAAGTCCTTTGCTCAGATGTGCTGGATGTTCTATTAAAGCTTTCCTGGTGGTATTTAAAGCCTAAAGCTTAAGCAGTGCTGCAGCTAGAGCTGGAAGAGCTGCTGCTTTCTGGAGTTGGGAGTGAGAAGGGTTTGTGATAAGCAGGGCTTTGCCTGGGTAGTTCTGCTCTCTTGGAAGCAGACCTTTACCCTGATGATGGGTGTTGTCTGATGAACTCTGGAGGTATTTTTGAAGCTGGTTGTTTAGGTTTTTTTCCCTTTTTCTTCCCACCTCTCACTGAATCCCAGTTGCATTTTGAGTGGGCACCAGGCTGACACAGATGCCGGGCTTTCTGTGCCTGAAGAACTTGGTCAGCGTGAGGCTGCCTGAGGGATTTCTGCTGGCCAGCCGTGGAGGCTCCTCTGCTTCCTGCTGTAATGTGGAAACTGTTGCTTGTGTGCAGATTGACTTTGTGCAGATCAAATTCTTCCCAGTTCGAATGTGAGCCGTGTGGAGAATTTCTGGCTGCTTAAAATGGTTATTATTGGAAGGGCAGTGCCTAACTTTGGCAGCTGTGGTGGTGTAGGGCTGCACATGTATTTCTCTGCTATGGACTGTGTGAAACAGTGAGTTGTTACCTGCCCTGTTCAGAGCTGCTGTTGTTGTGAATATGAACTGGGTAGCACAGAATCCACCTCAGTTTCCCAACACTGCTTTCCTCTGGCAGGAGGATGAAGCCTGGGAAGCCCTAGCATTTGCTAGGAGGAAACAAGCTGTGCACATGCTCTGCAGGGAGGGAAGGGGAGCTGGTGATTTGCCCAGCAAAGCTTGAATATTCTTCAAGAGTTTGTCTTATGCCAGGAGGATTCTGTCCTTGGCTGGCTTGACACACAACCTGTATCTGTGACCCTCCTGTAGTTTCTTCAACTAAAGTATCACTAGAAGTACTCATAAAATAGCTGCATTTCCTATATGTTCACTTTAGCTCTGAGCTCTCTTGACTTTTTACAGTTGTAACTGTTTACCTGTTACAATCTCCTTTAGAGTATGTTCACTATTAAATTCCTGATCTTGTTGCAAAAATGCCGCCTTAGCTAATTTTCCATCTGGGGAGATGGAGGATTCAGCTGATTCTTCTGATACCACGCACATTTCAGGTTTCCTGTCATGAAATACTAGATGTCCTAGTATGATATGCTAGATGTCCTAGTAGATATGCTTTATCTAGGTGCTTGTCTACTTTCCCTGCAGTTTTGGAGCTCTCATTGTCTCCTACAGACACCTAAAATGGTCAGAATAGGGTTGAAATTTGTGTTACTGTGGCCATTGCTTCTTACATAGACGAAGCTGGAGTTAGTGGTGTGCCCTTTCTTTTTTGCCCTGAAGATAAAACTTAAATGTTCAAACTATTTAATTGGCCGTTGATATTTCAAGATCTGATTTGGTAAGTTTTCCAGAGCCATTCTATCTCTGCTCCAGGATGGAACCTTTTAAAGTGCTGTTTAGGGGCAGTGGAAACAGCCCAAAGGAACAGACGAAGCCACAGCTGTAAGCTCAGTGAACCACCCAGAGTGTGCACTGATTTTTGTTCGGTTTTAGTGTATTTAACTTCCTGTACAGGTGACTATGGTGAGGTCATGCACTGAGAGATGGATCTTTCCTCTTGGAAATCAGCATGGGGAACTTCCCAGGGACTATGATGGAAGGAAGTGCGGTGCAGTGTTTCCTGCAGTCTCATTTGCTTTGTAGCTTTCAGGCCTGCCATGCACTGTAAGAACTCGTGTGTTGGTGGTTCAGAGCCCTGAGCTGAAGGAGAGCAGCACTGCCCAGAGCCCTCCTGTCTGCTCTGCAGAGACCAGTGGTTTGTGTTCCTGGTATGCAGAACTCCTTGAAATAGCTCACTCCAAATACTGCTCTGGGAGATGCTGGGACAGGCCTTTAGATTGAAGCAGTCGCTTAAACTTGGCACTGTTATGCTTTAGATAAGTCAGGGGACTTGACATAAACAACTAAGTAGAGCTTGTTATTTCGAGGTAGAAAATCTGGGCTGAGACAGGCCCTGTTCAATTTAGTGTTATCTGCTCTTCTCAGCTGGGGAGGCTGTTGGTAGGGGATGAGGGTTTGTTTTGTTCTTGTTTAGAACTGGACTCTGGTTTATAACACACGTGTACACAAACACATGCATTGTTTACAGACATTTGGTGTAGTAAGACCAGGAGATCCACATTCAAGCCCTCCTGGAGCAGAGCCTGCTGCTGTTGTTGTGTGTGCGGTATGTCCTGAGTGTCACCTCTGTCACCCTCAGGCAGTTGTGCAGATACCACTTATATCTGTGGGTCTGTGTGTGAGCAGGTGGCTGAGCACACCCTGTCAGTGCTTTGTGCTTCAGCGTGCTGACTGTTGGCGCAGTTTAGCCCAGGTACAGAAAATCCTGGTTTTTTTTAGCCTGGGTTATGGGGAGCAAACACCAGTTTTGTCCATGTACTCCTGAGAGGTGATGCAAGCCTATGCCTTGGGACAGACTGTGTGTTTTCTGTGCCTGCAACTTGAGGGTGAATAATCTTCACTTATATGGATATAAAATGGCATGTAAATACCCCACTGTAACCAGAGGATTATGGAATTGGGTGGGAGAGTGAGTCACAGACAGTAATTAAATCCCAAACCCCAAGTGTTTTGTCTCTCCAACATGTAGTACTAAAACAACAAAATACAAACACAAAGGAGAACATTAATACAACCACCACTGCTTTGAGTCCTTCTAGTCTTCCTGTGCTGGATCATCTGGAAAAGGCTCTGGATAGCGTCCTTCATCTCCATACCCAGGAGGCGGAGGAGAAAAGATGGGTTATAGCTACACTGGCGTGTAGGGGAAGAACTTGGGGTTGAAATCCAGTGGAGATTTTGGTGAGACTTCCTGATGGTGACAGGGTGACAACATCCAGGAATAAACTGCAGAGCATGTGGGGAATGTGAGTAGACTGGTGAAAGAACAGGATAGAAAATGTGCTGGGAGGGACTGTGGGCAGTGTCAGTTCTGCCAGAGAGAGGCTGAGTTGGGTGAAATCCTTTGTGGTACCTGGCAGTGCTGGGAAACCTCTAGAAATGTTTTTTTCTGTTGGTAACTTGTTCTGCCATAGCCAGAATGTCAGGGGAGGTTCAGAGGACTGAACCTTCGGTCCTATACTGTTGGGATGACTTATTGCTATCTCTTACTAGGAGATGCTGTGGTTTGAGGAGTCTGCTTTGGGCTGGGACCACCTGAAGGTGCAGTTCCAGCACGAATTTGCTTCCTGGAGCCAGACTGCAGAGCTCTTGAGAGGAGGTCTTGGAGACGTGAGCTGGGTGAGCAGGACCTGTACCTCACCCTGCTGCTCTCAGTGGTGTTGGCAAATTGACCCAAACGTTCTCTTGTCAAGTTCTAAGGTTTTTGCCCTTTTCCGTTAGTCATGGTTTTTCCCACCCCAGTAACATCCTTTTTAACCCCATGGCTCGAAGGACAGAGAAATTCCTTGCAAATTGCTTGTGTTTATGACTGTCTCTGTTCCAAAGGAAGGGTGAGCATAGATAATGTTCCAGGCTGAACTCGGTAAGTCATGGATTGTACCAGTCTTGTCTTTACTTCCTTTGGTATTTTCATGGTCTTGGATAATACAGCCCTAATGCAAAGTCTGCCTCATTACTGTGCCATCTGAATTACGCCTCAAATGACTTCAAAAACAGAATGGGGGAGTTGTATTTTTCTGTAAAGGTGTTAATGCTGACACACTGTGACTTTAAAGGTGTTCCAGATGCTTCATAAAGCAGAAAAAGCAATGTGCAGTGATCCTGTTCATTCCAACCCCTTGTTATGTATCGCAGTAGAAAACTTCACAGTGCTGCCTCTGGTTTGTGGGCACATTTGGTAATAACAAGGAATAATACTGGAACAGAAAGCTTAATTTGGGGTGAAATATCCTGTCCTGGAAACAAAGAGCTCAGAAGTGATGCAAACATGGCATAAAAACGGGGAAAATGGGATTTGAAATGGTGTGTTTTCAGCAGGTACATACAGCAATACCCTCCTACTGGGCAATGGAAGAGTGGAATAAAGGCAGCAGAAAGAATACTTTGGTGCAGATTAATAGCCACAGAAACAGCATTGTAATCCTAATGCAAATCATAGGGAGCTATTATTGAAATAAAAAGCCCACATTAAAATACACCAGCAAATATTTACGTATATGGAGGATCACACCAGATCATTACATAAGGCAGGATCAGTAGGACTGTTTTCCTTGGCTTTCCTCCCCATCAGTGCTGGGTTTGTGGGACAGTGTGGTGCTTTTTATAGGAGCTGCTGGGGAGTCTCCTCAAGACTCGTGGTGTGGTCCCAGTGGCACTTGCCAGCAGTCAGAGGAAGGTTTTTTGGAGGTCTCAGCAACCCCAGTGTTCTCAGAGGACAGGATCCCAGGGCACCTCTTTTGCCTATCCTACAGATGAGTCACTTGTCCATTTTCATCCTGGGTTTGCAGTGTGGGGAGCCAGGCTTAAGGTATCCCTTCAGCTTTGTTGGAAGCTGATCTGGAGAGCTGTAGGAGAGCAGCACAGGCACATGGAGAGCTTTTCCCTGATATGCTTGCAGAACTCTGTTGCCAGGGTTGCCCTATAGAGAGTGTTTGGTCGAAGCAAACGCAGGTCCAACCAATATGGTCACCACTACGTTCTTCCTTTAGTTCGTGTAAAATGGCAGTTTATATACTCTTCATATAGTTTACAGTTACAAGCATTCACTGATTGGTATATGGTATGAGAAGGAATGCAAACAGACATTGTTTAAACTTGTCCTTAAGGTAGCTAACACATGCTTACTAACAGCTCCACTCAGTGACCTTCAAAACCCCATTATTTTTCCCTGACACCTTAATATCTAATTTCAACGGCGCCACAACTTTACCAAGTAATTTTAACTGCGTCACAGGCTTCGAGGCCTCAGGTCAGGCCTCAGCTGGGGTAACTCAGGTCTGGGCAGCTCATCCCTAAGAAAATCTGCTACAAATCCCCCGTTTTTCTTTTTGAGCTGCTCAGACTAACTTAAGGACATGGCATGGCTAGTTATTTCTACATACACTATAACAAAGCAAGGCACAATAACTAAAATGACTACAATAACAATTTTTTGCGCATAAAACAAAAGATGGTTGCAGTTTCAACACTGGTTGATATTTGTGTGCTCATTTCTTCATCTTTTGGAGTCATCAGAGTTTCTTCACTTGACATGATTTCCACATTCTTTGCAGGAA
>VXBB01008558.1:3479-17343 GCA_013399915.1 Illadopsis cleaveri
GGATGAGCCCTGACACCAGTCCACAGATCTGGTTGCCACGATTGCTGTATGCAGACAGATCGACTCTGGGCAAGTCTTTGTGCCTGTAGTTGGGATCAATCTGCTGGTTCAGCTGCAGCAGTTCCTCCTGGATGCAATAAAGGTGATGCAGTCTCTCCTGGCCCTCTTCCTTGCACAAACGTTCCAGCTCTTCCTGGCGCTGCCTCTGCTGCTCTGCCTCACGCAGTTTTAGGTTTAATATCTTTGCTCTATGTTGGTGTTCTTCCTTCAACTTCTCTTGCTGCTCCTGAGCCCTCCTTGAGTACTTCTCCATTACTTCTTGCAACTCTTGGAATTCCTGATGCCGCTTTAGCTTCCTCAGTTCATCAAAGCGCTTCAGCTGCTCAATGGCCTGGCCATAGGCTGCCCTCACCATCTGCTCCTGCTCCTCCTGCCGCTGTCTCAGCCTCTCCTTTGCTCTCAGCCTGTGCATCTCTTCATACATCCGAATGCAGGCTTCGACTTCTGCAACTTTAGATGACAGCACTGCTGGAACAACTTCTTGACTTATTTCCAGGAGACTGTGATGATCATTTTCCTCTTGACAGACAATCACAGGATTGGTCAGGGCTGTCAGCAACGCAGCAGTGGTGACGATATTTTGGGGTTCCACTGAGGGATGATGGCTCTGGTTCTGTCTCACGTCCCTTGCCGGTGTACAATCCAAATCAAACTCCCGCTCTGACAGTAGCAGTGTGGTTGTGGTGGCAACTGCTGAGGGATTCCCCCATCTGCTTTTTCTTCTGGGAATTTCTGATGACTTATTTCCCAGGCCTGCCCCTGAGTTGAAGCGACAGCAGGACCCACCGTGCGGAGGCTGGGCAGAAGCCACAGTCTCAGAGCCACACCAGTGGGCTCTGGGAGGAGGCAGTCCTGGCGCACGTGTTGTAGCAGGAGGTGTAGGTGTCTCTGGCACGAGCTGTTGGAAGTGCTGCACAGACATAATTGGAACAGCTGTAAAGTGCTTTGTCTCTGCAAGAGCTGGGCACCCCTGCAGCGCAGTGGCAGAGCCAGCAGAGCTAGGCTTGGTCACAGAGTGCTTGTTTGTCACTGCTGCACAGCCAGGCTTGATGGCAGAGAGCCCTCTGCAGCAGCCACGTGCTCCACAGCAGCCACGTGCTCCACAGCAGCCACGTGCTCTGCAGCAGCCAGTTATCTCGTGGTGACCAAGTGTTGCCTGGCAGCAGGCACAGGCAGCTCCACAGCATCCAGCCATTTTGCAGCGAGCCGTCGTGGTCTCAGCGGTCTCAGCTGAAGTGGCAAGGCACAGAGAAAAGGCAGGGCAGCCCATTGCAGCTGCAAGGGCTGGCGCAGCAGGACATGGAGAAGAGGCAGGACCCGGGGCAGCAGGACTCAGGGTGGCCACAGGATGCCTGTTTAACTCGGCTTGGGAGCATGGGGTGTTTCTACCTCCTTGTTCACCAACGGTGTGCTCTACCGCCGTCACATCCCAGTGTGGGCTAGCTCCATGGCTCTGCACAACGGTGGGACAATTGGCTGGCATATCATCCCCACCTGGGGCTATGGTGTGGTCCCAGGGAGACACAGGGTGCTCTGTGGACAGGTCACCCCTGGCTGGGGAGGCTCCATGGCTCTGTGCAGTGGCCGCTCTGCCCGTCCTCCTCCCCCGCTCACCCAGTACCATCCCCTCTGCCGCCCTCGTGTCTTGCTCACTCTCTAACTGTTTTATCAGGTCCAGGATGAGCCTCCAGGGTTTGATGACATTGAATGCAGTTTCATCACCTACGGCAGCCGCTGCAAGTATATATCTGCCAGCCCAGTCCCATGTTTTTAAGTCCAAGGCGGCCCCTTCAGACACGTCCAGTCCATGCCCCCCACACCACTTTATTAAGGCTAGTAAAGTCTGTTTATCATGTTTAATCCCTCGCCTTGTTAAAATCAGAGTCCATACCTGGAGTGTAGGGTCTTCTGGCACTGATGCCCACGCTCCCATTTCTTCCAGTGGTGTCTGTAAATGGACCCACGTGGCTTTCCCTGCTGTTCCTTGCCGCACTCTCCACTGACCGCAGCACTCTCTGCTGCTCACAGTGTTCTCTGCTACCTCTGTTGAAGCAGTGATACTGTAGCAGTGATCCTATAGTTTTCTTCTGAAGGTCCAGTGGTGGCATAGAAGGGTCTGGTCTTCCTCTGGCAATCCAGTGGAAAAGGCTGTCTGTGGTGTTCCAAGTCTCACATTATATCCAGGTAGGATTGCTTGGCTCCTCCCCCTTGGTGGAGCATCTTACAATGGGATGATATAATTTTATCAGTCATGCAGTGACCCTTAATGGCCCATTAACAGAAGATCTCTCCCCCAGAGAGACAATGGGTTATAGAAGAGATAAAGAACACTGCCCCACTTGGTTTTAACAGATGGTAATGGAATACATACTTTTGGTTACATCTTGCATTGCTAGCTAAGAAAAGGTCTCCCTGCTGCCCACAACTTTGTCTACTGCCCACAGCTCTCTCTGCTGCCCGCAGTCTTTCTGCTGCTGGCTGCTCCTTCCACTGCCCACAACTTCTCACAGCCCTACAAGCTGCCCGTCAGCAATTTCTGTTTCCCCCTGTCTCCTCACAATACTGTGGCAGCTTGTTGTCCTCACACGGGGCACCAATTGTCGCTAGGGTGTTGGAGACAGGAATGTGACAAGCACACACTGTGGGTGATGCAGCAACAGCCAAGGTTTATTGTCTGACAGGTCTTTTTATAGGAGTTTCAAATCCCCTGCTCATAAAACGTGACTGGCTAAAGATCTTCACTCACCCAGCTCACTGGCCAACGATAGGAGTGCACCCATGATTCAAAGGGATGGACTGACGTCTCCTGTTTGAACTTAAATCCAATATATCATTGGGGACTTGTTTACTTCTATCTTCTAACGAGCTAGAGTGGTCAAGTGGGTCTGCTAGGCCAAATTATCTGTGCAGCTATAGACCAGCTATAACTTACACACTCCTGTACCCAGGGAGGAGGAACATCAGCCTGGCCCCTCAGGATACCCCCCTGGGGGGATCAGGGGAAGGAAATGCCTGCATGGTCAAGCATGCAGCCAAGGAGCTCATCCACCCTTCTCTGTCTGTGACCCCCACCCAGGGGCTGGAAGACCTGAGCGACACCAGGGCTTTGTCGTCCTCCCCACCCATGCCTGTGATCCACAATGTCTTCAGCCTGGCACCGTACCAGGAGTACCTGGAGAGGGCCAAGGGCTCAGACCCCGTTCTGTTCTGCAGGAAGCACCTGTGGGAGGGCTCCTCACCCCAAAACACGGGTGGCAGCCAGGAGCCTGCTGCCCTCAGAGACGCCTCGGTGGTGTCCAGCCTGAGGTCGAGCAGTACTTCACCACCCTGCACACCTTGCTCTGTGACACGATTTTGGGCTCCCTGTCCCTCTCCTTTCCGGAGCTCCTGTGGCAGTGGCTGGAGAAGGCTGACCTGGCAGAAGAGCTGGGAGAGATGCCCAAATCCCTGCCCAAGCCCAGAAATGGCTCTAAGGCTCTTGTTGGGAGTTAGATTTGATTCTTTTTTACTTACAGAATTTTTTCCCATAAGTTGCCAGGAAACTAACTACTGGGTACAAGTATAAACTTGTGTTTATGGGTACTTATAGGTACTCAAGCAGAACAAAGTGGCCAAAGGAGAGGAGTGTAGCACCTGGCTACACTTCTTTTGTCTTTGGGAGTTCCTCTCTGAGGGGGAAAATTGCCTCGAGTTTTGGGGGCAGAAAAGGATGGGGCTGGGGGCAGCTGCTCTCTCTTGCTCTCAGCATCGGAAGGAGGACAGCCAAGCTGTTGCTTACTGCAGGGAGAATTCACTGTCACCACCAAATCCGGTCCTAGGAAATGTACCACCCTCTGTGTGCCCAGGAATTCTGAGCTCGCCTCCTCCTGTGCTGGAGCTGGGCTGGCCCTGTCCTGCTGCCAAGCTTGCTCTGAGTCTTTTTGCTACACTGTAGCCCCCACATCCCTGCTGGGACATGCTGACGTTCCAGCTACCACGCAGGGCTTCGGATACATCTCATCCACCAGCCCGGGATTCCTGCTCATTCCTGCCGTTCCAGCTTGGTGCTCCTCAGAGTCCTGCAGGGGCACCGGGATCAGACTGCCCTGGGCTTTGTTTCACAAAGTCCCTCCAGGTTCTTGGTTCTGTTTTGTTGTTAATGCTGTAGTTGTTGTTTTGTTTGCCTTGTTATACATACTAGTAAAGAACTGTTATTCCTATCCCCAAACCTTTGCCTGAGAGCCCCTTAATTTCAAAATTATAATAATTCAGAGGGAAGGGGTTTACATTCTCCATTCCAAGGGAGGCTGTGGCTTTTCCCTGGCAGACACCTGTCTTTCAAACCAAGACAGCTCCCAATCCTCAGAAGCCCAGCAACGGCAAGGAGATCTGCAAAAGGCTGCAAGAAAGATTTAAAGACTCTTAAAGAAAAGAAAACCAAATCACTTTACATCCCAGATCCTGTCCCAAAGGAGGACGTGGGAGATGCACCTTTAGGGACCACCTTGGTGGAGACTAAAGGGGCAGTCAGGGGAGTGATGCTGCCAGACCCTGGAAGGAGGGATCCTTTCATCCCAAAGGGTTACAGGCATCCCAGCAGGGATGTGGGCATACCAGGACTAATGGACATCCCCTCACGCTGGGGGGCTGCAGCACAGTGCACAGCAGAGCCCTTAAAAACTCATCACTCAGGTGTTCTCCAAGCTGCTGCAGGGCATGGAGGAACAAAACAAGGGTTGTTCAAATTTTGTGTTTCACTACAAAGATTATTTATTTTAAACTAAGAATACAGAGGGATGGGGGAAAAGAAATGACCCTACCCAAACTGTGTTTATTTTAGCCAAATGGTGTGTTTGCTACTGGGGAATTTCTGTGGGTGCCTCCCTGGTTTTCTGTGGGGATGGGGTGGCTGTGGAAGGGAGGAGTAAAGGGCATGCTGCTGTTCTCCTCACTGCCCCTCACCACTCCATGCCTGTGTACAGTGATTCAGAAAGCAGTGTTTGTTAATGGGTTTTTTTTAATACATATCGAAGGTTTCCAGGAAAGGAAGATCCTTTCCTTTATTTGATTTTTTTTTCTGTAAGAATATGAAGAGCTGCCTCACCTGATTTAAAAGAGTTTGGCTTGTTTCCAAACATGTCTTGCTTCTGTCTCTGCTTCCCAGTGTGGGTACAACAGGACCTTCTTGGGGTTGGAGCGTCCCCAAATCCCCCACCCGATCCATTTGTCCACTTCTCCCTGCAACAAGCCACAAGTGCTGTGCCCAGCCCCTCTGTCCCATCAATGGAGGCTGGATCCAGTGTCCAGGATGCCATCACAGGACCACATCCCAGCCTCCACAAACTCCCCAGGTGACAGCCTGGGAAGAGGGTGCTGGTGGATGTCTGATTATCAGAAACTGGGCAGGAGAGTGTGGGGTGCTCAAGGGATGCAGCCTTGTGATGCAGCTACAGAGAGCCAGAGTATTGAGCTCCTCACAGCTGAGTCACATCTGGGGTTGGCCAACAGCCCCAGAAAGGCTTAAAAATATTAGCAAGATGGTATCAGTGGAGATGTTTGAAAAGCAAAAATGTTTTAATTAAGATGAAAATAACAAACTATACAGAACAAAGGAAAAAAGTTGTGCCAGGCACAAGGAGGATCCTTGTACCTGCTAAAACACCCCCAAAATGCCATGAGGGGTTTGTGCTTTTTTTAAAGTATGTAATGACTGAGGTGAGATTCTTGGCATCCTGCCCAAGAGAAATAGTAACGGGTTTTGAGGTACAGCTCTAAAGATCCAACAGGTGTCTCTGTGCTGGCACACGGCAAAATAAGGTAAGAAAAGCATCAAAGTCTTTGGGTTTTTACCTTATAAGTGAAACAAAGAGTGAAACCCAAATCCTTCCATAGTATGGAAACCCCTGCTACTGTGGGGTGCACACCCCACCATGGTGAGGTGCATTCCTATAGCCTGGGCTGACCCAGTGGGGAGCCCTGCAAGTCTCCACCTTGTGAGCCTCCATCAGGCACTGAATCTGCTGATCCCAAAGGCCAAGTGCTGCAATCCACGATTTTCAGCGCCAGTTACTGGAGTGCAGCAGGTGAACTCTGCCACAACCTCACAAACAGGGTGTTTTGGGGAGCATCAGCAGGGTCTGGGGATCATCCTGCCTGGAGGGCAGGCCCATCCCCTCCTTCTGCTGCCAAGGGCTCAGTGAGGAGCAGAGGGAAGCTGAGACCCTTCACACCTGGGGGAGTGCACATGAGTTTGTGTGTTAATTGGGAGCAGCTGGAATGGAGCCACATTTTCCACCCCCCACCTGGGGAACCAGATAAAAGCCAGGCCTTGACTGGGCTTTGGTGCCTGCTTCTCCTGAGGTGCTGCCAGGTGAGGGGTGCTGGTGGGCCTGGCCCTCCCTGGGGAGGTTTCTGGGGACGAGGTGTGTGTTTGGGGCAGGGAATGAGGGAATGCCTGAGCCCAGGGCTGCACTGGGAGCTTCCAGGAGGTGCTGAGGCTTGGCACNTGAGGGAATGTCTGAGCCCAGGGCTGGTTATAACCCTGTGCTGCACTGGGAGCTTCCCAGGAGGTGCTGAGGCTTGGCACTGGCTTTCTTGAGCTGGGAGGCTGCTGGGGAGAAGGAAGGTGTTTTAATAAGGAGCTCTGGGGACGGGAAGCTTGGGAATGGGCCAGGCACTGGGATGCTGGAGCTGCAGAACCCCACCCTAAATCTCCTGCTGTCCCTCTCCACAGCTGAGCTCTCCCCATGGCTTCTCCCAGGATGAGACAAGGGGTTGGACCACCAAGCCCCCCGGATGCTGCTGCCCCGCAGGCAGGAACGCTGCTCCGTGCTGAGAGGGCCGGGGCTGCTGGCACAGCCCCGTGTGCTGCTGTCCCTGCCAGCAGGCTGTGGTGCAGAACCCTCCTGCTGCTGGCCGTGTGTGTGTATGTCACCGCTGTCCCCTACAGCCTGAGTGCTCTGGCTGCTGTCACCTGGGGTCCCCCGGGCTCGTCGGCCTCCCAGCAAGATGTGGGTGACAGTCTGGTGACAGCATGTGGGGACCTCGTCACCTCGGGCTGCTTCCCAGTGCTCCAAGGAGTTGTGACCACTGAGGGGCAGAGCCTGGGGACACAGACTGTGGCCACACGGACACCTCAGACCTCCCTGCAGTGGCAGCCTGGATCTGGGGACAGGGAAGGGCTCAGGCTGGGCACAGCAATGGCTGTGATGCTGTCCCCTGCACAGTGGCCTGGCATAGGGGTGGCTACTCCTTCAGCTCAGCTCTTCCAGACTGAGGCTGTTCCCAGCCCTGTCTCCTGGAGTCACCTTGATCAGGGAGGCCTCCACGGAGCAGGGCCAGGCTCACATGGTGCCACACAGATGCCAGCAGTGACTCCAGCTGGTGGCCTGGGACAGCCGGTGGACACAGCAGAGCCCCAGAGCCCACAGAGGGAGTTTGAGGCCACCTCCAGAGCTTTGAGTGAGCCAACTGCTGGGGTCTCTGTCACCTCCCAGGTATGGCTGCACACTCCTTCCCTCCCCACAGCTGTTTCTGGCCCCTCTACAGAGATGCAGGTGGCACCCAACCAGCCGATACCACCCCAAGGAGCAGCTGTGGAGTCTCAGGTCCCACCTGATGTCCCTGCATGGACACTGATGGATGCTGGCTCCTGGAGCCCCAGCACGGCAGGGGAGCAAGTGGTGGCCTCTGAGTCTGGACTCCTGGATGCAGCCCTGGCATCAGTTCCTACCACTACAACGGCTCCTGGTGCCCAAAATCAGCACTTGCTGGCTTCCTCCCATCCTACGGTGGAGTCTGGGACTCCTGCTGTCACCTTGGGGACACAGAGTGAGTGGCCTTCTCCCTCTGCACAGCCAATGTCCCCTGGGGCCTCCCCAGCTCAGACCAGGGCTCCCAGCACTGCAGGTGCCACCGTGACTGGGATGAGCTGTGCAGCCACTGGTGTCACCCCAGAGCTTGGACAGATGTTTGGGATGGAAGAATCCAGGCACAGCAAGCCAAGGACAGCATCAGTGGGACCTGTTCCCACTCCAGCAGGACCTCCAGGGCCCACCCTGGCCAGCCCAGGCTCTGTGCCTCCCCGCTGCTCCACAAGCCCAGCTCTGGAGCGTGGCTCTGAGCCTGGGAACCACACTGCTGCCACCAGCAGTGTGACATTTCCATCCTACCTGCCAACTTCTTCTAGAGCTGGACATGCAGCCAGCTCCCTGCTCGGCTCCCAGACCCTGGCTGTGCCCACAGGAGTGACCCTCGATGCCCACATCATGTCCAGTGGCTCCAGCACTTCCCAGCACTCCTCCACAGCCAAGGAGCATCTCCCTGCAGCCACCAGAGAGGCCTTCAGCCCGGCTGAGCTGATGATGGACAAACCTGGCTCCACAGGGACAAAACCCCCTGCATCCCACCCCTTTCCCACACCACCTGTGCTTGCGCTGCCCTTGCAATTCCGGCTACTGGGTGTCACTTACACTCCAGCTCTGGGCAGCAGGAATTCAGAGAGCTACAAGGAACTGGAGGAAGATGTGAGACTGATGGTGAGTGTGGAGGTTTTTGGGACAGATTTGGCACTTTGATGTGCAGGGTGGTACCAGGCCCTGCTGGGGTGAGAAGCCTGTGTGCTGCATCAACCCTTGGTTGGTTGATTGCCCCCCAAGCATGGCGGAGGTGGATAAACCTCTGGAACTGCTCCCCTGGAGCTTGGTTTGAGGTGGGACTGGGCCCCCCTCACCTCTGGCAGCCAGCAGGGCCATGGCACACCCTATTATTGCTGGAGTATTCTCTCCCAGGAATGTGAGTGGCGATTCTGGGTATCCCAACTCATCCCCAGGCATTCCCAGAGGGTTGGCACACCCTGGGGTGCCAGCATGCCCTCCCCTGAGCAGGCTGAGCTGACTTCCCTCTATTTATTGCCTATCTGCCCCTACATTTACCCTCTGCATGGAGGAGCTTGGAAAACCTTCTCAATTAATTACCAGGTGCTTCTTCCTTCCAGCTAAAGCAGATGCTGTCTGGCTACAAGAACTTCCTGCAGGCAAATGTCCTTGAGTTCATGTGAGTGTGCAGGTGGTGTGGAGGGGTGGGTTTTGTAGAAGCAGTGGCCTGTGGTACCCATCCTGGCCTTAACGAGAGTCCTGTGTAGAAGAGCAGCTTGTTGCACTTAGCTTTGATAAAGACGCTCTGTTCTCTTGGGAAATGTGCGCAGCAGAGGAGTGACTACAGCCATAAACACCACGTGTGAATGTTTTTCCTTTGCCTCCCAGAATCCTGGGAGGTGGATGTTTGAGTGGATGGCTGATAAGGGCAGAAACATCTGCTCTGTCCAATGTTTGGTGGTGTAGGCTGTTTTGTCTTTCCTCTTGTGTGTTCCCAAGCTTTCTTTAAACTTTCCCATAGCAGAAACATAAATACTGGAGTGTGTGCAATAAAGATGGGTTTGATCCTGCTAGGTGAAGCAGTGGTCTCTGTTTTGTTCCAAGCTGCTGCAGGTTTATCTTGGCGGGAAGGGTTTGCCCAGGAAAATGCTTCAGAAAGGTCATTGTGAGGGGCTACACTTCCTCCCTGGTGTCATCATCCTGAGGGATCCCTGTCTGAATTTCTGGATGAATGCACCTGGAAAAAAAAAAAGGCAGCAGGTGTTCAGTCCACTGTCTCGTCTCTGTCCCTCCAGGAATGGCTCAGTGGTGGTGCGAGCGGAGGTTCTGTTCCGGGGGGATGCTCCTGCTCCCACCAACTCCCACCTCATCCGGACACTCATCACAGAGGCAAGCAAGGGAAGGAGTATCTTCAGCTGGCAGCTGGACCCCCAGTCTATCCTGTCTGGTGGTAAGTCCTGAAGATCTCCCCACAGTAGGGCTGCTGCTGCTGCCAAGTGCCCTGGTTGTGCCTCTATCAAACCCAAAACCCGCACAGTTTGGATTCCAGGCTTTTCCTTCACTTAACATCCCTTCTCCTGGCCTGTGTAAAACTGTTGAAGGATGTTAAGGGTGGTGGAGGGCACATCTGAACAGCTGGACCTGTGTGGACCAGTGCCTCTGCTCGACTCCCTGGCCTCCCCTCTTTGCCCCAGCTCTGCTATGCTGGGAAATAGTACATCCTGACCCCTGCCCACATTCAAAGGAATTCCTCCTCACTCAGCTGCTCTGCTGGTTTCTGCTTTTGGTGTTTGGCCATGGATGAGCTCAAGGCTGAACAATACCTCCCAAGGAAGCTGGAGGAACAGGGATAAGTATAACTCTTCCAAACTCCCTTAGGCTTCAGCGTGGAGAACCTGGACCCGGAGAAGCTGTCCATCTTCTTCAATGCCTCCCAGCTTGGGATAAGCAGGATGGATCTGGAGCGGCTGATCAGGGAGGTATGCCAAGCCTTGGGGACTCTTGCAAAGGGTGATGCTGGGAAAATGGGCACATGCTGCCTAGGTGGTGGAATAACCTGTGTTAAACAGGGGAAGGTGTGAACTGTTGTCTTCTCCCTACCCAGGTAACTTCATCTCTCAGTGCCCTCTACCATGTGAGGAACTTCACCATCTCCCAGCTCAGGTATGGGATGCAGCTACTCCTCTGCCAACATCTTCATTTCATTACCTTCGCTATCTCTGGTGCCCAATGCAGCTAATGAGCTGTGCTGCAAGGATGGAGAGGATGGGAAAAGCTGGGAGGGGATGTGCAGCTGGAGCAAACTGTAATTGAGCACCTTCTGTGGGTTCTCAGGGGAAAACCACCAGTAGAGATGTTGGATTCAGGTCCCAACCCTACTGCCTTGCTCAGAGCTCTTCTCTCTCCTCAGAAACCTCAGAGGGAACACAGAGATCACTGGAGACCTCTACCTAGACACAGTTGCCCATGCTGATGTTACAGATGTTCTGGAAGCCCTGACTATGCTCTCAGACCTCTCCATGGACCTGACCTCCATCTCGGTGGAGGGTAAGGACAGTCCCCGTGGGTGGTGTGGGCAGGGTTGCTGCCAAATCTGTGTTTGTACCGCTACACAAATCTGCACACTCAGCGCTTGTTTCTTGTTCCTTCAGAGTCCAAGCTTGGTCTGCACGTGTACCCCCTCTCCTTCCTCGTCACCAACAGACACTTCAGCCAGGAGCTTCAGGATCCACTCTCTGAAGAGCACTACAATCTCTCCAGGGAACTCGGTGATGTGGTAGGAATGGGCATGGTGGGAAGAAGGGGAGATTAAGATCCTTGCAGCAGGGTGACAAGAAGAGCCATGGGAGGAAGAGAGGCTGCTTTGGGGTGTCCAAACACCCCCAACAGCTGGCGGAGAGCTGAGCACAATCTTTCTTCCAGGTGGCAAGAGCCCTGAGGGATTACCCAAGCTTCCTGAAAGCGATCATAAAAGAATTCCTGTGAGTGGGAGCAGGGGTTCTGCTGGGGCAGGGGTGTACAGGGCAGGGAGGTCTCCCTTCAGGTATCAGCCAACAGGTCATGGCTGGAAGGTGAATATTTTTGGCTACAGAAGGATTTAGAGAGGAAGCTGAGGTCAAGCATGAACCCAATGATTCAGTGGTGACTTGCTGGACCTCCAGAGATGTCCCTTCCATCCCACGGCTCCCTGAGTGCAGAGATCTCTTCCTACTGAGCAAAACCCTCTGGGAGGTGGTTGGGTGTGCCCACCCCATCCCACTGTGGGGTCATGGTGGGACTGGCAGCTGCTGGAGCTCTTCCCAACCCTATCTGCAGGCCTGGCTCCTTGATCTGCCATGGGAACATGCTATTCCGTCAGCCTGCTCCAACCAGCGTGGAAGTTTTGCAGACACTTGTGCTCTCAGTTGGCCCAAACCAGGCTCTGGCTGGCTCTGACATCCATGTGGATCCATTCTCTCTCTCTGTGGGAGGTAAGCTCCCCTCTGGGACAGGGGTATATGAGCTCCACAGGCCCTATGCCTCTACTGTGAGTAGAGTAGATCCACAGCTGACCAGATCCTGATCCCTTGTGGGAAGAGAGGGTGAGATGTCCTGGCTGATGGGGTGACCAGAAAGTAAAATTTTAGTGACAGTTGTGCCCTTTCCCTCTGCATAGCCTGGGGCATTGGGGTTGGAGGCCTTCCTGGTGTAGGATGGGAGGAAAAGGCATGAAGGGTGTGCAACAGGTGTTATTATATCCCCTCTGTTTGTCCTGGAGCAGAGTGGGTAGTTGGCAGCCCGTGGGGCAGAGCTGACTGCTCCAAGCTCTAAATGCTGTGCTCTGCTCCAGAGGACACCCTGGAACATCCCTCGCCCCAGCCAGGATTCCCAGCCTATGGAGTGGCCCTCATGGTCATAGGTGGCCTCTGCATCATGATTGCACCCGTCGTGCTCGTGGTAAGGGCCAGTTCTGTCTGCTGGGCTGGACTAGCAGCCCTGGGCCCTGTGTGGGGTGGGCTGAGGGACTCTGTGGGGCCAGGTAGGGCTGCAGTCCCTGTGCTCTCCTCCCCAGTGCCTGGGGACCAAGAGGCTGGGCTGGCAGAATGGAAGAGCCCTTTGGGACAGAAGAGACCCTGAAGTGGGGATCCAGACTTTGGAAATGGATAACCAGGGGTTCTGGACAGAGGTGAGTGGCCTTTGCATCCCTTGGACAGTTTTATGTGCCTGGGAGCTGGTGTTTCTACAGGTCACAGGTGTTCTTCTGTTACCTGGTGATGATCTCTGGGGTTGGAGAAACCCGTGGGGAGCTGGAGGGAAGGGACCCTCATTCCTGCCTTCACAGAAGGTGTTTAAAGTGACTTCCCTGTCCCCTGCAGGACTCTGAAGATGGTCACTTTGAGTGGCAAAACACTTCTGCCTGAGGAGAGAAGAAGCAGCAACTTGGGGGGAGCTTGGAGAGGGGCTGTAGTTGGGAAGGAGATGCTGAGAAGCTCTCCCTGATCCTGTGGCAGCAGCTGCCAGGAGTTCCTTGAGCAGAATGCATACTCAGGTGTGTAAAGGAATAATTTTGTATCTTAAATAAACTGTTTGTAGACCGTGAAACCCAGTTGTGAAGGATGTGTGTCTGCTGTGGGGGTGGTGTTGAACCCTCCTCCCTCCATGGGCAACCTTGCCCTGGGCTCCCAGTAGCACCACAGCCATGTGCTGCTGCTCTAACTGGTGCCAGTGAGCTGGGCCTGGTCCTCTCCAGCTCTGGGATAACAAGCCTAGTGCCCACAGTCACTCTTGCTGCTCCACAGTGCTTCCCCTTGTAGGACCCTGGATTGTATTTCAGATCCTTCTCTGGAGTGTTTGCTCCAGCCCCGACCCTGCCCCACAGGCTTTATCTCAGCTCCAGCCCTACACCACTGCTGGCAGCTCCTGCTGTGTGTGCTGAGCGCCCCAGAGTCTTTATTTCAGATCAAGCTCTGTGCTGCTTTGCCTCTGCAGTCCCTATTCCAGCCTCAGTGCCAGGATCTGTATTTTGCCTCTCCCCAGACACAATTTTTACTTCACCTCTGGCACCACTGTCTCTATTTCAGGTAAGCCAAGGGGTTTCATTTCAGCTCCACTATCAGACTTTCATCCCTAGAATCAGCATCATGTCCCCACAACCTTTATAAACACCTCAGTGAGATCCCAGCTCCACAGTGCTTCCAGCTCCACTCTCACAAAACTTTATTTCACTGCCAGCTCTGCCTCTTCTCCCTGCGGTCCGGTGCAGCTGCTCATGCACCAGAACAGGATCTTTATTCGGGTCGCGGTCTGTTAAGCTTCACCCCCAGCTCTGAACTGCACGTTCCCGCTCCAGCCCTGTCGCCGTGCCGAGTGAGGGACTGAGGGGCCGTGAGGGACCGAGGGGCCGGGCCGGGCTGGGCTGTGTGAGGGGCTGACGGGCCGGGACGAGCCAGGGCATGTGAGGGGCTGACAGG
>VXBB01008558.1:18436-35870 GCA_013399915.1 Illadopsis cleaveri
CACTACAGTGGCATAATCAGTAACATTAATTAATCTCGTGTTCTTCATGGAAGCCTCAGCGTTAAGAATGCTACCGGCCTCTACTAGTAGTAATAATGTGTAGTAAGTGTTATTAGTGTTAATTTTTAGGTAAGAATTGTTAGTGTTAACACTGGTAGTGAGTGTGTTACCATGATGCTCTGCTCTCCCACAGTATGACAAGATCCTGAAGCTGACCTCAGATGCAAAGTTAGGTGAGCACTGCTGTCCCTACCAGGATCCCCCAATGGAGCCACGCTCCAGGGATGGGCAGCAATGTATCTGGGGATGCCTTCCCAAGGTGACAGAGCTCACCCTCCCTCCTGTCTGCAGAGTCGGGGGATGTGAAGGCGACCATTGCTGTCCTCGGCTTCATCCTCTCCAGTGCAGCCAAGCACAATGTGGACAGTGAGTCTCTGTCAAGTGAGCTGCAGCAGCTGGGACTGCCCAAAGGTAGGGAGAGCCCTGAGGGGGGCAACATGAGCAAGACATGGTGGGATGTTGCTGACACTTCACACCCAGATGGAGAGCAGGCTGGCTGCTGTGCTGTTCTCCATCACCTCCCTTCTGTGCCATCAGTCCCTGAGGGCTCCTCAGGTGCTTTGGTGGAGTTTGGCAGCTGCAGGTCTGGTGTGAGCAGAGGGGTTCTTCTCTTGTCTCCCCTGCCGAACAGAGCATGCCAGCGGCTTGTGCCGTTCCTATGAGGAGAAGCAGAGCCCCCTCCAGGACAGGCTCAGGGCCTGCAGCCTGCGATGTGAGTGCGGTGTTGGGTCTTAACAGGGCTGTGGGGTCAGTGTCAGTCACCGTGCTGGAGTGAGCCGGGGTGCCGACACCATCCCACGTCCCATCCTAGTGAGCCAGCTGGGCTCGGTGCGCTGGCGGGTGGATTACACCCTCAGCTCCAGCGAGCTGCAGGAGGTCAATGAGCCCGTGGTGCACCTGACCTTCAACGTGCGGGACAGAGAGGGTGAGAAGATGACGGCTGTCCCTGTGACGCTCTCAGCCAGCAAGTTCTGGGTGCTGCTGGCAGGTGAGGAGCCAGGAGGGGAGGCAGCAGTAACCTCTGTGGGGGATTCTGCAGGGGGAGATGCTGTGGGAGGCACGCTGGGAAGGGGATGCTGGAAGGGCTAATGCAATACCAGCAGCGCTGTCCTCTCTCTGCAGAGCTGAAGCAGGCCCAGACCCTGATGAACACCCTTTTCTGAAGAGCCGGAAAAGGGCAACGGTGGGAGGCTGTGACACTGAGTTGGGGGTCCAGATTGGTGCTCTTGGCTTGGGGAGGAGGTTGTTTCCCTTCCCTCCGGATTTCCGGGGGTCCTCGGGGCAGCTCCAATAAAGTCCCAGTGACAAAGCTGAGCCGTGTCCCGCTGTGTCCCCGCGTTGTGCGACATCTCCGAGCGGCGGGACCGCCTCGACAGGGCACCAACCTCCGGTATCGCCGCGGAGCCAATGGGAGCGCGCACCGCCCGCCGCGGAGCCAATGGGGGCGGGCCGTGCCTGCAGGCAGTGGCGGTGGCGGCGGGCTCGGGCTGTGCCGTGCGGTCGCGACCATGCCCGAGTGCCCGGAGCTGCACCTGGCCGGGCGCTTCATCAACGAGGCCTGCGGAGCGCTGGTGTTCGCGGGCGCCGTGGAACGCTCGGCGGTGGGCCGCGGCCCGGAGGTGCCCTTCCGCAGCGAGGCCTACGGCATCTCGGCTGTTGCCCGGGGCAAGGAGCTGCGGCTGACGCTGAGCGCGCTGGACCCCGCCGCCGGCCCGCCCGCGCAGGACCTCGTGTTCCGCTTTGGCATGTCGGGGTCGTTCCGGCTGTGCCCCGCCGCCGAGCTGCCCCGCCATGCCCACCTGCGCTTCCTCACCCGTGAGAGCCCCCCCCGCGCCCTCTGCTTCGTCGACCCCCGGCGCTTCGGGTCCTGGCGGCTGGGGGACGCCTGGCAGCCGGAACGGGGGCCCTGCGTCGTCTCCGAGTACCAGGCCTTCAGGTGAGCGTCCTGAGGAATGCCCCCTGCTTGGTTGTGGCTGCTTTTCCTGCACAGACATGTCCAGGTGACTCTTCTTGATGGCCCGTGCTCACTTGCAGGGAGAATGTGCTGAAGAACCTGGATGACAGGGCTTTTGACAAGCCCATCTGTGAGGCCCTCTTAAACCAGAAGTATTTCAATGGAATTGGGAATTACCTGCGTGCTGAGATCCTGTTCAGGTAAGGTGGGTTGAGCACCCGCTGACCTGCCATGGAGGTTTAGTCTCTAAGAGTTTGCTGAAGCTTGACAGCTCCTTGGCTAAGCTGGATGTGCCTCCTCACCTGGTGACACTGGAAGTGCCAGAAGTGAGGCTTCAGGATTGTGTGTAACTCTCTCAGGTCGAAGATCCCTCCCTTTGAAAAAGCTCGGACAGTGCTGGAGGCCCTGAAGGAGCAGGAGCAGAGGAAGAAGGTGGGGAATACCAGGTGCTTTCACAGGCTCAGAAAGCAGCAGATTTCCAGACAGATGCCAGAAGCAGGGGTTTGGTTGCCTGTGGCCCTTCATGATGAGCTCTGCCAGCCTTCTGCCCTAAGGAAGTCTACAAGTGTTTTTGGGGGAGTGGGTGAAGAGGACGAGGTGAGGGAAACACCTTGCAAGTTTAAAATCTCCAAGGGGAAGGCTGCAGTACACCCAAGGCTGATCTTGTGGTCTCAGAGGAGAGGAAGCAGCTATTTTAAGCCTGCTACAAACAAACTACACGACCCGCTGCTGGTGGTTTTGTGTGTTAGCTCATTCATGTCTTTGCAGCTAAGTTGGAAGCCTAGTCTGTGGTGAGCTCAGGGCTATTGTGTGTGGAGAGTGTGGAGCTCATCCTCTGGAGGGCAAGAGATGGGGAAGAAGATGGGAGGAGAGAAGCCGAGGAAGCAGAGGTAGCTGCCAGGTGATTTCTCTGCTCTTCTCCATGACTGCAGGATCCTTCACTGACACTGAGCAAGAAGGTGAAGCTGAAGCAAGAGAACCCAGATCTCCTGGAGCTGTGCCACACTGTGCCCATGGAGGTCATCATGGCCGGTGAGGGGACGAGACAGGGCACAGGAGGATGGGACTGGCAGGGAGGCTGGGGCTTTGCATTCTCAGCATCAGGAGGTTTGGGGGGCACCCTGACACGGTGATCACGGCTTCTGCTCTGATTCTGTCCTTCCCCTGTCTCCCCTCACAGAGAAGCAGCTCTTTGACCCTGAGCACTCGGACAATTACGCTGCCTTCAAGAACTGGCTGCAGTGTTACTTGGTGCCTGGCATGAGCTCCCTGCGTGACCGCAGTGGCAGGACTATATGGTTCCAGGTAGGAGCCTGGGGCTGCTGCCTAGAGCTGGGGACTCCCCAAGCCACTCCTCCAAGGGGACACTGGCCTGTTCTCTGCTTGCTGAGACCCCCATTACACTGTGTGGCTGGCGGTCTCCCTCTCAGTCATGCTGCTGGGCATGGAGGTGACAAGGACCTCCTGTGTGGTGAGCAGCCTGCTAATGGATGGTGAGCAATCTGGAGCAGATGGAGGGAATGAAGGGCTTTGGGTAGTCTGGCAACCCTGTTCTTCCCTCCTGGGCCCTGTGTTTGGGGCCTTGCAGGTACAGGAATTGATGGCAGAGCTCCCAAGGCACAGGGCAAGCAGAGCAAGCTCAACTCCCATGCCTTCCCAGGGAAATGTGGCTGTTTCCCTACCAGTGAGGTGGCTGCAGGATGGAGAAGGGGCAGGGATGCTGCTGCCTGCAGAATAACTGCACCCCAGTCAACGCTCTGTCCCTTCCTTACAGGGAGAGCCTGGCCCCATGGCTCCCAAAGGTGAGTTTCCCCTCCCCTTCCTGTGGGACCCACTCTTGCTCTGGGAGGGCTGGAGCCTGGGAAATCCTGTTCTTGCTGTGCAGCACAAGGGCACAGGCAGGAGCAAAGCCATTCTCTCTGGGATGCTGACAGGCCTGTGACAGTCAGTGGCACCAAGGGACAGAAGTCATTTGTCGCCAAGGCTTCTTACCAGCATCCTAAGCAGCCTGGGTGCAGCTGTTGGATGGTTTTTCATCCTGTAGTTCCTCACCCAGGACAGCATCCCTGCAAGGTCACTGTGACATGGTCACTGTGCTGTCCCTTATGGTGCAGGCTCTGCCTCATCCTCTCCTCACCCCCCCTAACCTGGGCACATCCTCTCATGCAGGGCAGAGACCCCGCAAGACGCCCCGCAAGACGAGCCCTCAGCTGAAGGCAGAGCCCGAGGCCCTAAGCCCCAAGGTGAGCAGCTTTGTGGCTGTGTCTGGCTGTCCTGTTGCCTGTGCCTTGCTTGGACTGCGCTTGAGTTCACGGTGATGATCCTACATGGAGTTTCGCATCTTGGTAAGCTCTGGCTCTGATGCCCACCCAGGTCACCCCACATGCCTTGAAACAGCGCCGCAGGGCTGCAGCAAACCCCCCAAAGTCAGAGGAGAAGGAAGAGGAGGCTGATGGGCCAAGGAAGGGATGTGCTCATGGGAGGAGGAAAGTGACTGCTGCTCCAGCCTCGCCTGAGGTGCCTCTAAATGTCAGAAGAAGCCGCCGGACATCTGCTCGCAGGGCCAAAGGTGAGACTGGCAGTCCTTGTGGCTTTGGTGCACATGTGAGGGCTGTGGGAGAGCTCCCTTGTGGCAAGGGGACTGAGGGGTGCCAAGAGGCAGGAGAGGAGTCCATGGGGCAGAGCCGGATACACCATTGTCCTCTGACTCCTCATTTCCTTCTTCCTTCTCCAGGTGCAGCCCCTGCTGTGTGAGTGTCACCTGCTGCCACCTCCTGAGGGGCATTTAAGGGGCCAAGAGGAGCTCAGGCAGGGCCTGGCCACAGGGTTAGTGAAAATGGAGCTGCTCACACTTATTTGCTACTGTTGCATCCTGCCAGTGTGGGAGGGAGAAGCTGAGAGTGGGGCTGGGGCGTTTTCCTGCTATCTACAGACATTTGAGGGGAAAAAGGGCCAGGACCACATGTGCTAAACTCTGACACTTCCCTCTCCCTATTCCCTTTCTGGCTGCTGATCCAATCACAGTTTTTAGCTGACTAATAAAGTATTTTGTGTAGAAATCACCATGCATGCCTTTTCACATGAAGGATAAATCCCTTGGTGCCCAGCCTCTTCCCCACAGGGGCTGGAGCAGACTTCCCCTCCACCTCATCCCCCCAAACTCAAGGTAAGTTCAGTCTCCCCAGTGCCAGGAGAGATCCTGCTCAGGTGGACACTAAGAGCAACTACAACAAAGCCCCTGGGAGGAGGCAGGTCAGTGCAGTTACCTGGAAACAAGTTAAGTAAACAGGCTGGAGCTTGTTTTTATGTAATTCTCTTGGTTTTTTTGTGTTTCCAGTGCAAAGGGCAGGTATGTGGAGAAGGGAAGGAGGGGAGTGTGTTTTTACACTCACTGCTAGACATGATGAAGGCTGCNTGTGGCTCCAGTGGCAAGTGCCCCTGTGCAGCTGGACGCTCCAGAAGGTCACAGCTGGGGGGAAAAGCATAAGGCTGAAGGGACTGATCTCTACCCCCACACACCCCCAGCCCCTCTGCAGGGACTCACAGCATCGCCTCCTTAATGGGGAGGGAGGTCTGGAGCCAGGCGGTGACTGTGCTGCCATGGGCCTCGTAGAGCCGAACCACCACAGCCTCAGCTCCGTCCTCGGCCTGTGGGGGAGTGCAGACAGGTGAGACAGGCACAGCCTCTCCAACACACGCTGCTGTGCTCAGCTGAGCCTGACCACCACTCGGTGTGGGTGAAAAAGCAAGCCCTGCTCAACAACAGCACCTCTGCCCTCCCCTCCTGTACCCNTGCGACACAGGAGTCACTGTGGAAGCTGCTGCTCCCCAAACCCCTGTGGCTGGAGCAGAACTCATGCAGGGCCACCAGCCTGTCTGCACCTTTGTCCACACTTTAATGAGCTCAGAACTCACTCAAGCCCACCTACCCTGGTTGGGCAGTGGGCAGCTGTCCTCCTTCCCTGAGGAGTGGGGTTGTTCATGTGCTGCTCTGCAACACTTGGGTGCAGGCCCTGAGGACACTGCCCTTCCCTGGAATTGCTGCCTTGCGCCACTCCTGGGATGACGAACAGCTCAGTCTGTGAGTTGAGCTCACAGTGTTGGTCTAGGTGGCTGCAGCATCAGCCAGGGGCGATGTTTGGTGTCAGCAGCTCAGGAGCAGGAGGACGGAGAGCACTCGGAAGGGTGTGAAGGAAAGCCTCAGGCCCTGTGGCTCCAGTGGCAAGTGCACCTGTGCAGCTGGACGCTCCAGAAGGTCACAGCTGGGGGGAAAAGCATAAGGCTGAAGGGACTGATCTCTACCCCCACACATCCCCAGCCCCTCTGCAGGGACTCACAGCATCGCCTCCTTAATGGGGAGGGAGGTCTGGAGCCAGGCGGTGACTGTGCTGCCATGGGCCTCGTAGAGCCGAACCACCACAGCCTCAGCTCTGTCCTCGGCCTGTGGGGGAGTGCAGACAGGTGAGACAGGCACAGCCTCTCCAACACACGCTGCTGTGCTCAGCTGAGCCTGACCACCACTCGGTGTGGGTGAAAAAGCAAGCCCTGCTCAACAACAGCACCTCTGCCCTCCCCTCCTGTACCCCAGCACCTGCCTGCTTGACCGTCTCCAGCACGATGGCAGGTGAGCTGACAGAAAAGGCACTCCAGGCTGGGCACTGGGCACAGCTGGCTGGGACCACATGGAGGGGGAAATTCAAGTTGTAGGCTTGTTGAATCACACCAGCCTCCTGGAAGGAACCTGTAGCACAAGAACCTCTCTCTAGTCAGCCTCTGTCCACACACAGCCAGGGGCACGCTCACCCCAAGGAACATCTGCCACCCTGCATGTCCCCATGGGGCCCAGCTCTGCCTGTCACTCACCCTGGTGAGGCATCACAGCATAGGTGAACTGGTGCTGCCCAATGTCTGCCGTGGAATCAGGGGACTTGGGTGCTCTCAGCCTAAGACAACATCAGGTTAGTGAGACCAGTGCCTTGAGACAGTCACCCAGAGCAGAGCCAGAGCACTGTGACTAGACAACTGCTTCCCTTGCTACCCTTGCGGCTGGGCCCTGAAGTGGAGGCAAACAGGCAAGAGCAAACAGACCTGGACAGTCCCAGAAGCTAAAAAAACCAGGGGTGTCATCCTTTGAAAATTGTGACTGCCCAAGTCAAACTGAAATAGGCATTTTCTTTTAGCTTTGTATGCAACTGTACCATTAACATTCCTGTTCCTTTCCTCTCCTTAAGCCTCCCTTCCTGGGCAATGTTTNGAGCCGAACCACCACAGCCTCAGCTCTGTCCTCGGCCTGTGGGGGAGTGCAGACAGGTGAGACAGGCACAGCCTCTCCAACACACGCTGCTGTGCTCAGCTGAGCCTGACCACCACTCGGTGTGGGTGAAAAAGCAAGCCCTGCTCAACAACAGCACCTCTGCCCTCCCCTCCTGTACCCCAGCACCTGCCTGCTTGACCGTCTCCAGCACGATGGCAGGTGAGCTGACAGAAAAGGCACTCCAGGCTGGGCACTGGGCACAGCTGGCTGGGACCACATGGAGGGGGAAATTCAAGTTGTAGGCTTGTTGAATCACACCAGCCTCCTGGAAGGAACCTGTAGCACAAGAACCTCTCTCTAGTCAGCCTCTGTCCACACACAGCCAGGGGCACGCTCACCCCAAGGAACATCTGCCACCCTGCATGTCCCCATGGGGCCCAGCTCTGCCTGTCACTCACCCTGGTGAGGCATCACAGCATAGGTGAACTGGTGCTGCCCAATGTCTGCCGTGGAATCAGGGGACTTGGGTGCTCTCAGCCTAAGACAACATCAGGTTAGTGAGCCCAGTGCCTTGAGACAGTCACCCAGAGCAGAGCCAGAGCACTGTGACTAGACAACTGCTTCCCTTGCTACCCTTGCGGCTGGGCCCTGAAGTGGAGGCAAACAGGCAAGAGCAAACAGACCTGGACAGTCCCAGAAGCTAAAAAAACCAGGGGTGTCATCCTTTGAAAATTGTGACTGCCCAAGTCAAACTGAAATAGGCATTTTCTTTTAGCTTTGTATGCAACTGTACCATTAACATTCCTGTTCCTTTCCTCTCCTTAAGCCTCCCTTCCTGGGCAATGTTTTGGTTAGCAACAGAAAAGCTACCTGCCACAAATATGAATCTCTCTGAATTATCTTTGAGCACAGTTCACAGGAATTAGTTCCAACTGACTAAGATAATGTAAGTCAGTCAAATTCCCAGAAAACAGCCACCCACTGGACTATTTTCTTGTTATAACTAAGGTCATTTAGGAGCAGTGTTGCCTTGACTTCCAAGAGATACCTCAGAAGGCAGAGTACCTGCAGCAGCTCCCCCCTCACCCATCCCTAACTCACAGGGAGAGGCTGAGGATGTTCCTGTGGGCTGATGCTCCGTATTTGCAGTCGTTCAGCAGAGCTACCCCAAAGCCATGCTCAGAGAGATCCAGCCACTTGTGAGCCCACACCTGCAGCAGGTACCAGGGGATGTGTTCACCACAGGGAGCCAGGAACAGCAGCACCTTGGCCCTGGGACCAGCTCCCTCCTCACCTCAAATCGAGCCCAGTCCCAGGACGTGTTCCAGTGTGTCGGCCGCTGCAGGTGTCCGAACTGGATCTCGTAGGTAGCATGTGTGCTCCGGACCTGCACAGGGAACTCCACCTTCAGGAACTTGTGAGCCTCCTTCCACTCAACCTAAATGTGGCAGCAGAAGGATTGTCACCATGGGGAACTGACAGGCAGAGACTACACTTCTTGTGTCCCGGTGTGCAGCAGCCAGTCCATGTCAACTACAACAAAAACGCAGTGTCTCAACACGGATAAACTGGTGGGTCCCTCTTCCACCCTTGTCCCTCAGGACCCCCAGCCTTGGGCTGCTTTCTGCAGAGGAAGAAAGACAGCAGGGGACTCCAGGGAAGAAAATAAGGAATGAGGATATAATTCAGGCACAAGGTTCAGCTCCCTGGTTCCCAGCAGCAGCCATGGGCCAAACCTGGGTCAGGAAGCGGAGGTACGGGCACATGGCATCCAGGATGATCTCCTGGGTTAAGGTGCTGCTTTTCCCAACCTGCAGGGAGAACCTCACACTTCCCCGCAGGCCCCCAGCCAGGGTGATTTCCAGAGGCTTCAGCAGCGTTGTCACTGGTTTCCTAGAGAAGGGAATGAAGGCAGGGATAGTCTCAGCCTGGTAGATCCAAGTTCCCAAACCCTCAGTGCAGCCACCCACACAGCAGACACTCACTTCTCCAGAGTGAATGCTCTCTTACAGCTAGGACTGACAGGGAGGCAAGAATCTCAGGGCAAAGCCAAAATCAAAGTGCTGCATGCACTGCTCCTCTACCTGGTTTCCAAGTGATAATCCATCACATCCCAGGCATCCCAGTAGAGAGGAACATCGTCAAAGAGTGCAAACTGGTTGGCATAGCAGCCATCTGGGACTGATTCTCTGAAAGAAAGTGGAACAGGGGAACAGCAGCATCAGAAGGACTGGCAGTGGAGAAAGGTGCACAGTGAGAAGTCCTGAGAGAGGTTTGAGGAACTCAGGGCCAGGAATTGGGTGACACAGACCTCCCAGAGTCCAGCAGCTGAAGCGAGGTCAGGTGCCCCATCGTGTCCAGGCAGACAGAAATTACCCCATTCTCCATGGTAATGGAGCCATCCTCCTTGGGAAAAGGCCAGAGACAGTGTCACAGACCCATAGCTGCAGGAGTTGAGTGCCTCCATTGCAAATTTAATATGTGGATTCCTTAGATTTCTCCTCAAACAACCTCTGACGTGGGGGACAGATCTAAGGAAATCTGCATTGAGCTTACCTGTTTCTTCACTGCCACAGGCTGAGGAGGCACAAATGGCTCCTGCACTAAAGCATAGCCCATACTGGGGACTGCCACCAGAGCTGGAAAGCAAAGAGGTTCTTTTCCAACACTCACCCCAGACTGAACTCCAAGTCACACAACTGCTGCCCTGCTGCTCTTGTGTCAGATCTACTGCCTCCTCATACCCTCCCCTTCTTCATGCACACTTCAGGGGATTTTATCCCATTTCAAGTTGTCCAAAGAACAAATTGATCAGTCACTAAAACCCTCCCCAGGGCAGGGAGAGGCAGGGTATTTCTCTGTTAGCTATGTCTGCCCCTGTAAGGAACTCTGATTCAAGAGCTACTCTCAGGTCAGACATACCCGAAGTCTCTTCTGTCTGGCCCAGGCCTGGAGATCACCTCGGTGCGTTCCCAGGACAATGTGTTCAACACGAGGGTGCTCGGGCTGCTCCGTGCCTTGGGCTGCAGCAACAGGCCTCACAGGGATTGCACAGCTTCCTCCTGCAGCTGAGCACCAGCCCTGCGGATCTCTGGGCAACAAAAGGGCCTGAGTTGGATCTGAGAGAGCTTCTGGCACTTCCCATGCAATGTACACACACTTTATCTCCTTCCAAGCTACAATTGCTAATTATCATTAATTATTATTATCTATTAGTAAGTAATTCAAGTGTATAATTATTCTAAACTTTGTTATTACAAGATTACAATGAGCTGCGCCAGCTCAGCTGGAAAATTCTGGTTAACAAAGCTCCTGCAAGCACCCCTGGGTAAGCAGAAACAAACCTTGGTGGGAGTCTATCCTGGCATGGCATCAGCAAGCAGAAAAGTCAATAAATTGAGATGGTTCTCAAGCCCTTGGCTCCCCTGCTAATTTAATGCTATTTCAGACATGCCTGATGAGGCTGGCCCTGGCAGCCCAGGGCTGGAACCTCCGCAGCCCCACCAGGCAGGACCTGCTCCCACAGGTGAGTGCCCTCCTAGCCAAACTCCCTGCTCACCTGTGTAGTATTGCAGGGCATCCTCAACCACGAGCTGGATACAGCTGCCTGGCAGGACATCGTGGAACTGGTTGAGCAGCAATAACCTAAAACAGAGAGCAGAAACCAGGGAAGAAAGCAGCGGAACACTGGATTTGTGCTGGCTTAGAACAAGCTTTTCTCTCAAACAAGAGCCCTGTTTGCAAGACACACAAACTTAATAACCATTCCTTATTCCCCCATTACCCAGCACTTGAAAGAAAAGGATTTTTTGCACAGCATCCTTTGATTCCCTTTATGTTAGGGCTTGTCAACTGTCATCTCAGTAAACCACAACCACGGGCAGTAAGAGCTATTTGTTTTTACCCCTCAGGGCTATGAGATATATTGTTGCACAAGCTCAAACAAGCCAAAACTGGCGAGGAGTAAGCTTCGGTAGGAAACGAAGCTTCCAGACAGCAGAATAGTGAGGGTTTGAGGGTTATCTTTCAGCAGGAGAATCAAGCAAAGCAGCAAATTCTCTCCAGGCAGATTCCTGCTCAGTTTATGGCAGGGATTGTGTACACACAGTGCTGCAGCACTGAACTCTTCCCCAGTACCAGCAGTGCTCCTACACTCCCTCACCTCCAGAGCCGCTGGAGCTGGCTGGCAGGATACTGGAACCCTCTGTCCTGAGCCACAGCCAGGGTGCTGAACACTTCCACATCATGGAGAATCCGCTCACATTCCCGATTCCCCTTCTTTATCTGGTGCCAGTTCAGGACAGAAGAAGATGCTCAGGAAATGGGCAGCTGGGAGTGGATCCCTCACACCAGCAGCAGAATCCCAGCTCCAGGGCAGGAGGGTTGGTTGCTTGCAGGTGTCATGAGTTTGCATGGCCCCCTTGCCTGGGAGTGGGACCCTCACCTGGGCCTGGGTGGTGTAGGTGCCATTGTGCAGCTCCAGGAAAAGCTCCCCCACCCAGGTGCACAGCTGGGATGAGTCCTTCTCCAAGACAGAAAAGAGCTGGTCAGGAGTGGACATCTGCACCCTGTGGGACAGACACGCAGACAGTGATGAGATGGGGAGAAGCCTGTGACATGGCTAATGGTGCATCCAGGCTGGAAAGGTGACAGGCCTCAGAAACTGCAACACACCCACATAAAGTATTCCCCTCACCTTTCTCCTACTCCTCTCCTGCTCCCCTGTGACCCTGTCTCTCTCCTGTGGACATTCCCCAGGCAAGTGGTGACTGCCAGGCACAGCTGCTGTGCTGGCCATTCACCCCACAGCTCTCCTGAGGTGTCACAAGCAGTCCATGGCTACCCTGTGGACCTGTTCTTACAGCTCTTGATGATGGAGAGATTTCATCCCCATGAAAATCCTTCCCAACCTTCTGCTTGCCCATCTACCCGCCCTTCTCCCTTTCTTTTGGCACTGCTGAAGGCCAGGCCTGGCTCAAAGCAAATGCCCCTGCCAGGAGAGAGGATGGGAGCTCTCCTCTCACCTGGGCAGCCCATCCGTGTCACTCATTCTTTTCATCCTATCCAGCATCTTCTGCGTGGGTCCCCCTCCTCCATCTCCAAAGCCAAAGAGGAACGCGCTGTGATTCACACGGCCTTTGTCCTTGTTGTTCTTCACTGTTTTCAGCATCTGGAGGGATTTTTGGGCAGCTGCAATCCTCTGGCACCCAGCCCCAGCTCCCACAGCTCCATACAAGAAAACCAGGTCGGTCTTTAGGGTGCAAAGCCTAGTCTTGCTCCTCTTCCCCAGCTCAAAGTGTCTAAACCAGGCACAGGCACACCTTGGAGTCAGGCACCCCAACAGCTTCTCTCCAACAATCCTGCAAGACATCCTGCTCCCTTCCCAGGCAGTGCCCTCTCCCAGGAGCCTCACATCTGACCTCAAGGGGCTGGCACTGCCCTTCTCGTGCAGGTCTGGCAACCTCACTCACCTCTTCCACTCGCCCATGCATCTCATAGGAATCACCAGGGGGGAAATGGGTCAGCACTTGGGAACCATCAATGCCTTCCCAGAAAAAGGTGTGATGCTGGAGGGGAGAGAAAGGAAAATGTAATGCACAAGGGCATTTCAGAGCCTCTTCAGCATGCAAACTGGGCCTTCATTTCCTCTCCAGGGAGGTGCAGGATGCCCTGATGGGTCAGTTCAAGGAGAGGACAAGAACAGGGAATACCACAAGGGCAAGGGCTGGATTTTAATGCCTTCCCAGAAAAAGGTGTGATGCTGGATGGGGAGAGAAAGGAAAATGTAATGCACAAGGGCATTTCAGAGCCTCTTCAGCATGCAAACTGGGCCTTCATTTCCTCTCCAGGGAGGTGCAGGATGCCCTGATGGGTCAGTTCAAGGAGAGGACAAGAACAGGGAATACCACAAGGGCAAGGGCTGGATTTTAATGCCTTCCCAGAAAAAGGTGTGATGCTGGATGGGGAGAGAAAGGAAAATGTAATGCACAAGGGCATTTCAGAGCCTCTTCAGCATGCAAACTGGGCCTTCATTTCCTCTCCAGGGAGGTGCAGGATGCCCTGATGGGTCAGTTCAAGGAGAGGACAAGAACAAGGAATACCACAAGGGCAGGGCCTGGATTTGCTGCCTGTTGGACTTGCACACAAGTCACAGCTTCTTGTCTGGAAGCAGAAGGAATATCTAGGCCAAGGGCCAGGCTGAGATCTCTAACCATGTCCTTCCTCTCTCCTAAAGCCTGACAGGACATCACTACCACCAAAACCTAGTGGCTTCTCAAAGCAGAACCTGTGTTAGCTGAACTGAAGAACTGTGGAACTAACAGGTCCAGCTCTACAGAAGACTCCACCACCCACACATCCATCCCCTGGGGAGAAGGCAAGCACAGCTCACCGGGAAGGAGTTCACCAGGTTCCAGCTGAGCTTCTGCGTGAGGAAGCGCTGGATCCCACAGCCACGCATCAGCTGGGGCAGCTGGGCTGAGTATCCAAACGTGTCTGGAAGCCAGAACTGGGAGCAGAGGGGACAGGAGCACAGGGAGAGGGACGCACACCAGTCAGCTCAACCTCACAAAGAGCAAGGGGTGGAAGGAGATGGTGGGCAAGGAAGGTATGAAAGGAACAAGTACCTCTGAGCAGAGCCGACCAAACTGCTCCTGGAAGAACCTCTGTCCCTGGAGAAACTGCCGCACCATGGACTCCCCACTGGGCAGGTTCCCATCCTGGGGGGAAGGCACAGGCAGTCCATGAGGAAAGCCAGGCACCAGGGGAGGAGAGATCTTGTAAGATCCCCATTCCCACCCACCAGACCTGGCAGATCGTGGGGAGAACTTCAGTAGGGCTCGGCAGAGGGAAAAAGGGGGAACAAACTAGGGAATCTAAAGCTCCTTTCTCAGGGAATGATTTGGGAAGATTGTATTTTTGCTAGGCTGGATACTTCTGACAGCTGCTGTTCCTAGGCCTGGAGACCATCCAGACAGGCTCAGCAAAGGCTCTGCTCTCCCCTGCAGCATCAGGCCTGGTCCCAGAGGATGGCACAAGCCGGGTGCAACATGCCAGGCTCACCATGCTACTCACCATTTCCACCCAGGTGCCTCCAACAGGAATGAACTGTCCCTTGGCCACGAAGTCCTGAATGCTTGCATAGAGCCCAGGGTAGCAGCTCCTCACCCACTCGAACTGCTGGGCCTGCCAGAGCACAGGGATCAGCCCCAGCTCCCCCCACACCCTGCCTCTTCTCTCTGCAACACCTCTGCTTGGTTACATCCCCTCATCTCCTTTTGCTGGAGAAGCAACACGCCACAAGCAGAGAAGAGGTGTCCAGAGGGAGGTCACTCACCTGGGAGCAGGCAAAGGTGAGCTGTGGATTGTGCTCCATCAGATGGACCACGGTGACCCAGCTCCGGGCACACTTACGGATGGTCTCCTCATACGGCCACAGCCAGGCTGCAGGGACAGGCATGGCCCCACCGTGGTTATTACCTAACACAAGCTCCTCACAGAGCTGGAACCTCTCTGAAACCCCTCCTGGGATGGGAAATCAAGGCATGAAGCCCAACAGGTGGAAGACAGCAGACTGTAATTCATCCCTCATCCCCAGTCCCATCGGTGTTCCAAAGGGCACAGCTAACCAGACCCACATTTCCACATTGCCCCAGCGACAAACCAGCAGCACAGAGGTCCCATTCCCTTCTCTCAAGGTATGGTATTCTATGCCTGGAGCCCAAGGGCAGCCTGTTCTCCCCTTGGGCAGCACACCCTGGCCTCCAGGTGAGAGGAGGGGGAGCGCTGTGCTGCTCTCACCAGAGTCAATGTGGCAATGTCCCATGGCATGGATGGTGTGCTGGCTCTCGCCGTTCCTCTGGCTGAAGATGGCTGCAGCCAGGTCACGAGCAGCAGGGAAGGTGGAGGGGTCCATAACATCACACACGTTGACCATCTGGTTGGCAGTGTACAGTGCCTGGAAACTCCTCTGGTTTTCCTCCCCGAGGAGCTGGGGTTGAGAGGGATAAAAGTACGACTCTGGCCACTGTATCAGCTCAGATGTCACCTGCCTGCAGGAGAACCTGCTACCTCCTTTCAACATCTATCTCAGGCAGTCATAACAGGTAAACACCACGTCTCTGCTTCACAAACACAGCCTTATGCCTTTTTTTCACATGCCTTCCAAATCCAGGTTTCACATATTCCCATTCCAGGGGACTGTGGTTCTCACATCCTGCTTTGGAGCAGGAAGTGGATGAAAAAACACCTGTGGCTTTTCTCAATTCAGTTTTCTCCTACTCTAGAATATACTGAGTCGGAAGGGACCCACAAGGATCATCAAGCCCAGACAGTGTCAGTTGTGCTGAAGCAGAAGCAGCAAACATTTTCTCCTCCAAGGTCTCAGGTCACAGAACAGCAGGAGGAGGAGGTACAGTGAAGTTGAGGAAAAGGTGAAAGAAGGGAAGAGGAGCTCCCAGACCTGAGCCATGTCCAGCAGTATTTCCAGGTCCACCAGCAGTTCATAGACATCTCTGTTGAAGACAACCAGCTCAGCCTTGCTCAGGGTAACCCTCCTGTCTGGGTCTGGTGGGGCAATCATGCTGCCCTTGCCAGCTCCAAAGAGCCCATTGCAGGCCAGCTCCACATAGAGTGTCAGGCTGTGGGGACAAGAGGAAACTGTCAGAGAGCAGGTCACAAGCACCAGGACACAGACAAGGATGTGTGTGTCCTCGTCCTCTTGGCTTCCACCAACACCAAGGTCCCCCAGCAGTGGGGGACTCTGGCTCGGCTGACCACCCACCTGTGGGGCTCTGAGTCTTTCAGGCTTCTTGTCAGGATGTAGCTGGTCTTCTCACCTTCCTTAGTCAATCCCTGCACAGGAAGATGGCACATTCAGCACCATGTCATGCAGAGGTCATGACAGCAGGCTGGATGGGCAGGATAAGACACCCCAAAGTCCAGCTGGACAGAGGGGCTGGCCCCACATGCTGTGGAATAATTGTTGGCACAAGAACAGGGACCACAGTTGCTGCTGCCCCAGCAGCACCACGACCCCTGCATGCACCACCACAGAACATGTCAGGGGTGCCAGAGGTCACCACTGTGTACACAGCAGGGCACCTGGCACACCCCTGATCCGTGTCTCCATACCTGCACAGGCTGGGCATCTCTCCACACCATGCCCTCCCCATCGCTCTCCCAGACGAAGTGCACTTCTCGCCCTGCCCATGTTGGGGGGATGCTCAGCTCCACCTTAAACCAGCACGTCTCCCATCTGGAAGAGAGCAAGCAGAAACCTCAGTCCACCGTGTGACCCTCTCCTGAGGGAAAGCATGCCTCCTCAGAGCCCTCATGGAAAAACTAGAGTGGGGACAGCCCATGAGTTTGATGGGATTCACACACAAGGATGCTGCCTGTCCATACACACACCTGATTTGGAACCCCAGAGAAACCATCAGTGGCATCTTGTCTGACCACTGCTGGGATAAGAATCTTCTCCCAAACTTGACAAGCAAACACATCCCCCCAACAAGCATCGGAGACACAACCATGGCCACAAGGAGCTCTCAGCAGAAACGAGCAAGAAGCTTGTCTGTTCCCTCATGAAATCTCTGTTAGGCCTTCTAGGCAGGCACCTCCAAGCACTCATCATGAAGAAGATCATCAACTCATCTCTTCGCCGGGGACAGCTTGTGAGAACTCACCCACACAAATAACTCTGAGACACGAGCTGCAACCCCACCGCGGGCACAGCACCACCGAAACCTGGTACTCACGTGGGCCCGAAGGACTGTCCCACCTGAGCCGGCCCGAATTCCTGCACAACAGCCTCCTCGTACGGGATGCGCCGCGGAGTCTGGAAGTAGGAGAGCGATGCCGGTGGACAGCGAGCCCCAAAAAGCCTGTGGTCGGAGGTGGCCAGGACACATAAATAAGATTAGTCCCGCACAGACCAGCCCAGAGGTGGTACACGGAGCTTTCACAGCACGGCTGAATCGCCCTGCCACCACCCAGCACCCTTAATAATATTAGCAGATCACTGAGTAATAAAGCGCCCTGACGGCCCCTGGTGGCCAAGGGACGGCTGGGGGGGCTGTGCCGTGGCTCTGAGGGGCTCCATGCCGACTAAGGAGCGTGTGTGTGTGTGTGCGTGTGTGTGTGTGTGTGATCTGTCCCCTCAGCAT
>VXBB01008558.1:35952-68492 GCA_013399915.1 Illadopsis cleaveri
CCATCCGCACCCCGAGGAGACACACCAGAGCTTGCCCCCGCCGCTGTCAGCACCCCAAGGGTGTCCCGGAGAGTCCCCCCCGCCGCCCACCTGCCCCGCAGGTTGCAGTCGGTGAAGTAGATGTCGGAGATGAACTTCTCCACTCGCTCCAGGGCTGTCCGCCGGTGCTTGATCGCGGCCATGGCAGTGCCACTGCCCCCGCCCCCGCTCCNTGGGAGAAGATTCTTATCCCACCCTGAGCGCTCCCTGGGTGAGGAGAAGGCAGAACCCCCCTCATCACTGCAATCCTGCACCCTCTCCTCTCCACGTCCTGGTTTGCCTCCGAATCGCCCCAAAATGTCATTGTCGTCAGGAGTGAAGGAAGAATCTGTACACGACGCTCAGCCCTGATGTTTTAATGGAAATACTGTGCTACAGTCAAGTTTACAACATTGGTATAGAAATCACATGGGTTGTGGGCCGAGGATCACATTACAGAATACAAAAAGCAAGACGAAATAAAAAGAAAAGTAAAAAAAAAGCAAACCTCTGCTATTGTACAGGCTGGGAGCAGAGCTGGGATATCAGATGGAGCACCAGAGGCAGAGGTCTCCCCACAGTGTGTCCCAGGGACCTGCACCAGCCCCCCTTGGCTCAATGACGGGCAGGCACAGGCTCCTGGGATAGGATCCCCACCAAGCAGCAGCAGCTGGTACTTCCAAGCTGGCCAAAAATCTAAATCACCAAAGATTTTCCCTTCTAGATCACCTTGAGCACACACCAGAATAAAAAAAAAAAGGGGGAAATAATANTCACATGGGTTGTGGGCCGAGGATCACATTACAGAATACAAAAAGCAAGACGAAATAAAAAGAAAAGTAAAAAAAAAGCAAACCTCTGCTATTGTACAGGCTGGGAGCAGAGCTGGGATATCAGATGGAGCACCAGAGGCAGAGGTCTCCCCACAGTGTGTCCCAGGGACCTGCACCAGCCCCCCTTGGCTCAATGACGGGCAGGCACAGGCTCCTGGGATAGGATCCCCACCAAGCAGCAGCAGCTGGTACTTCCAAGCTGGCCAAAAATCTAAATCACCAAAGATTTTCCCTTCTAGATCACCTTGAGCACACACCAGAATAAAAAAAAAAAGGGGGAAATAATAGGGGAGCATGCATGACACCTTTGGAATGGAAGAGGACACATGAGAGCCCCTTTCTGCCTGGTTACAGCAGAGGAGAAACCAGGCAGGTGATTTATTGCTAGCAAAATGTGAAAATCCCTTGCTGGGCTCTTCCTTCTCTCCATAGGAGGCTCCCATTCCAGACCTGCCTGCTGTGCATTGGCTGCCAATGACTCGTGGCCCCTCAGGGCTGTGACTTCCACCCCGGCTCCAGGTCCTCCCTCCAGCCCTGCTCCTCGGCCTCTCACCATGGACAGGAAGGAGCTGTGGTGGCAGGAGGAGAGAACCTGGAACTGGATGATATTTAAGGTCCCTTCCAAGCCAGGCTGTTCTATGATTCTGTGAACCTGCTGTCTCAAAATACAGTAAGTCCCTGGGAGAGGCCGTGGCAAAGCCCTGCTGGTGGCTCCCTGTCCAGGGATGATGGAAGCCATTGCAGGTGTGTAGGACTGGCAGCGTGTGTTTTTGCAAGGAAAGCCGCCTCCTTTTGAGGAGACACAGTGCAGGGGTGGCTGGCATGGCTTACAAAATCTGTGCTGACTTCTTTATTTTTAGAATCAGAATCTTCCCCCGCGTTTTAAATATCTGCCAGCGTTAAATTTCTCTACTTAAAAAAATATATAACCCATACGTGGATTTCTGGAGTGAAATGCACCGAGACCTCCCCAGCCCCTCCTCCTTTTCTTGCACACATGCACACACACACGCAGAGCAGCTCTGTCAAATACTGGCTTGGTATTTCCCATGATGTTTTCTCCAACACAGAAAGGGAAAAACACATCAGCACAATCAGCCGCAGCTAAGTTGCTCAGCAACACTTCTGAAAAGCAAAGATCCTTGGAGCTGGAAGACAAGGTGGATAAAAATTACCCACCAGGAAAAAAGCCAAAAATTTTTAAAAATTAAAATTATATACTCTATATTTATATCTCTTTCAGGCTGCTTATACCTCAGTTGTTCAACCCCCAAATGCAAATGCTGCCTCTGCTATTTCCTCTTGCCAGCCTTAGAAAAGGGGTTGGATTACACCTCCCTCTTCCCTCCCCTTTCCCACCCCAAAACCTGCATGCTGCAACAGTGCCTTTCAGACCAGGAACACGGCTGTGGATGAGCGAGTGTCTTCCTCCAGTTAAGAACAAAGACATTATTTTTTTTTATTTACAAAAAAAGGAGAAAAAGTTTCCACACAAAAGCACTACAATGATAACTCCCTTTGGTAAAAAGTGTAATAAATGTCTCCATCGGTCTGTCTGTCGGTACTAATTCTCAAGCCACCTGGTACTATGGTACACAAGAAGCTAGTACAGTTATGCTAGCACATCAAGCATAATTCCTTTAATTAAAAAAAAAAACAAACAAAACAAAAAGAAAAAAAAACCCAAAAAATTGACAATTTGTACATTTATTTACAAAAAAGGAGGGGAACATGTTAAAATCGTGTTGTTCTCTGCTGTGTGTGTGTACGTACATGTGTGTGAAAAGCTGGTGCATGGCACTAGGAGAGACTAGTAAACAAGCAGGTACAAAAAAAAAAACAAAAACAAAAACCCAAAATAAAAATAAAACAGTTCCACTGGCACTAGAAAGGACAGACCGATCTGCACAGGGTGAGTCCAGCCTGGGAGGGAGGGGAAGGAGCGAGAGGAACCCGGGGTCCGCTGCCCCATGGCCCCATGCTGGAGCCCGCATGGAGAGGAGAATCCGGTGGTGACAGGCACCTGGGGATTTTTGGGGACACATCCAAGCGGTCCGGTGGCGGAGAGCATCCTGTTCCCCTCCCTCGCCGCTCAGGGAGTCAAAGCCTCAACGCTGCTGGTGTGTACGAGCTCGTAGTGTTTCTCTGGGATGGCTCAGTTCAGAGAAGGGTCCTTCCTGCCCAAAAAGGGCCGGCAGCCCACGGCCCCAGGCGGAGATCCACGTCCCCTCAGGGAATCCCGCCGGGACAGGCTGTACCAGCCACGCACTAGTCAAGTGGCCATGTTACGGAGATACACAGTGAGGGGAGAAAGGCATCTTCCTCCTTCCCTGGATGCGCGCACACACACACATCTCCCGGGCTCTTCCCTCGCCCCGGGGGACTCCTAGGGTGTCTTGAATATCGTGCCGTATTTGACGCGGTACTTGTTGATGCTGACAAAGTGCAGGGTCTCTGTGTCACAGGTGGTGGTGCAGGGCACCAAGCCCTCCAACCCTTCACCCATGAGCCACTTGTTTGTCTCGGCTGCCATTTCGCGGGGCACATGCTCCTTGGTCCATTTGTCCACCCAGGCCTGGAACCGCTGGTGCAGCCGCTTGCTCACCCTTTCGTGGGACTGCGAAAACAGGGAGAGGTGTTAGGAAAAGGCAGTTTTGGCTCCCAAACTGCAGCATAACACAAAGCTTGGCTACTGGTTGACACTGGCGAGGGGATCAAACACAGAGGGAATTCGTAATGCAGACACTGGACCAGTGACAGAGGGAAAGCTCTGATGAAGGTCCCCTGGGTCTCCTCTCCAAGAAAATTCATGGCAAAACGAGCCCAGAAATACAAAAAAGTTTATGCTCTTTGTTTAATACAGCAGTTCACAGGCTGGGGATACAGAATATACCTAGTGGGAGCCTGAAAGTTGCATGCCCAGCTCAGAGTCCCTTCTGCATTGCCCAAAAGATGCTGCTGTCTCCTCTGCATTGCCTAAAAGGTGCTGCTGTCTCCTCTGCTAACGCCCAGGACCAGGCAAGTCCTGCTCTTCCCAGCCCTCGAGGTCTGTCTCCAGCCCCCAGAGAGGGGCACAGTCCCAGGAAAGAGCAAGCTCAATGTGCATTACACATATGGGGGACACAATTGCTACAGAAAATTAAGACCCAGGTCAGGTTTAACAGGCTCAAGAAACTCTGACTTAACAGAAACATCAGGAGAGGAAGAACTGTGCACTTTTTTGGGCAAGAGCATCTGTCTAAAGGCTGTAAAATCCAGGACAGATGGTAAAAAGCCATGGCTACAGTCATAATTGAAAACAGGCAATATAATTAAACCTCCAGATTAAAACTTACAGATTTTATTATTTGTTTGTTCTTCTCCCAGACACTGACTGCTTTGAGGTGTTAACTGCTAGATCCAATAGATTTGTTTCCAAAATCCAATGTGGCTTCTACAGCTCCCTCAGTGTATTCCAGTAACCAAGGGCGAAGCTGCACACTACATATTTAACACTTCAAGAATTTATGTTCAGATTCTCTGTGAAGAGCACTGGCATACAGTATCCTGCTTATAAGCTTACATTTCCTTGAGGTTTGTGCCAGTTGAATGAGATAGACAAAATTCAATCAAAATCCTCAGTATCAGCATTTCAAAGAGTCACTGCGCTGCAATAAAATGCTCTCAACTGACGTGGATGCAAAGTTTAAGAGAATTACTTTACAACTAATGAAGTAAAGCCACTATCTGTATCTCATCAGCAGGAAACATGGTAGGTAGTTGTTTTATAAATCTAAATACATGGTAAAAGTGGATGGAAATATTTCTGTAAGATGAGAAAAGGGGAGTGTCAAAGCATCCAGATGACCAGACCAGTTTCCTCCAGTGCGATTGTAAATTTCACCCATCTGGAGTCACAAGCTCCTTTCATCTTGGATAAACTCAACCCTTTAGAGCTTCTCAGCCAGCCAGAGAGGCAACACCTCCTTCCTTCCCCTGGGTCCCAGGAAACACCAGCAGCCCACCCCATTCTCTGGCTGGCTCCTACCTGCTGAGCTCGCAGCAGCGCGGTCCTCCTGTACATGTAATCCTCCGACTTGATCACGTACACCATCTTATAGGAGTTCAGCTTGAATTTGCACTCCAGCTTGTCCAGGCTCTCCACGTTCTCCATGGACTTCTTACTGTTTCCCTCCTTCCCTTCCTTCTCCTGCTGCTCCCGACCGCGCTGACACTTGCGGATCCGCCTCAGATTCCTGCAAACCAGAGAACCCCTCTTGGAATTGGCGCCCAGCCCCTGGCACTGCAAAGCTGGGTGTAGGTGGTGGGTCTCAAGGCCAGGTTGGACAGGGCTTGGAACAACCTGGTCTAGTGGGAGGTGTCTCTGCACATGGCAGGGGGTGGAATGAGAGGAGCTTTAAGGGCCTTTCCCAGCACAGCCTGGCCACTCACCTGGGCAGGAAGACAGGTTTCTGGGCCAGGTGCTCACGGAGCTCGGGGGAGGTAGAATCAGAGTTGACGTACCGCTCCACGTAGTCAGACCAGCGCTGGAAGCAAGCACAGAGCACATATCAGCCACTGCCCTCCCACCAAACAACACACGAGGGTAAAGGAGGCTAAGCTGGAAGTCACACAGAAGAACACGACATCCCTTCTGAAGGCTCTGTGCATCTTACACCCAAAAAGGCAGGTACAATGTTTCTTTATGTGGTTTTGAGTATTTTCTAATACAAAATAAACCAAGAAGGATTTGCCTGCTCACATCATTGGAAGCTTTATGGCATGTCCTTGATGTTTCTTTGTCTTGTGCTAAGGGGCCACACCACCAGTCAACTGGACACTCTGGTCCAGAGCAACCTTGACCATCACAGTCAGCTCTCTGGACAAGCTGCTCTTACCTCTGCTTCCACAGGGTCATCCGAATTTTCCTCTTCTGTGTCCAGCAGCTCAATGGTTAACTGAACTTGACCTCTGCTCTGAATGAACATCAGCTATAAAGAAAAAGCAGAAGAAACTTCAGTAAGAGGAGGTTTGAAATAGAAACAAACACCTTCACTTCTTACTGGGGCAAAGAGACAATGAAGCAAGTTGGCAGTTTTAAAGGAAACCTTCTTGAGCCCCCAAAGTAAGTTTGAGGGCATGGGAAGAGATATTATACACTCAGGCTTTTATCCAAAGTACTTCTCTGGCTCAGAAAGGGCCTGACCACTTCCTGCCTCTTCAGCAAAGGAAGTATGGATTTGATTAGCACAGGTTTACTAGCAATGTATGCAGGCAGCAATGATTTAATGCCCAGTCAGTAGTGGCAGATCTCCCAACAGTCAACAAAACTGAGACACCAGAGAAACGGGGGAGTTTGAGCTAACAAATTAAAAGCAGTGGCAGCCAAGCAGTCAGTATGATACAGCCCAAAGCTGCTGTAAAGCACAGGGGATATTCATTGCTGTTCCAGGAAATATATTCCTCCTTGAAACTTCATTTCTGAGGGGCCCTTACAGAAGCATTAACCTATGTTCCAAAAGCTGTCAGCACATGCACTGGTTTTGGCTGGGATGGAGTTAATTTTCTTCATTTTTGGGTGCCTAAACAAGGCTCTTTTTTAAAGGACCAGTGCCTCTCCCTTCTTAAAAGGCATCCCCCTGAGCTCTTGCTGGTTTCACGCCGTGGTTCAGAGCCTGGCTTTACCTTGAAGCAGTTCTCCTCGGACATGAGCTGCTCGGCCTTGCGCTGATAGGCGGCCTCCAGGAGCGTGCGGGAAGACTGGGAGGTGAGGAGACCTCCGGTGGCCCCGTTGCTGTTCTCTGACAGGTACAGGTCTGTCACCTGCACACAGATCTCATCGCTCACGATGTGCTGGAGCTGCAAACAGGAGCAACGAGGGGAGAGGGGTTTGTCAGGGAGGCTGCTACACCCCCATCAGAATAGAATAAAATAAGGGTTTAACAGTGGGATTGAGCTCAAGCAAAATACCCTCAGCTTCTTCCACTTGCAGATGATCTCTACTACTATGTGAAAAACTCACAATATCTTTAGAGAAGTTAGCAGGTGGCAAAGCGCAGCTACTCAGAGAAAAACTACACACAGAACATTCTGATCAGCAGCAGGGGAGGAAGGACCAGAGCTCCGTGACACAGCGTGTCCTCTCCTCACCAAGGGGCTGCTGCTGTGTCTGAGGAGAGGGGTGGGAGATTTAAGATCAAATCCATATTTTGTGTAAGTTTAAAAATCAAAAGTCCCCCAGCTGTCTTCTGAATTCAGTTAATCTCTGGACTGAAGGGCTTCTGAAGAGCAGCTCTACCCTTCTGAAAGAGGAAAGCCCTTTCAAGTTATTCCCCTTCCAGCCCCTTGTGTCTGTTTTTGTTCTTTATGCCACAAAAAGGCACAAGAAATTTTCCTTTGCTCACACGTTCTTTCTACCAACCCAATAAAAGGACTGGAGTTTAACAGCCAAAATGAACTACTCCGGCAGCCAGATAAAAGAAAAAAAAAGGGTTTTTAGAAAAAGCGTGCACTCCTATAGCACAGATGGAAAGGAACTATTTAGATGTCATTTCCTTTTTTCTTTTTTTCCCAAAGCTAAAGCAAAATTAGCTCTGGACATGCTTTGAATACTTATATGCTAAAACATCTGGAAAACAAGGAGAACTCTGTAGAGGATATTCTCAATAATTCAAACAGATCAGAAATCACCTTTTATCATCTCTCTGCTATGAGGGTTAGAGAGCTGGGTGAGGAAACACCCTGAATTTACCTGCTTGTCCCTGAAATTCCCCACGTAGGCACACAACACAGCCTCCAATGTGAGCCTGTAGCATACAAGCTGTCTACTTTCTCCCACCCCACCCAGGCCTTGCTGGCAGGCACCTGTCTGACGATGCTCTGGATCAGCTTGTCCATGGTGAAGGCGATGTAGGCGTGGATGGTGAACATCTCGCGCAGGGAGTCCTCGTACTGCGACGAGTCCATGTTCCCATCCAGGAGGTTGCGCACCATGTCCAGGAAGGCCGGGTAATAATCCTCAACATCGATGTCCACTGCCACAGGAGAGAAGGGGAGAGATGGGCACATCACCCCCAGGAAGGGTTGCTGTGAGTGCTGGTCTGCTTAAGCTGAAGAATTACTTAAACTTGTCTTTTACGGACATAAACAAGTGCTTTTAAGGCCACAGGTATTTTCATAATCTCTTGCTTTCTAGCTCTAGCCTCCTCCATGAGCTTTTTTATTTCTGAAAGCTTTTACTTAGGGAACTTGAGGATATGCAAGTGTAAAATGAAAGCTCTTATGAAATAACTGCTGTGTATTATCCTTCTGCTATTCCGAGCCCCATGTTCTCCACATCTTCCCATCTCCCCAGGGATAATGAAGGAGAGCCCATCTTAAAGGGTCACTGCTGTCACATGCCTGAAGACACCAAACACCCTGTCACCAACACTACAAACAGAAGCACCTTTTCCCCCCCAGCCTCCCTCCAGAAGTCACTCACTGGGCTCCTTCAGTCGCAGCTGGATGGCAGGACTGTCACTCTTGTCTCGCTTTATGCCCAGCACTTCCCTCTCCCACTCCCGTTCCCGCGTCTCCTCCTCGATCTGCCGCTCGGCCTGGGTGCAGATCCGCAGCAGCCGCAGGCACAGGATCTGGTGCAGCCTCATGAAGATGTACCAGTTGCTGTTCACGTAGAAGAGGTTGTAGACCTCATCCATGCCCCGCAGCTTCTGGGCTGTCGTGTTGTTGAACATCAGCTTGGTTTTGGGAGGACTACCCCCAACACCGTTGTGCTTTTTTGCAGCCCCAGTAGCTTCGTCCACATCCATTTCCTCTTCTTCTTCCTCTTCCACATCTGAGAGTTCACCTCGCTGAGCAAACAGCAGGTCTGGAATGAAGTGATACATGATCTGCTTGATTTTATACTTGTCCTCTTTCTGAATTCCCGTCTGCCGCTTCACGTGGTGGATGATGAGAGAGGCAGCATCTTCCAGGATCTGCTTGTCTTCATAGGCTAGTGAGAGGTGTGGGCCTGTGGGCACTCCAGCATTGTCTTCTGAAGCCTGTTCTTGCCTCTACAAAGGAGAAACAGCATAAAAATCAGCCTAAACAATCCCTTTCCACCATCCAAGAGCCTGCTACAAAGCTCTGCCAGTGGAACAGATTTCCTCCCTCATCAAGCTGTGAGGAACAGGAACTGAAACTACATGAGCAAAGTACATAAGCTTGAGGGAAGGAAACTGTTGGTGACCTTCTCACCTCGTCATAGATGCTTTCAATCTCATTGAGGAGACTCTTTGACCTTAGGACCTTGGTATCATTCTGCTTGAAGTTGATGCCCTGGTGGTCCAAGGATTTCAGGTAATACTTCTCATTCTGCTCTCGCCAGACTTTATTAAATCCTCTCTGGGCTTCTCGCCACTCTTCCTCTTTCATCTTTAACCTTGGATCAAAAAAACAAAGGTGAGCTAAGAGGTGAGCATACAAGAAAAATCTCAGTCCATGGTTCTTGGTGAGTGTTGACAAGAGCTGAACTCCCAAGGAAATGGGCATGGATCAAAGATATCCCACAGAAAGGAGCTTTCCAGGAGGTGTCCTCTGGACACACTCTTCTGAAGAAACCACTCGGTGTTTCTTTCACATTTAGCTAAAACCATGCAGCAACAAAGCAGTCCCAGGAAAGGGAATAAAGGGACAGGGAAGGCAAAAAGGATGGCCCTGGTCTCCCAGAAATCCCCAGAAAGCTCCAGCTGTGGAACAGGGGCAGCTTAGTTTGGACAATGAACAAAGCATGGACAGCTGAGTATCCTGGGAATGCACTCCTGACCCTTGACTCAGCATCCCAAGCAAAGCACCCCTGATTCAGTCCAAGAAGGGTAGGGAAACTGGGACCTGGCAGGTATCCTGGGAAGGCTGCTACACCCAGCTCCAGAACTCCAAAACACAGGACCAAGAGTCCCACAGAGATAAAACAGCACGTACTGCTTACACATCTCCTTAACCTTCCCTAAGGAGTTGTATCATCCACTCCCTTTTCACTGAGGAAGGGGAGGCTGACAGCAGAAACAGGACTGGAAATCTGAGGATAGCAGAGACACCATGATCTGGGCACACACGTCCAGAGGATGTGGAAAGGGCTCACATTCAGCCCTGGGACAACATTTCCCTTATCTTACACACAGTGCTAACATCAGGGAAGAAGAAAGTTTAAGACGAGACAACAAAAGCTCTATATCCTTCCAGCTGAGCTGTAAGGATTTTGTTTCAGGAGGGCAATTCCCGCTAGGTGATGATTATGGAATACACCAACTGTCCAGAATATAAATGAACTTCTTAGTTTCACAGAATAATAGAATCATGGAATATTTTGCTTCAGAAGGGACCTTACAGATCATCTTGTTCCACCCCCTGCCACAGGCAGGGACACTTTCCACTGGACCATATTGCTCCAAGCCCTGCCCAGCCTGGCCTTGAACACTTTCAGGGGTGGGGCAGCCACAACCTTTTGGGGCAAATTTAGAGCCTTGTGGAGGGCACACTCCTTAGGGGCAGAAATTAGCCACTTTTTCATAAATTTGGGCAGCATACAGTGCATCACCCTTTGTCAGGGACCCTGGGGCAGGGTGCTGGGGCAATCAGTACCTTTTCAGCACAATGGGGACAGCCACAGACGGGTTCTTGCGAAGCCCATCGATGATGTCGGCTGCTTTGTCAGCATATATCCTCTGGAGAGCCTTGCGGTGGATCACCTCCGAGGTGCCCCCCAGGGTGTTGTCCAGGCGGAATTTGGCCTGCTCCTCCGCAGACAAGCGTGACAGCTTCTTCTGGATTGCCTCGAGAACACGGATCGTTGCCAGGTTGGTCTCCAAGACAACATCCAGCTGGAGAGAACAGTGCATTAGCCGTAGCATTTGAATAGACAAAACATGATACTTCACCGAGGCAAACGTTCAAGTGACACGAAACAAGAAGCTGCGCCTGTTTAACAAGGTGTACTCGAGCACTTTGGTGTTCAGCTGCTCTAAAATAATCCAATTATATTTCATCTGCTATCTAAATAAATACCGTGTAAGAATTTAAAGGCTACCAGAATGATACTGTTCGGAAATTACATCTTCCAGCTGGGAATAGAACACAATTGACAGTTACTCTACAAAAGGACGTGCCAAATCTGTGCAGATTCAGGTAATTGCCCAGCTAACTTCCATTTCCAGTCAAAATGTCAGTCATTTAAAATCCTGAACAAATTGCTTTGCAGATGATTAGAGGGGAATGCAGGTTCTCATATACTACGTGGGCAGGAAGAACAGAAAAGATGCAACAATTCCATGCTGGGCACTCAACAATTTTATGTGGAGCGGGGTGAACGAAGAGCTCCACACAAAAGGTGAGGGGCAGGGGTGGCAGCTGAGTGGTTATGCAGCCGAGGCATCTTGAAGAGAAGGCAAGCTTTTATGCCAAAAACCAGGTGGCAGACACAATAAAAGGTCTAGAATTAAAGGTATCATTACATCAGGTTCATTAACTCTTCACAGAACAGAGCTTTCTGAGACATGAACCAAGGAAAAGCTATTTACCTCAAAACGCTCATCCTCACACCTGTAGATGTGCTCTTCATATTGTGTCTTCTTGGAGCTCACAAATGTGGAATCTTCAGACCAGGACGGGAAGGAGACCCAGGTGTCATTCAAAACCTTTGAGGGAGGCAGAGGGAGAACAAGAGTCGTGGTCAGTGTTCAAGGAGATCACACCTGGCCAGCTTCAAGAGCAGTCTTCTGATGGGACAATCTAATTCCCAGTTGGAAAAAGTGTGCGCTCCTTCCGAAGCCCAGCATTCACAGGGCAACCCCAAACAGCCAAAACCCAAACAGCCAGGCAGCCTGAAAAATTCATAGGCTGGAGCTGTGAGGAAAAAACTTGTGAGAGAAGAGGAAAATAAAGGTGAAAGGAGCTTTTCTGCTACTTTGGATTAGTCAGCTGCAACCAGCTAGTTCCCCATGTGTGATTCATCATCAACACTGTGTGGTCACCACAGCAGATGTGACTGTTAGACAGGACACAGTTGCTGCCTCCAAATAAGGCTAATTGCAAGTATAAAACCATACCCCAGCATCACCTTTCTTGACAAACGGCTAAGCACCTGCAGCTTTCAATATAGGAGCAGAACATTTTAAAGCAAACAAACAAACCAACCAACCAACAACAACCTCAAAGAGGCTGAAGGCTAAGAAACAATGCAGGCAGTCTTGAAAGCCAGGTCCAGTTTTCATAAACACAAAGGCTGAACAACTGAGTCATTAGATTCTCACAGGGAGAAAAGTTTGTAACTGCATCACACAAGAAGCTTTTGAGAGACGCGTCAAGACATGGATTAAAAATTCAGCATTTCAGGGAAAAAGAAAGATGCATCTGAGGGAATACGTGGGAGAATCTGTCTACAGAAAATATGATTTTCTTTTAAAGATGGCCTAGAGACAACTCTGAAAGCAGGCTAAGTGGGAATTTAGGTGAAAAGGCAGCAATAATCCTGAATTACACAGTACCTTGTAAAGGACCTCTGAGAACACATTAAGACCACACAGAAAACCAGTTCTGTCATCTCCTACTTAAGTTTGCAATCTTAATGTTCCTTTCACAGGTTGTACTACGTAACACATCATAAATAAAATGTAGGAGCATTAGGTATGTCAGTAATTAACCATCATAACTATTAAGTAGGTTTTTCCCCAGCTGCTCCCCAATGCTCTATCTGCAGGATTCACAAATGATGCTGGAGAAGAGCTGCTGCCAACCATCAAAGCCACGTGGGCACCACAACTCCCAGTCACCTTCCAGCATAACCCAGTTCCTAGACTGACGCCTCACCCAGTGCAAGAGCTTCTGGATATGATCCAGATGTTTACAGGAGTGCCACTAGGAATTCCTTAAGCGTGCTCCCCTCGGGCTGCTACATGCACCGCAGTGATCCCGAGCCAGGATGGTGTGCCCACACATGCCTGGCTGCAGGAGCAGCACGGATCAGAGTGGATCAGTGCTGGGCAGGCAGCTGCCCGGCCCTAGATCCATGCTCACCATCACCAGATGTGCCCTGACATCTCCAGGAACCTCTCCAACACAGGGATACAAACTAAATTCCCCATCCTGCTCCGTTTTGCTCCAATGCTTTAAAAAGGCTGGGAAGAGCTTCCCTCTGTGGCTCTGCCTTACCTCTTTACACAGCGGAGTCCGCCCCGTGCACTTGGGTTGCTGGTAGCTCTTGGGCAAGGCTCGGTAGCTGGAGCCCAGCCTCTTGCAGGAGGCATAGTCAATCTCCATGGCAATCCCCTCAGTAGCCCGTTCCTTTGGATATGTCTCCATGTGAACAGATTCCTTATATCCCAGAAAGTTTTTAAACCAAGTGAACAGTTCTGGGAATTTCCTAAAATAAAAGGAATGAAGTCAAAAATGAGCTAAGCACAATGCAAACAGTGCTGAGCTGCAATGCTGAGGCTAGAACTGATTACTACAGACAATCCTCTAAATAATCATTCTGGTGAGAAGACCCTCTCTGCTTAACCCCACTTCCACTGAGGCTGACCAAATGGGAACCAAGCACCTGTTGTTGATCAGGTGGGGGATTGCTGTCTTGGTGCAACTAAGGTCCTTTAGGATTAGTGACAAGCAAGGAGCAGCTGTCAAAGCTTTTGCTACAGGAACAGCATTCATGGCACAGTCACATCTGGGTCTCCCCAAACTACCCTGGTAGTGAACTCAGGCCAGATTCCTCCTTGCTTGCCAATGGTTTGAACCTTAAACCACACCTTTCCTTTCCAGAGGCAGCAAGAAGAAACCAAAAGGCAATTCTGTAACTACGCAACCAAAGGTTTCAGTGCCAAGCAATTGCTTGAACCAGATTTCACAGAGCAGCACAAATCATGGAGAAGCCTTTGCCTACCAGGCCCAAGTTCGCCTGTTTGCAAAGTTTCCTGAAAAATTTGTCTAAAATACAGCACTTGTTCAAGTCCTCTTATCTCATGCAAAACTGCAGCAATATGATGAACTGAACCTGTTACTAATTGAATCACTAGTTATTCATTGCTTTTTCATTATATGGCAAAAGATAACGTCCAACTCCAGAATAAAAACCCCCTGTATTATATATCTCCCTATAGTTAGGAGCACAGGCAGAAGTGCAGAATTTTCTTGTCAAATGTTGCACCTTTTCTACCTAAAGTCAGGCATCCTGGTGATGCCTGACTAATTCCAGTGGACCTACAGAGTGAGTGGAAGCTCCTTAGGGCAGTTTCTCTGCACAGTAGCTACTGTAATGGGGTCCTGAACCCAATTTATGTTGCCTTCTCACTTGGAACCAAGTGAGCACCACTTGAGCAATTCAGTGCCCAGGCAAAAGAAACATTAATCCTGCTGCCCAAAGTTGATGAGAGGATATCCGTTGGTTTTAACCAATTAACAGAGCTGTTCTGTACACTACTGACAATCAGGGAAGTAATAAATTCCTACTAAAAGTACAGAGTTCTGTACTGGCCTTGTGACAGAATTCAGCTACTTTTCAGAAACTTTAGTGAGTTTATATCAGCACTCTGCTTCTTTAGGGGGACATTTCTTATGTAATTAGACAGTCTATCTTTTCTCAAGTGACATAACCCATGATTCCAGAGCAAGAAACTGCAATAACAGGCTGCTAATAGTTTTGTTTGTCCTACTGAAAAGGGAAGGCAAACAGCAAGCAACGCCTGTACTGCTCCTGCATGCTGCCTGTCAGGGCACAGCTGGGAATCTCTCAGGGATAAGGAACAGGAAAGGGCAGTGCAGAAGATCACGAAGGTGAGTGTTTCTTTCCTGGCTCCACAACAGAAATAGACCAGGAAAGGGGCTGCACTTACCCCAGGAATGGAGAAACCAGCTGCACGAGCTCGGCCCGGGAGATCACCTCCTGGTTGAAAATGACCAGGCAGCGCAGGAAGTTCTCGTACGCTTCAGTGCTACGCAGAGCTTTGCGCACCTGAGGGAGAGGAGAGGAAAACAGGAGCTATCAGGGTGAGATTGAGCAGGGGGACGTCCTGGAGACCTGGATTTGACACTGTTTCCCACCAAGGCACACAAATCTTCAAGTGAATTGAACAGAGAGAAGTTGCCCTGTACACAGGGCCAGACAAACTGGTACTGATGGGAGCCCTCCCCACGCTGGGATTCCCTGCAATGTCAGCACTGGGGCTCTAAGAAAGGAGTTGCAAGTGAAGAACTAAATCCTTCAAAGAACCCTGTAAAAGCTGGCTTAAAAAGCACTGGAATCATGGACAACATCAGTTGTAACTACAGCAACCACCCATGCTGGTTTTAAACTCCAGAGAATGTTTCAGGCAGGGAGTGGGGGGGTATGAGACCCATGCCCTGGGCAAGACTTCTCCAGCCTCTGCCTGCCTCCAGCCTGGATTATCACAAAGACAATCCTCCTTCTGTAACCCCGATGTTCACAGAATGAGGAAGCCAAATTATTCATCCCAACACCACTGCCTTTCCCACAGGAACAGCTGGAGCTACACATCAGACTGAGATCTATCATTGTTAAGTTATTCATCATTATGGTTATAATTCTACTGCAGGGATTTCTGGGTTTACTCATGTTAACACCTACATATCCTCCAAGCAATAAATTGGTTCCCAGTTACCATTAGCTGGTTCCCATCATGCTGCAGAATTCACCAGCTCAGAGGGAGCAGCCAAGACTGTCATCAGTGCATGAATATTGCTTAAAAGGACAGTTTTAAGTTTGTTCCATACTCCCCTCTGAGCTATAAGGCAGTGTATGGACACCTCAGAAAAGACACCAAGGTACCACTTGGAAACACCCCACATCTCCTTCACTTGATCTGTGTGCTAAACCAGCAACAGCCAACAACTGTGCAATTAATTAGATTAATCTCTGAGGTGAAATAAAAAAACCCCAACCCAATGTAAATATGAATCAGGTGCTTTGTAAACCGAGCTCCCCCACTGCAGCCAGCTGGCTGTAGATGGGTACAAGCTGTGCCGACACAGCAAGACACGCCACGCACATCATCAGCTGTATGGGGATCTCATAAAGGGGAAAACAATCTGGAGTGTGGGTTTACAGGAAAAAATTCCCATTCCCTCAAATAAATTGCAACAGCAGCAGGTGGAAAGCTGGAGAAGGAGTTTGGGGAAAAGACACTTGTAAAAAGTATCACCAATTTTTAAGAAATTCAATGGATACGACTTAGAATTTGCAGGATACATCTGAGGTCAAGCTGAGAGATGTTATCAGAGTGGTGTAAATGTCACACACTTCACTGTGATAGAAATCCAGATGCATATACAGGAAGGACATACATCAAGGACACGCAACATCTGCATCCTGCCTCTCACCTTCTCAAAGAAGAGAGATTCTGTCCCCACACCATGTTTGCTGGCTTCTGCCAAAGACTGGTCTTTCAAACCAAGCAGCTTTGGTTTCTTCTGTTATCAAAAAAAAAAGAAAGGCAATTAAAAATTGCAAGCAAGTTGAGATAATTTGATTATCTATCACACATGAGGGCCAGCTCCCTGATCCCACCATGTGCTTCCCATTAAAGGAAAGGTAGCTTTTTTGAAGGAAAAGTCTATTAAAACATGTGCTACAAGTTAATTTACTGAATGTTAATAAGTAGCACACCACTCCAAATACTTGTAATACATTGTTGCACCCTTTCCTGTAACTAACTGACTGTTTCAATCACACTACAGCATATCTTACTTGGATAACTAGTTTGGAAAACTGCCAGAATAAATGATTTTCCTATCACTCATCCTGTTCTGCAAGTCTTACACCTCCCCAGAATGACAATTTTTTTCTTTCTTATATTCTACTGCAAGATGGTTTATTTTCCCCATCCTCAGAAAGGCTGAAAGTTGCCTCCAAAACGTGCTTTATTTCAGTGCCTTTGATTTGAAGAGGAAGGGAAAGAGCAGAAGGGGACTTAAATGGTACAATTATGCCTGCTGATGCTTTCATGACAAAGGAAGATATACTGGCTTCAAAAAAACCAGGCAAATTTATCCTTCATGCACAAACATGAAGCCACCTGGCCACAGGACAATTTTTGTTGCCCTACAAAACCTTGCTGCTCTCACAAATCATGCGTCATTTGAAAAGGGCAAACTCTGCTGAGACAATAATCATTCATCATTGTATTAAAAGCTTTATCAGAGGAAAGATGAGCAAACATGATACTATTGCATCTGCTCCAAGTTCTACTACAACAAAGCTTTCAGGCACACCTTTTCAGCTAGTCTTTTCCTACGTGCCTTAGCAACATTTGCTACAAATATTGGACAAATTTATTCTGTGGCATTACTGAGACTTTTGTCTCCACGCTCCACAACTCCCCCTCATTAAACATGGCTAATAAAACTACATCTGTCTAGTAAAGTGATGAAAACTCTGTTTCCCCAAGCCATTAAAGTAGCTCTGTCCCACCCTCAGGAACAGATACCACCATCAGTTTGCAAAAATCAGAGACAAAGACTTGAGCTTGAAAACAAGGACTTCTGAAAGGTTCAAAGACAAACATTATTTTCCACATTCTCAAGCAGCAGCCCACGCCATGAAAATCACAAGGACTTGGAAAACAGATCCTGCTGTGCCCCAGCCTCCTGGGACAAAGAGGGCTCTGCAGGAGCAGCACAGGCTCTTACCTTCACCGGAGGGGTTGCTCCAGTGCCCGAGTGCCGTCGGATCTGGCAGCCGTTCTGGTTGGGTCTCTGCTGCTTGTTGTTGAGCTGTGGCTTCTTCACTGTGCCCCCATGGTCATTCCTGACAGATTCCACTTTCTCTGCAGTTGTCTTACTTAACAGCTTGTTCAGAGACAAACCCATAAGACCATCAGGGCTATGTTCCACACAAAATGTCACAGAATGGTCTGGGTTGGAAGGGACCTTTAAGATCATTCAGTTCCAATGCCAAGCTGTGGTCAGGGACACCTTTCACTATTCCAAGTTGCTCAGAGTTCCATCTGACCTGCCCTTGAACACCTCCAGGGATGGGGCAACCACAGCTTCTCAGGGTAGCCTGTGGCAGTGTCTCACCACCCTCACAGGGAAGAATTTTTTTCTAGTATCTAATCTAAACCTACTCTCTTTCAGTTTGAAGCCATTCCCCCTTGTCCTGTCACTCCATGCCCTTGTAAAGAGTCTCTCTCCATCTTTCTTTGAGGCTCTCTTCAGGTACTGGAAGGCCACAATTAGGTGACCCCTGAGCCTTCTCTTTTCCAAGGCAGAACAATCCTAATTCTCTCAGCCTTTCCTCACAGGAGATGTGCTTCATCCCACTGATCATCTTGGTGACCTCCTCTGGACTTGCCCTGACAGATCAATGTCCTTCCTGTGCTAAGGACCCCAAAGCTGGATGCAGCAGTCCAGGGGGGTCTGCTGCTCCTCCATGATCAATGGATTTTACTGCAGCTACAGCACTAACTTAGAACAACCCTTTCATGGAAAGGAATTGCAGTTAATATAAAAGTTATTTAAGAGACAAGTTGTAGCCAGAAAACACAGTCTACCCCCTGACATCCTTCCTACACTCCAAGAAAATAACAGCAAAAGCACATTTTTCTGAACACTGGCTTCATACAGAACAGTCTGCACGAGGTATTTCATCCTATTATCTAAGGGTACTCACCACAGAGCTGTTGGCATCAGGCAGGAATTGCCCAAATTCTGAGAGCAGATCCTCCTGGTTCTTGAAGAGGCGAGCCACCTGGGCATAGACCTCCTGCTCTGTCAGAGCTGGCGTGTAGTTCCCTCCTGCCTCCTTGGCATTACGCTGCTCTTTCTGACAGAGAAAAGAGGAGAAGTGTCAGAAGAAAAGATGCCTGAACTATTCAAGTGACAAAGAAAAAATAAACTTTCAGTGAGAGAAATAATGAAACAGCAAAGGTCTCAGCTTCTTACGTAAAGCATCATACTATATTAATAATATGACTCTCATATATTCTAAATATCAATACTTATATATACTATAAATACATCCTGGATGCCCAATGGGCCCTGAAACAGTAAGATACTGACCAAGGAAGTGGTTTCTTTGCTTTTAACACAGAGCTATGGCCACATTGCCTCATCCTGACACATGCTCATAGAAAAAAGCCAAATCCAGTTTTTAAACAAGCATTTCAGACACTTCCAAACAAAGATGATGGATTGAAATCTATTACTTCATACTGTTATGTAATCTTTTTAACTTGCCAGACTTCTGCTTATTTCAAGCACAGTTCAAGACCAGGCTGGGGCTTGGAGCAACCTGACCTAGTGGGATAGTGCTCCTGCCCATGGCAAATGGTTGGACTAGATGATTTTTAAGGCCCCTTCCAATCCAAACCAGTCTACAATTATCTGCTGGCCACTGCTAGCACAGCACAAGACCCACATGCAAGTTTTGGACACTCCCCCAAAGCAAAGCAAGACAAACAACCACACACAGACACAAATTCATGTTTCTTACACTCACCTGATACGTATGGAGAATCTCCAGGAAGGCTTTGTAGATGTCTGGCTGTCCCTGGAACCGATTCTTGATCTTGTTGACATAGTTGATGGCGTGATTGAACTCCACGGGCTGATTGTTCTGCAGGGATGGTGTGGTGCCCAGAGAGATTGTCACAGGCGTGTGAGGCTGCACGGGCGGCGAGCGCGGCGACGCGTACGGCGGGATCGGCGGCGTTTGCTGGCTGGCAGGAGTGTGAGCCTGCAACTGCGATGGCTGAGGGGAACACAAGCTGTGTTAGGAGCCAGCAGATCCCTTTATGGTCGGGATAAAGGCACTTTTAATCCACTTAGGGATAGATAAATATTTAGTGGGCCAGCAGAGACTAAACTGCATCAGGGAGACAAAATGCCTGGGCCATTCAAGCTGTTGTTATTAAGATGATTTTCCTTGCTAAGTGCTTTGGACTGACACCTGACAAGAGCCACAAACTACCTCAAAAACTTAACAGAGCCAAAATGCATAGGTATGGCTGGCTCCAAAACTGCAAGTTACTTTGGCACTAGTGAAGAATTGTGGGATGTACAAAGGCAATAGCAAGGGAAAACTGGAGTTTCTTGAGACAAAAAGCAGGCAGTGAGTAATTATTTTGAATACTCTCAATGGGCATTGAACAGCCAAGTGAAAATTTACTTTTGAAGTAGCAATTTTAAATGGAAATGGAAGTACTTATTCCCTTCACCTTTTACATTTCAAAACTTGCATTACAGAGTTTTCAAGACTGAGAATGTAAATAACTGTCTTAGGATGGCCATAAATATCCTGTTACAAGATCCTGCCTTGCTCAGCTACAACTTTACCTGCCTCAGCTACAACTTTACATCTTACCTCATGGTCTTCCTTGTCCCTCAGGTTCATTTTAAAGTTTCAGCAAAGATAGTTCAACATTATTTTGCAGGTTGATAGGGAGAAAACCACTTATCCCGTGGTGTTAAGAGGGAGACGTTACATCTTTACTGAGAGCATGCACTTCTTCAGAAAAAAATCCTTGGCACAGGCAAGTTCATTCTGGAATGATCTGCTGTGTCCAGTTTGGCAAATCTTTTAGTAAATCTTTCAGTAAATCTTTCAGCAAGTTTTTGTTTGCCATTTCTGAGCAGGAAGTTGCATGTCTCAACAGTGTTTGTCCAGAGATCAGCTAACTGCCGCATTTTAAATCCTGCTGCTTTTTAAGTGCATATTACCTTTTCCAGGCAATTGTTATATAACAGTTTAGGGATTAACCCTTGAAACTTTGGAGATTCTCTCCCTAAAGCTCTGAAATATTTTCATATTTTGAGGCTAAAATACACAATATTTTATCTGGAGTAATCTCGTTGAACGTCTATTATCCTGTTCTGCTTCCCATAAAATACGTCTTTTGGACAGTAGCATCTGGATTATACACAAACCAGAGTCAAATTTCCTTTGTTACTGAAAGGTCTCTGCTTTGGGCACACACACCAATACCTACAGGCAACAGCATGGTCACCTTGCTAAACTCTTGCACTTTAAATGTTGCCAGTAACTCCTGAACCCTCCTGACAGCTGAATCAGACCCCTCTACAAAAACCATTCAATCTGAAAACAAGACTTTAAGCAATGCAGAATCCACCAAATAACAAATGAAGGATTCCTAAAGGCTTAATTGCCTCAAGCATTTGAAACGACACACACACTTTCACACCAAAAAGAACATCTTTATCATAACCTCTGTTTTATGGGCAATTTCTTGGGACTTTAGGTCTAAGACAATATACACAAAAAGCAGGCAGATAATGTGTACCCAGTGCTTTAACTAGGAACCTTTTCCCTAGGGTTGCTGGATCACTTCTTGAATAATGTTGTGCCATTTACCAGATGCTCTCACTGTCTTTCAGTTCCCCACTGCCAGCAACAAGGCTTTTCCAAACCCTTTATGTTTTGGAAAGCTCATTTGAATTGCTGTCAAATTAACTACGACTGCATCTTCAAGTTTGAAAATGAGAAACTAATCCAGCAGCAGAAGGGGAACACATGAAGGTTTCACAAATACTGTGGAAAAGCAGTGTGGAAGTAATTTTTCACTCTCTAGCTCCACACCAGCTTCAGCTGGAGGAAGCAGGATCCCCGTGCTCTTAGTGCAGGTCACCCAAAGCCTCTCACCTTGCTGATTTTGGCAGGTGTGGGCTGTGGCGCCGGCTGTGCTGGTGTTGGGGTGGACTGCGCCGAAGGCTGCGATGGATGCGGCGGCTGTGGCTGCGGCTGCGGCTGCAGCCCGTGGGTGGGGATCTGGTGAACCTGCCCCGGGGTTGTCACGTTCACCATGTCATTGGTCTGCACCTCGATCTTGTAGCCAGGTGGCAGGAAGGTGTTGAAACCCATGATCAAGTCTGGGTGGCCCTTGAAGAGCTGCGACACACGGCTGATCACTCCTGGAGTGTCGATGCTGAGGAAGGAAGAAGATGTTCACACAACGTTCACTATCCTCTGGGACCTTCTAGTGGGACAAGGTTCTCCACACAGCAATCTTCCATCAGATTTTTTTCCCTTACCACCTCTAACGTATGAAACAATGCAAAACTGAATCCTATAAACACACTGCTGAGCTCCAGAGTGACACTAGCATTATTTTATTAGCCCAGACAGCGTTTTATATCCACGAGATCCAGTCCCAAGTCTGATCAGTATTAATGGGCAGACAACCAGACAGCCAGATGAATCAGCTGTCAAGGCTGAACTTGTGAACTCCCACTCTAAGCAGAGATTTAGTACAAATGAAGGGAAGCATTTCATTTTCAGAAAATGAAGCACACAACTGCTTTTACATCATTGCCCAGGTGTGTTATTCTGTATCCAAAGGACAGAATTCAGCTCCTGCCCTGTGCTCCCATGTCCATACACACTCTTTCTAACTCGGAAAAAAGAAGAAAAATGCAGCTCGTTACCTCTGAGATTTAAATTCCTTCATAATATCCAAGAAGTCATTGTAGACCTGTGGCTGACTACCAAACTGTAGCTTCACCTGGTCAAGGTAAGACAATGCATCCTCCACCTGGAAACAGACCAGACAGGTTATATTAGCAGAGAAGATTTGATTTCACCTCCCATTGTTCTGTAAAACACTCATTATTTGAAAACACAGCTGTTAGCCCTGAGCCTGGGCAGGGAATTAAGGAGCAAAAAGCTCAAGAGCCTAGTTAGTGTACTATCAGCACTGTCTGAATAAGAGGTACTCACTCCCCACTCCTGGCCCACAAGATAAAATTGTATCAAAAAGAGACAAAAAGGAAAGAAAAAGCAACACAGATCAGCAGAATTACTCAGAATAAAAAAACCCCAACAAAACCCAACACACTCCAAATTTGCCATCACTGAAGCGACTGCTAGGATAAACAGAACTAGACTGAGTATTTTTCCTGCATTCATATGTGGAAATTATTATGGAAGTCTAAGAATAAGCAAAGTGGAAATGACATATTCAGTGTAGTAGATGTCTGCCAGGTACACACTTGCACTTCTCTCAAAAAGCCAGACATTTCACTTCGACATAGAAGGGCTTCGAAAATGGCAGCTGTGGGCGGCAAATTGTTTTACACCTCAAACAGCAAGAGGTTCATGATTCGTGTACCAACAGCAAATTTTCAGAGGTACTGGAAGAACAGCCATGGCCTTAAGCAAGAGGTCTGCTGGCCACGCACTCAGCAGCTGCAAGAGCTACACATGGGACCTCTCCGTTCTGAAATTAAACAACAGCAACGGAAGAAAGAGTCATGTATAGCCCCAACCTTGCACCAGCCAAGGATTTTCCATGGATTTTACTGTGAGGAAGAAACACTCTTTTTGAAACCGATTTACAGAGGTTTGTAGAAATGAAGTTTCCCACATTCAGCAAAAGGAAAGGGCAGTGGTTTCCACCAAAACTGGAAAAGACTCACACCGTATTTGGAAGAAGCTAAAACAGGCATCAATTTGTATGTATGTGCCTTTTCCAAATGTAGCAACTTAAAGGGGTTATTTTTGGTGGACTTTTCTCTTTGTTTAAGGATTTTACTTCACATAATCTGAGAATAGAGCCTTCCTTACTCCCAAATTACACCCACACAACCACCCACATATGCCATGTGCTCAGAAAAGCACCAAATGTTTTGGTAATTTAACCCATTCACCCAAATACTCTAAGCAACACATTTCTCGTTTCCCTCCCTGCCACAAATCTTTTCCTGGCTAGTCAAATTTCCTTTTATTGTGGTATGTGAAACAACAGGGCTTCAGCAGAAAGAGAAGTTCATTTCTGCATTCAATAGACTCCCAAACACGAGAAGCATCAAAAGGGGGGAAGGAGGAAAAATGGATAGAAAAAAAGGACCTGGCTGCAGAAGGAATTTTGGGAGAGGATAGTTGACATCAGGCAGCTGCTGACATTACCTTGAGCCTCTGGAACTGCTGCTGGCCCTGCACGGGCACGGCGGGGGGCGTGGGGTGCGTGTGGCTCTGCACCACCTGGCTGCCGTGGGGCTGCACGGGCGCGGGGTGGTGGTGGCCGCTGTGCACGGCGGCGATGGCCGGGCCGTGGCTGCCCGAGCTCTGCGGCACGGCTGACACCTGCCAAGGCAAACAGCACGTCAGGCACGGCCTCGTGGCACAGCACGGAGCCTTGCAGGCTTCCCACACACAGCAATTCAATCAAGGAGGCAGAATGCAGGTGGTTTGAGTTTTAACCAGGACTGCTAACAACTTTACTCATCCTCAACTATCCTCCAAATACAGGAAAGCTCTCCCTGCAAACATGTTCTGAACACAGGCTGTCCCCAGCCTACATACTCGCTGGCTGTCTAGTATGTGCTCTGGCATAAAGACCTGAAAAAGGAGGGTAAAATGGAATTTTTAATCTGGCAGGAGGCAAGGTTCTCTCCTCTTCCTACATGTCACAAGTAATAATCTGAGTGAATGAATCTTTGCGGGCTGCTACATTCTTGATAATTCAGTTTGGGCACTGGAAGACAAATTATGGCTCTCTGGTATCAGCAGGCTCAGGGGAAAACCCAGCTTGGTATTTCCCCTAGAAAACCAGGGAAATAACAGAAAGCATGCACTTTTGGGACTGACTCATACCATAAACCAGGAAAGTTTCAATTTGGAAAATCATTTTCACAAACCCGGTTTTCCATTCAAGCCTCTTTTAGATGGGACATACTTAATTTAATCCTCATGCACAAAATAAGGTTTGCCTGCTGGTCCATCTAAGTTCTTTTTAGGAAGGACTGCCAGTATCAACACACCCTCTTCCAGCCCCTGCAAGGGTCTGCCTGCAGGTCTTCAGCTCGCTGGCTGTCACTATCATTGTGAATATCCTTTCTGCAGAAGCAAGGATGAAGCTGTGTGTAAAATCAGGCACTAGACAGGGAGAGCAGCTCACTAGCAACACAAGTGTGGAAGATAAAACACGCCAGAAATGTGGCAAAGACAAATATCTCACAAATAGCTTTTCCCTGCTCTTTCACTGACAGTTATCTCCAGTGTACTCTTAAAAAGGTTTTTTTTTCTCCCTGTTCCCAACTGCCAGCTCCTTGTAAAGGAGGCAAGAGAGGGAAGAGTGCCACCTAATGACTCTGGGGTAATGTTTTCTGAAACATTTCAATTTTCCTGAAAGTCTTCAATCTAAATGCTGATCTAGTCTGTTAAGCTTAAGATCACCCAAGATACCATACATCTTTTACAATGGCAAACCTTTTCTTGTTGAAAAACAGAAAAATGGAGGAAAAATCCTCCACAAACCTGACTCTGTGTTTCAGAGACCATGGACTGAGAGAATCATTACAAGAATCGTGTCCAAGAAAACCAAGTCACGCCATGCTGGTTCATAAATAAAGCCAATCAAGCAAGCATTGACAATGAGATGTACATTGTCCATTTTTTTAAAGGAAACCTCGGTTACCAAAACAAAACCTTGTGTCAAATACAGAACTCAGGCTGGCTGCCAGAGCCAGAACATGCAAGCGTACCACAAAGGGAGCTGAAGGCTGAGCACACACACCTGGTAGCTGGGAGTTACGGAGTACTGGATCCCCGTGGCTGACTGCATGGTCTCGGAAACCGCCTCATAGACCGGCGGGGCCGGGGCGAGCACGCGGTGCTGGTGGGGGAAAGCCTCGGTGCTGCTGGTGATACGTCTCTGCTGCGACGCATACACGGGTGACTCCTGCTCATCCAATCGCCGCTTCATGCTGAACTCATGCTCGGGAAGCACCACAAAACCTGGGGAAAACACACTGGTTAGCACAGGGAATCGATCCGGCGCTCCCGTCCCGCACCGTGGGGATCACCGCGAGCAGGTTGGGCGAGTCTCTGTCCATCCAGGTGCTGATATCTTCAGAAGGGAAAGCAGAATTAAAGATTTAGCTTTCAGCATAGAACATGCAAGCGTACCACAAAAAGTACAGCCTTATTGTTGTAGTAACTTGAAAGTTAATGATTTCTTCAGCCTCACCTAAAGGATGTTGCTAACTGAAGCATCTGAAGCATACACAGCCCCTGAGTGATGCAAAGCTCGAGAACGCAGTGTTTGAGCACAACAGACTGGGGAAGGATGTGTCACCCACACACCATTTATACTGGCAACAGGAAAAAAAACCCTCTTGGACAGTCCAGGTAGGATGACAGCTGTGAGAGATGCTTTAAAACATGGGAGAAAAGCAGGATGCAGAATCAGAGTTTGAAGTTGCTTACAAAGCCCCAAAGTGTTCTGCATTTAATACACGTCTAATAAACACATTTCATGTGTAACTTTAGGGAAAGACATAGGTCTGCTATACCAGGAGTATTTTGGATACCACATGCCACACCTGTGGTCCTGCCAGCACCCTGGCCTCACTAAGAAGTTGGATTCCTGCTTGCCTGCCAAAGAGAACAGATCAGCAGCTCCCTCACTTACTCCCCCATATTTTTCTTCATGTTTCTGCCCAACCTCAAGTTGCTTTTTTGCAACTTGATTTCACTTCAAATCTGACAGGTCATTCTGCCACTGTCCCACTCCAAAAGGAGGGATGAATTCCCAGCTCTGTTGGATTGAACTAGTCACTCCAGTGCTCTTCACTGCAAGCAAATTCCAGCGCTGCTTTCTGTCCATTGATAGTTACTGCCATCCTTGAGATGTAATCTGCTGTTTATTAAAAGCCCAGGCAGCCTGTTAAGATGTTTGAAGGAAAGAAAATACTAAAATCACCCTTGTCTGCTTCAGGATCTCTCCAAAGCAAGGCCTTTTCAGTTCAGTGCAGTTAAGACACACTCATTGCTAAGGCAAGCACATGGATAAATGAGAGGGAAAGACTTTCCCCCAGAATAATGGTACAACAGTCAACTGAGCCAATTCCCATCTACCAAGCCAGGGCAGCTCTTCACAGTCTAAATCTGTCATTAATCAAATAAACCAAAGATCATTAACTATTATCTCACATCAAATATGGAAACAGGAATCAGCAGGACAGGTGCAGATTTTCCCCTCCATGACATAAAACAGAAAAGATTTTGAAAGATTTGTTTTGGAAAGGACCTTAAAGATCATCTCATTCCACCCCCTGCCATGGGCAGGGACACCTTCCACGGTCCCAGGGTGCCCCAAGCCCTGCCCAACCTGGCCTTGGACACCTGCAGGGATGGGGCAGCCACAGCTGCTCTGGACAACCTCTGCCGGGGCCTCCCCCCACTCAACAGGAAAAAATTTCTTCCCATTATCCAACATAAACTCACCCTATTAGTCTCTCCTTTCACTTGGAGAGGGTAGGACAACAAGGAAGATTACTTAATCTAGTTTTGAAGTTACTCTTCAAGTTTAACCTCTCAAGAGATCCCCAAATCACCTGGTGGGCCACAGACAGGAAGCAGAGGACTCCTTGCTCCAGGTAAAGGGGAAAGCTCGTCAGTTGCATCTTAATTGCAACTTACAAACCCTAAGTAAGCCTGACCCCCAGCACACACTCAGCAAGCAGAGGAACACACTCCAGGAGCTCACTTTTCCAATGGTGCCTGCACTGGTTGTCTTTTCAGCTGGTCTCTGCTGATAAACGAAGAGCAGGAAGGTTAACAGGGAGCTACTCCCCTCATGGAGCTCCTTCTCTCAGGCACAGAGCACATTTTGTTTTGCAAAAACATAGTTTTATGCTAATAAGGCTGGGACTAAACTGAGTAAATCTGGCCTCACACCATCCACCCATGAGCAGAGCTGGCCAGAATTTTGCATGACAATGGCTGAGTGCACTGTAAAGTCTGGGCAAAGGTTTGGTGGCAGCTATTTACAACCTGCTCACCAATTTGGACACCCTTCTGCTCCTAACACGGGTCCCTCAGCCCGTCCTGCCACTCACTTTTGATCTTTCCCCTCACCCTTTCAATGTTGTGTATAGATCCACGTGGTGTATAAGTGGTGTGGTGGCTGTTCACTGCCCCACCCTTGGGTCTCACTTCCCAAAGCAAAACTCCACACTGACCCTTCAGGTGGACTCACCAGCCCCTCAAGCACAGGCTGTTTGAGGGCAGAAGATGGCTGGAAGACTCATGTGCCCTTATGAGGATTAAAATGCCACCTTAGGCTGCCTGAGAAGACTTTTCCCCATGAAGTTACCACAAGTCTTGGCCTGTGAAGCCACAGGAATCATGACACCACCAAGAATCTACCACCACACACACACCAGCAGCACGAACATCAGTTTTTGAAGCTCCTGCTTTGTGTTGGCCAAGTGTATAATCTTCCAAAAATCTAGTTTGCTGTATGGTTGATACTAAAACTCCTGTAAAGCAAAAATTACAGCTCATGTACGTTCATCTTCCCTCTGAACTCCCCTCACCTTCACCAACTGAGCTGGGACTCTGCTTTTATCCAAGCACTGGACCTGCTTCAACTGGGACATTATTGTGGTGTGTGTATATATATAGTCAATATATGGGTAATAGTCAATAGCATCAGTCAATCTTCCCAAATAACACCACACTAACTCCTACCAAGGGTCTGCAATCCACTGAGTAAGAGTGTCTCACAGCAAACCAGCCCGTAATGATGATTGCTAATTCACAGGCTTTATTAACCCTCACAGAGAGATGATCTCAAAAGTTCTGCCGTACCAAGACAGAGACTAGCGATGGTAGCTCTGCATCCACCACCACCCAAACTCTACAGAGAGGGGAAAGCAAACCAGCACCAGAACAGTGACTGGTCTGTGTCCTGCAGAAGGAGATCTGATGCTGAATGGTCCTAAAGCGCATTCATTTCCTCACTGAAGTCCTGCTAATCTTGCCCTGGCATCTCCCACCGATCTCCACTGTTCAAAAGCTGGAGAGATCCATTGTGCAGCAAGTCCTACACCTCCTACAGCCCACCAAAAAGCTGAGGAAGGAACAATGAAATGAAATCCAAGACTAGACATGTCATTTTGAACTGATTTAGCGAAAGCGTGCTGCTCAAAGGGGCAATTCCACCCACTTCCACCCTCAGTAACAACTGATTTTTCCTTAATGATGGGAAACCCCAGCTAAGGGAAAGGTATTTTGAGAATAAGCATACAACATCAAAGACCTGTACCAAGCATTTTCCCTCCACATTACAAACAATACCACGCTTATGTCTGCTTATGTCGTCATCTAAGAAATGCAGCACACATCTCTGGCATCCCCTCATGGACTTTGAAGTGTAGATTTAGAGAGCCCCAATTCAAACTGCAACATCTGTAACCTTAATTTGAATATTGAAAAGCCCTCAAAATACAGCAGGGACTGAAAGTAAGTCACAAAATTCAGGTACTTTCCTTTGTTAAAAGCATTAACAGGATGCACGTAGGAGATCTTAGCTCCACCTGAGGAGACCAAGTCAAGAATTGAATTCTCTTTCCCCAACAGCATTTCTACCCAAACTCCTTAAAAGGAGCACACTTCATTCTGTCCAGGGGAGGATGAAAACTACTGTTTTTTGGGGGTTTTTTTCTGAGGTTTTTAGTGTTCCCCTTTGCAGGAAAAGGATTCTGCATGAGAACACACCTCTGGATCTTCCCACCTGTGCCACCTCCCAAGCTCACCAGCTCCACAGGTAGGATGCATCCATCAGGGAGACACACACAGGATCCTCAGCTGGTAAAGCAAAGGAAAAATTAAGAAAAGCTATGCTGCATCTCAGTAACAACGCTAGAATTATGCAATTCTACCTCGCTGGCTTCATCAGAGGGTTTCCCCATCCATCTGCCTCACATAAGCCGGTGGGACAGATAAAGGCCAGTGGTGCACAGCCCTTTCCCTCTGGTACTGAGGAAAGCAGAGGAGTGGCAGTACTGACACAGAAGGAGAAGGAACAAAGCAGGGACAAGGTTGGATTCAGCTGGTGAAGCACTGCAGGGCTCTCCTCCTGCCTGTTCATTGCTTCATGGGAGTAACGGAGGCACAAGAGCCCAGGTGCTCTCCTCCTCCACCGCAAAACTGCCTCTCTGGTGGCAGCTCCAATCCCCAGCATTTTACCATATAGTATCCCAAAAATCTCCATTTTTCCTATTGCAGGTTTTCCCACCAGATAAGCAGTGTCTTCTGGCATTAGAAATCAGCTAGTAAAGTAAAAAGAAAAAGCCAAATAGAGACTAGGAAGAAAGCAAATCAGAAAGGTGCACTGCCTCAACACCTGTTGGAAACCCAAAACACCTGTAGATAAACACCACCTTCACCAACAAGTAAAAGATCCACTGGAGAGGATTTTGGTCCCTCTGAAATTGCAGAGCTGCAGAGGATTTGTTAAACACACGTGAGGGCTTTTTAAAAGGTTTTCTTTTGAGGGAGAGAAGACTCAAAAGTCAGGAGCAACAAGTGTAAGTCTCAACTCAGCTCCCAGAACAGTCACGGATGTCCTGCAGGACACATCCCACATGGGATTACAGAAGAGTACATGGCAGTGCCTGCTGGAAAGGAGCCGGCTCAGGTTCCAGCAGCACTGCTAACCCAGCCACACGACTTCCAGAACATGACCCAGCTTGTTCAGCAGTCACTGCTACACTTTGTTTTTACGGTGCCACACAGCCCCGATCCCCCGCCTGTAGCATGGGGACAACCCCTTGGCCACACTACAGGAAGGCACATGCAGGACCAGAGCATCATTCCAAAAGGAAATGAGAAGCATCCTTAGAAAAAGGTGCTGGAAAAGCACGACCTGAAGCTTTGGGAGCAGATGAGAGAGTTTTCTGCAGGGTGACACCATGACAGCACTCACCAAGAGGCAGACGGGACATAAAAAAACCCCCACTCATCCAGATGGGTAAGAAGTTGGTGAGGCACTGATCGCTGCTTTGCCAAAAAGTGGCAAACCCCATCACACAGACACAAACCCAGACATGCTCTAAAGAGTTCAGAGCGTTGTTTTGCTCTGTTCCCTGACTGCACCTACTCCATGCACAGAGTGAATGATCAGAACCCTTTCATTTAACCAAATGAAAAAAGACCCCAGCGGGCTTGGAAAAAAGTAGCATGGTCCCAAAAGCACACCCCGGGCTGAAGTGACAGCTATTACGGGGCTCTTTTCTGCTCCAGCTTCAACAGCCATAAAAGCTTTCCAACACTGGAGAAGTCCAGAACAGCAATCTGGACAGAAAACGATTCATAAATCCTGGAAACGTAAATGATTCGCCTGCCAATTCCAACACGATGCTCCCAGCCCCAAGACCCACACGTGCCAGGAGCCTGTGCAGAGGGCTCCCCTGGCAATCCAGGCTGGGGCCAGGGGGAGAGCATCCCCCTTCCCCACACTGCTCACAAAACCAGCCTGAATCAGCCTGAGTTTCCACAAACTTGAGCAAATTACTGCTGCTTTTTTGGATGAACGATTACGTTGCAGCATCTCAAACAAATTCATGCTGAGACCATGTGTCTTCACCAGAAGCAGAAGGTGGGAGGGATGAGGATAAGATACTTTGGGGGGAGAAAGCATGATTTCCCTTTGTAAAGAGCGTACCCATGTGAAAAACTGCTAACTTCACTTCAGCAGGAGAAAAAAAACATCCTAAAATGTGGTTTTCTGCCCTTGGAGATCCAGCACAGGCTGACACCAGGCTGCCAAGGCACTTTATATGATGAAGGAAGTTTTACAGATGCTTTAAATTTAGTATATTAAAATAAAATGCCATTTTAATTTAAAATACTGTACTATATAGTTAATCCTATATAGTAATGTTTACTTTTCTGAAACTATATATTTTTAAATAATTACAAGTTAGGAGTGGAAAAAGGCCAGTACAGATACAGCTGTACTGGATTAAGTTGGGCATTTCCCACTTGTTTACTGACCCTACACCTTTTAGCACAACTAAAAGCAGGAAGTTAAAAGAGAAACATGAGGTGCTATGTCAGCCTTCAGCTACACTTAACACACAGACCAGGTTTAGATTCCTCTGGACAGCGTGGGAGACTGAAAATCCAAGCACAGCTGGAGATGCCTTTGATAATTAGTTTAAAATAGAGCTGACACAACTTATTTTGCCACATTTCAGTGGTCCAAATAAATAGATTTCTTCAGGGATGTAACTTCTATCTGAACACATGTGCTATTCACACAAATAACGACTGTTAAAATTCATTCTGAACTCAGGCCAGGAAACGGCAGAAAAATCAGCATTTAGTTAAGCAGACACAAAGCATGGTCATACTTTTAAAGCTACCTGAACTCCACCAGCCTTCTGCTATCAAAAAACCCCAAAAAACCTAAAGTAGTTTCTAGGGATGTACAACAGCCTGAAGAACTAAAAGAAGGGGATGAAATACCAATACAAGTGTCTACCAAGCTCACAGCACTGGAGGACGAGCAGAGGGACCCGGCTCGCTAGTAAAATCGCCGGAAAATTAATGGGTGCACGAGGAGCTCTCGGGTTTCCATGTATCAAAGCGTCGCTCCAACAGGTCCTTTTGCCGAGCTGTGCAATGGAGCTGGAAAACTGCGAAAAGCGACGAGGGGAACCCTCGGCGATCCCGGAGCCGCCGCGAAGCGCCCGTGGCGCGGCGTAACAGGACCCCGGAGGGCGGGTACGGCCCGGCGGGCGCTTTCATGGCAACTCCGCCGGGAAGTTGGGCGAACACTGGGACCGAGGGAGCCCCGCGCCCTCCCCCAGGCTTTCGGAACGCCCCGCCGGGCGGGCGGGAGCCCCGGCGGCGGCTCCGGCGCGCGGTGCGGCCGGTACCGGGGCCGTGCAATGCGGGCGAGCGCTGCCGGGGGC
>VXBB01008558.1:69536-82447 GCA_013399915.1 Illadopsis cleaveri
TTCCCGTGAAGGGGGGAGCAAAACTGGGAAAGTGTGTGTGGGGGAAGCAGCTGTTACATACCCTCAACGCGCAGGCGAGCAGCCCTGAATGGAGGGGGAACTCCCCCCGGGGCGGATTGGCCCCGCGGTGCCGATCGTCACGGCCGCACCGCCCACGGGGAGAGGGGGGGCGCGGGAAGGGGGGTGTGAGGGAAAGGCCTCTCGGCGGGAGGGAGCCGAGGGAGCCGCTGCCCCCGCGGCCGTGGCCAGCGTTCCCCTCCGCTAAAACAAGAGATGGAGCTGGGGGTTAATCCCTTCAATTATCGTGTTTCTCTCCCTTTAGAAAGTTGTGGAGTGGGCTGCTGGCTTCCGCAGACGGAAGCTGGAGGAGCCAGGCCTGGCCGCCCGTTAGCGCTCATCTGGGCGTCTAGAGCGTGCTCGGAAAGGGTGAAATACACACACGCATGTTCCACACTTCTGTTAAAATGTGTATTTCGAGCACTTTCACTCAAACAAGGTCTAAACCTCCTAGGTGGGTTTTTTTTTTTTCTTTCCAGCTGTTCCTCCCTTTCTCAGAGGGGGAGAGCGTTGCGGGAGCAGGCAGTGGGGTGGTGCCAGGGCAAGGCGCGGGGAGCGGGCCGTGAGGCGGTGCCGGGACAAGCGGCACAGCAGAAGAGAGAAGCTCTCTGTAGCTGCGAGCTGCAGCTCGGTTTAACCCCCGGAAGAGCTCTCGACAAGGGAGTTTGAGCCTGCACGGGCTGCAGTGCCACTGGAGATCGAGCCTGAGCCTTGGAAACCGGAGGCAAGGAAGCAGAAGGGCTGAGAAATGAAGCCCAGCTCTGGAGCTAGGCTCTTCCAAACTCTCAGGGCGCAAAATTACAAGCACTAAAGTAATCGTCATTAGCGAGGCAGCGTGCTTGCAGCCAAGAAAGCCAAATGAGACAGGTGGGCACAGCGACGGCAGCGCCGCTTTAGGATTGCCCTGCAATGCCTTTAAATCCCCGTCTCCAGATTTCAGCAGAACTTTGGATTTCGTTCTTGGAATTGCATGTGCTGTTATTTCTTCCCGTGGTGGCTGATCCCCATCTCTGGGCCACTCCAGAGAAGGAGAGATCCTGCAGGCATCAGGCTGCTTGCACTCAACAGCCCGTTTTTCCCACCACTGTCCAGACAATAGAAAGTTTTTCTTTCCAGTAACTTTTGGCTGTCTGTGTGAAGTGACCATTTCCAGAGAAATCCTTATTTCTGCTGCTGAGCAGGACCTACTGGCACAGAAGGAATGGATAGAGCAAAACATCGTGTTGTGCAAGAGGACTGAAAACGTTGGCTTTGAGAAGAAAAGCAGCCCTGGAAATAGTAAAGGAGGGTGAGTGTTTGGGTTGTTTTTCCATGGAAAAGATTTACAACCTTTTCCTCCACCTCCAGCACAGATGGGATCCTCATCCCTCCTTGAAGGGAGCAGCATATCCGAGCTGTTCCCATTCATAGCCAGAGTTGGTGATCTCCATCCCTCTCCTCTGTTTATTCCTACCAGACACCCAGGACATGAGTCTTGGAAAAGTTTTGGTTCTCTGTGCCCACATCACATGGAATCGAGCCAGAAGGCATGACCACCTTCACTGTGTGCACAGAGTAGGCTTGGTTGGGATTTCACAGCCTGTGGAAGAGAGGCTGGGCACATTTGTGGGACCATGTGGGACACTTGGCATCACCTGCAGCTTTTGGATCCGAACCCAGAACTTTGCCAAAAGCCCCGCTGAGCCACAGAGAGCTGCTGCTGACAGCACAGGATTAACAATAAACATCAAATACTCCCTTCCTGCACATGTGCTGAGAAGAAAGCCCTGTTGGGTGAAAAAATTTGGCAGTGAGGAGGGAGGCCCCTGGGAGCCTTCCTTCAGAGGATGAGAGCTCTTGAAGGAGCCACCCTGCAATGAGTGCCTGGAGGAAAACTCGGGGGCAGGCTGAGCCCGAGGAACAGATCACACTGGCTGGGCTGATGCTGCTCCACGAGACAGCTGGGTGGAAAATGGTACCTGGAAGGATGGGACACTGCAGCTGAACCAGAACCACTCTGCAGGCAGGATGTGCACAGCTCCAGGGATGCCCCCAACACCCACCTCTGGCACACTCCTATGCACTGGGACATGCAGCCCTTCCAGACGGATTCCCTGCTGCCTCTGGTTCTTTTCCAGCCTTCCAGTGCTTGTGTCTGACCTCGGATTGACACAGCCAAGCCAGTCCACACCCAGAGCACAGGGGAAAGCTTCTCCCTGTGCTAGCCCTAGAAAGACACTGGCATTCCTCACTTTTTTAGGCTCCAGCTGAGCAAACACAGGTGCCACTCTTCACACCTGCCAGCTGCCCTGCTCTGGGGCACAAGCTCTCTTGCTGGCTCTAGGGCTTCATTTGCACAAGCTGCCTTTTTTCTTCCCTCATCCCTAAGCCTCAGGCTGTGGCTGCTGCTCTGGGATTGGCATCACTTGCACCTGAAGGCACTGGGGCTGCCTGACAGCCCAGGAGTTCCCCCTGATTTTTGTGCCCTACATGCCTGCTCAGAGGGGATCCAGAAGCACTGAGGCGATGCCTGCACCCTCAGATCCTGCAGCCAAAGGTAGCAGCAGGCAGATACCATGGCCAGACAGGAGACTCATGTGCTGGGGCTTGTCAAGGCCCTGGGAAAAGAGGCAGGAGCTCGGAGCAGGGTGGCTTGTGTCCCCCCTGGCTACACCAGCCCATTGCGCTGCCTTCCCTGCTGACACTATCCTGCCTGCCCAGGAAAGCTTCTTGCAGCCTGGTTATCTCTGTCTCAGCCTCACCCAGGCCAGAAGAAGCCCTAAACACAGCCCTGTGCTCTTTAAAGTCCACGTGTAGTCAGGGATGGGGCCAGCTGGTTTTTAGAGATCACAGCCCATGCGAAGCCCTGAATTCCCTCCTTCTGTCCTGCCAAGTGCCCCCATGACAGCAAAGAGGACTGGTCACTGGTGGTGTATTTATATATCAATACAAATAAAACCAAAACAACTCCCAAAAAAGTAATGACAACAAAAAGGTTTCTCTGAGAGCAAAATAGGAACATTTACAAATACTTCTGGCTCTGGCTTGGATCAAGTTAATGTTAAATTAAAAAAAAAAAAAACAACCAAAAAAAAAAAAACCAAAAAAACCCACCCCGAACATAAAAAAACCCCAAACCCTAAAGAAAACAAAACAAAACCTCCCAAACCCTGCACCCTCCTCCCCCAAGATTATAAAAAAATAAGAATATACACATTCAAAGAGCTTATTACAGTATAAAGTTGGGGAGGCCCAGGCAGTGGTGGGGGGTGGGGCCAGGGCAGAGGCTCATTGCCTCTCCAGAGTTTGGGGTTAATTCTTGCTCAGCGCTTTCCCAGCCCATGACTCAACACAGGGCTGGGCCTGCCGGGTTCCCAGTGGTAGCTTGGGAAAGCCGGGCAACCTGGAGAGCCGGTCGGTCCCCACGGCCCCATCACCTCGTACCTAGTGACTCCCAAGGAGCAGGGGATGCCTGCAAGCTCAGCATCCCCTGGACAACACAATCCTCCAGATCTTCCCAGGAGCACAGCTGCTATCTCTCTCCATGGGGAAGATGAGACAAAGAAACAGGGGGGACAGCATCAAGTATCCTTGTGCCTCCAGCGGGATGGGCACAGGAGTGGGTACCGGGTGCCAACGCTGCCCATAAGGGGAAATAAGGGGAAGGGGGAAGACAAGACAGAGCCAGGGCCAAACTCACCGCTCCAGAGATCACAGCAGTGAGGTGGCAGGACAGCAGGAACCCCTGGGAGCTGCTGAAGGGGAGGTTGTATATATGTATATATATAATAGCCGGGGGTCACAGCGGGGGTATATTATATACACACATACATACAGACACAGAGATGGAGCATCAGGTGAGGCCGAAGCACGTGCCTCTTCCTCAGCCCCAGGACTGGGAATACATTTCCTAGGACTTTGCAAAGCCCCTCTCTAGGTACATCTTAGGTGGTCCCAACAACAAAAAAACCAAAAATACAAAAGAAAACAAAACAACCCCCAACAACTTGAAGAGAAGACAAACCACCTCCCCAACCAACCAAACCCAACCGAAACACGACGGGGAGGAGCGAGAGCCCCTTCCCGCGCCAGCAAGTGGCAGCCACCGTTTGGGTTGAATAAGGCACAGTTCCATAGCAGTGCTGACAGCTGTGGTGCTCCGGCACCGCCGCCCCCACGGCTCTGCTGGGCCCCGGCGGGCACCGAGGCAGCTCAGGCAGCCCCCGAGGATGGGCAGCAGCGTCTGCAGGGAGGCAGCGGGTCTCAGTGGCCCGGCGAGCTCTTCTCCTGGGCGGGCCGGCTGTGGTTGGTGAGCAGCAGCCCCTCGCGCTGGGCGTGCTCGAGGACGGCGGTGTAGCAGAAGTAATACTGCTCGGGGGTCTGGATGCTGAAGGCGCGCTGGGTCCGCATGCGCAGCACCGTCTGGTAGATGTTCAGAGTGCCCACGTCCTGCAGCTGGGACAGGCAGATGTCCAGCGCACAGAAGGTACCTAGGGACGGCCAAGGAGATGGCATCACACACCAAATGGCACCATCACTGCCCCTTGTGAGAACTGGGAGTGGTGGTGCTCAGCCCTCCACTGATCTCCTGTGGGGACTTCTCTCACATCAGATGGTTGTGGGAAGTCCTGAGGATATGAGTCTCAGGTCAACCAGCTTGCAAACACATTGTGGGTCCCTGGGGTGGAAATGCCCCAGGGAAGCTGGACTTGTCACCCCACCATCCCCAAACCTCCCCCATGCCCTTTACCTGTCCTGCCAATGCCAGCACTGCAGTGCACCACAACTGGGGGTCCCCCGGGGTGACCCTTGAAGCGAGGTCCCAGGGCGCTGACAGCCACTCTCTGCTGCTGTTTCACAGCCCCCAAAAAGTCAATGAGAGTGGCAGCAGAAGTGGGGACACCATAATCTGGCCAGCTCAGGTACTGGAAGTGGGACACCAGCCGCCGCTCCCTGGTCTGGGGAAAGCAGGGGGTTTAGACTCTCTTTCCACCCCTGGTGCCCCCATGCCATTCCCCACCCGGCAGCTGTGGCCACGCACCTCTGAGCTGTGGATCTCCAGTATGGTTTTCTTGTAATGGTTGAGGTTCTCTACGCCCAGGTTGGTGATGGTCAGGGCCCCAAAGCACACCTGGAAATCCTTTTCCAGGGGCCAGTACTGGCCGCACTTCCTCCTGCCTCCTTCCTCCAGCCTGGAAGCAGAACAATGACAAGCTGGTAATGTCCCCCTTGCCCTGCCTGAGACCTCTCTCATGCCACCCAGCCTTGGTCCTTTGGGGATCCTGGAGGGACCAAACCATCTGTCCTTGACCCAATGTCCCCCCTCTGTGGGGCTCTGGCTGGCAGATTCTGCACTGCTGCAGAATCACTGCACTGAGCCCAGCACTGCTCATCCCACACCAAAAATGCTCATTTTGCACAGAAAGAGAGGCCTGGGTCCCTCCATGAGCACTCACCGGGTTGTCATCACGATCACCAGGACATTCTGCTCCCACACCATGCGCCAGAAGTCACCGTAGGTGTTTTCCAGAGGCCCTGCAGGGACAACCCACACATCAGCCCAAAAACCTCACGGATTTGGGCAACCCCTTGCCCAGTTGCATCCACCAGCCCCTCATCAGCCCCACAGGGAACCACAGCCCCTTCCTGTAGGGGCTGACCCAAGTGTGGATCCATGAACACAGCCCGGAGCTGTCACTGATTGCCACCCCCAGCACTGAGTCCCTATGGCTCAGTGCTGATCCTGCCTCTCTGCTCATCCTTGGGCAGATGGGGCAAATCCAGAGCTGGGACAGGGGCATGGAGAGGGCTGCCATCATGGATGAAGATGGATCCCCTTGCTCTCCCCCAGGAAAAACTTCAGTCCACTAGCTGTAAACTGAGAAGGGAATAAATACACCCAGGGAGGAGTAAATACACCCTGAAAGAAGGGGGACCTGCTGGGCAGAGCCCTGCTCCTGGGATGTGCTCCATGGCCAGTGGCTGCCACTGGGCAGAGAGATGGAACCCATGGGTGCATCAAGAGCAGAACAACCCTTTTTGGCTCAGCCATACCCTGAGTGCCAATGTAAGCATTCCTCTGCTTGTAGCCATCCATGAAGCTCGCGTTGATGTAGTCAGTCAGCTGCAGGGAGAATAGCATGGATGAGATAAGGCCTCCAAAACTCTGGGACAGCTGTGCCAGCTTCCCACAGGACTGTGGGTTTCCCTCCTGGGCTGGCTCACCTCTGGGCGGCTGTACGGCTTGGCCAGCTTGACACGGGTTTGGTCCAGGCAGGGCACGTCCCCGTACCGGTTCTTGTCTTGGTTGTAGGGTGCCCTGGAAGCCGGGGGAGAGGGAAGCAGGGATGTATTCCAGGCAAGGCAAAGGCAGCATCCCTCCCTCTGTGAAAGCCTCTGGGGCCCGTAGCCTGGGCTCTGCTGCCATCACCTGGCCAAAGCCTCAGGAAGCAGAGACCCGGCCAGTTCCTGGTCCCTGCTGTCCTCTGCAGCTCCCCCCTACTCCCAGAGGCTGCAGATCACACAAAGGGGGCTCACACCATCCCCAGGCCAGGATTCTGTGTTGCTAACCCAAAGCACCACACCATAAAGAGGCCGATGGACCCCCACCCAGCAGCAGAAGCGTGGGGTGGGGGGCACCCAGCTTTTTGGGGTGAGAGAGGGATCTGGGTCTCTCCCACCGACTCACAAAGAGCAGACGAATGTGCCGGCTGGGCTCCTGCGCCGAATGTCCTCGTACTCCTCATAGATACCACGTTTCTGCTTGTGGCTGACATGATCCAGCAGCTCCTGGAGGGTGACAGACTTGGGCCCGGGGACGTGGACAGAGCCATTATCTTTGGGGGCTGCCAGCGGCACCAGGATGAGCTCGTCCAGGGGGTCAGGGTGCCCGTTCTGCTGGGGCAGGAACCGGCAATTCCAGCTCAGAGGGTCCAGTTTGAGGGACCCTCCGAGGTACTCAGGGAGGCATTCCCGAGGCAGGTGTTCCTTCAGCTCTGACATCTTCACCATCTGCACCTGTGCAAGGAAGAGGAAAGGCAGGGGTGACTCCAAGACGGTTGGAGAAGATTCAGTGGGGATAGGGAGAGGGATGCCAAAGGTCTGGCGCTCAGCAGCTTCCAGCAGATGAGGCTGAATGGCACAGGCTGCTTCCAGCACCCTGTCACAAAGGGAAAGCAGCCTCAGCCCTGCCCACTGAGGGTCCTGTGCCAGCAGAGTCCCATGCCGGGAGGGTCCTCACTCACCCGCTCCCGCAGCTTCTCCTTCAGCAGCAGGCTGATGATGGAGTAGGGCACACGGAACCACATGGGTGCTCCCACGATGAAAACCTTCTTCAGCCGAGCTGGGAAGGCACCCTGTGGGTGTGAGGAGGGGTTAGAGCCGCTCTGCTGTGGCAGGGGACATACCCCAGCAGAGGTGACAACCAGCAAAGGACCTGTATGATGGCAATGCCACATCTGAGGCGTGCCTCGCAGGCTCACAGCTGTGTCTGTTTTTATGAGACGATAAGGAAACAAATTACCTCCTTGGAATTAGGTAAGCAGAGGGTTTGGCTCCGCGGAGGAGAGGTGAAGACTGGGAACTGGGATTATGCAAAGAATACACCCTGGCCAGTATTTACTCCTATTGCTTTTTTTTTTTTTCCAGAGAAGGGAGGAGGCACCAAATGCCAACACGATTAAAAAATAATTTGCATCTGTTTTCTCAAAAGTGCTGCCAGCAGCTGTGAGAGGAATCCAGCCTGGGGACAGCTGATCCGTCCCGCCCGCGCGACACCGCAGCCACAGCCGGGCCCAGCCTGGCAAGCTCCCAGTGCCTTCCCGAGCTCCTGGGGGCTGGAGCTGGTGCTCCTCGGCTGAGACATGCTCAGCGTGGTCTGGGGTGCAAACTGATGCCAAAACCGCAGGACTTTGGGTTCCTGGTGAGCGAGTGGCCCATACACTGTCCCCAGACACCAGCTGACTGCTAGACACTACCTTGAGCAGATTGAGGATCTTCTTGCTGAGATCCAGCTCGAAGTTGGTGTACTGTGACCCTGCCATGTCGTAGATGAACACCAGCCCATTCCTTTGCGTCTCAAAGCTGAGAGGGGGAAACAAACAATGTCAACCCCACAACATGCAACCACCTGGCTCCTGCATCACCAGCTCTGCCCCACACTGACGCCCAAAAATCCCTTCCCATGCTTCCAGAAGGACTCACAGACCCAAACCTTGTTTCTGCACTTCCCAGCTGCTTCACCACCTCTTCCTACAGCCCTCATTTAAACCTGACTTGAGCCTTAAGCCTGCCTCAGCAGAATCATCCATGGTCAAAGGTAAGGTCAAAAACAGAAAGAACCCAGAAGGATAAATGGCAGGGGAATGTCCTGGGTTTATATTTTTGGCAGGGCTCACGTTACGTCTGGCTGATGGTGGGGCTGCCTCCTCCCCAGCCAGAGCCTGCAGGAATCTGGGACTTTGCTAAACTGAACCCAGGGCGTGGACAGGGCAAGGCTGCAAAGAGCCTGGTTCAGGGCTTGGGGGATTCTGTTCCCCTGATGAACAGCTCCATAAGGAGGGCTGGCTGGAGCTCAAACCAGGGAATTTCAAGCCATGGGGAGCAGTGATCTCCCTGGGAGGGAACGTGCTCCCCGGGGACCCTGCAGTGTGAGACAAGGTACCCCTGCAGAGGCAGGCTCACCTCTCCACAGCTCGGTCCAGCAGGTAGAAGAGTGCCTGGAGCACCACGTGCTGCACGCTCTTGCTGGGGTGGTGCAGCTTGGCTGTGAACAGGGCGATGGAGGCTCCTGAGGGGTCCCGCACGCTCTGCCGAGGAAACAGGGTCAGGCTCCCGCAGCACCCACGCGGAGCAGAGCTGGGATAAGCCACCCAGCTGAGGTAACTCCGTGGGGAACACCCCACCTACCAGAATGGTGAACTTCCCACTGAGCAGCTCCGAGCGCAGCGGCTCCTCGTGCGGCTTCAGCTTCACAATCCCCTCCTTCAGCCGTGTCTCCTGCGGGCAGGGAGGGGGTGACAGGGGGCACAGGCATGGCCCACCTCAGCCCCATAGGGCACCCAGCCCTCCAAGGGAACCCCTGCTCCATGGGATCATTTTCCAGCACACCCTCCCAGAAACAGAAGGAGTGGCTTTGCAACACCAGGTTGGAAAAGACATGCATGGATCTATATCCTTAATATATAGGGAAATGCTCTGTGGGCAGCACACACCAGCCAGGAGGGCACCCCATGAACTGCCTCCCAGAGGAGGGGAAGGGACTGGGATGGGCGAGATCTCCATGGCAACCTGCCGTGGCTGAAAAAGGATTTTCCAGCTGGCTAAAACTTGTAAGGGAGAAAGAAAAAAGAGCAGGGGGAGGGTGGTGCTAGGGAGCAGGGATCTCCTGCAGAGCATGAAGCCTTCGGATGGGGGGTTCCAGCCTCTCTGGCTTACCCGGTAGGAGTGGAAGAGCTCGATGGCCCGCAGGACGTCGAACTTGCGGGCCATGAGGAACTTGACAGCCACATTCCAGGAGAGCGGGGACACATTGTACTGGCCTGTCCACTTGTTGATCTCCTCCAGGAACTGCTTGGTTGCCTGTGGGAGAGATCAGGGGTGAGACCGGGGAGAGGAAGAGGAGGAGGAGGAAGAGGAGGAGGAGGGGTGCCCAAAGAGCATCCCTGGTCATTGTTGGAGCTACAATCCTCAACAGACCCAGCAGCTTCTGGGGGTGAAGCAGGGAGCTCCATAACAAAAGGGGTACGGGCAGTGAGATGGAGGTGGCAGAAATGCCGCATGGGAAAGAGAGCAATGGTGGGGGAAATGGCCTGGAGGCTGGGGGACACTTATGGAAAGGAGAGGGGGAACAAAAGGAGGATTTTACAGGCAACAAACTCCCATTCAGACACAGCATCCCCAAACAGCCCCGTCAGCTGGAAGTGGCCTCCTGGGGCTGCAGCTCCACCATGGAGTAGCAAACTTGGCTGTGGGAACACAGGTAATGAACACGGAGGGCTGACACTTCCATCTGCTACAGGACATGGAGCAACTCGCCCAGTAACACCACTTTCACACATACATGGAACACCAGGAGTGTCCCAGCACACAGCTTTGCCTTCTGCTGCAGATTGATACCCTGTCCCACACAGGAGCCCCAAGGGAGACAGCACAGCCCAGTCTCCCACTGCATCCTGCTCAAAGGCTGCAGGCAGGATGGAGGGAGACACCAAAATGCCTGGCTCTCACCCAGGCACATGCCAAAATGGAACAGCTTCCCTCCTCCGTGGAGCGGAGGATGGCGATGCTGTCCAAGGAGGTGGAGGAGGGACAGGGAGTGCTGAAGGCTGGCTCCAGGAGCAGGGAGCGCAGGCAGGCGGCAGTGTAGGATGTCAGGCAGCGGCACTGAGTTACTGGGAACTATTCAGAGTTACTGGGAGCTACTGAGCCAGAAAAGCTTGTCGGTGTTAATGACTTCCGACAGGAGGAAGTGAAGGGCCGGGGTTTATCAGCAGCGTGAGGCTCGGCAGGGACAGCGAGCCCCTCTCAGGGGATGAGCCAAAGGAGCCCAGCCCATCCCAGGGGTCTGTCTCCCAGCACACTGCAGCCAGAAGCTCCCTAACTTGGTCCCAGAGTCGCACAAAGCATCACAGGAAAATAAATGGGGCAATACAGGAACCATCTTCAGCCTTAACACAGCACACATCCACACATCCTATCCATAAACATATCCTATCCAATATACCCTGGGCACACCTCCACTTTGCCAGGGCATCCCCTGAGGCACCCAGCTGCCCAAAATCCAGGGCTGCAGATGCAAACCCAAAACAACAGTGCAGATGATCTTTCCCCAGCACGTGCAGGATGGTCAAGGTATGGGGGTGAGCAGCCAGCACAACTCCCACTTCCCTCAAAGACCAGAGCCGACACCACAGCCTGAGACAGATGTGATACCCTAAGATGATGGGAAAGGGGTCCCCAGATGATGGGAAGAGGGGCCCAAAGGGCATGATGGCAATGAGGAGAGGATGCAACCTGTGGTTCAGGTCTGCTTCCTCAACATCTAACCCGTTACACTTCACACAATCCCATTTCCAGCAGCAGTCACAAGGGATGACGGGCTTTTTGCAAGGGGAAGATGCACAACAAGCACTGACTTTGCAGGGCAGTTCAGCCATGAATTCCAGCTTTCCCTGGGAACAAAACCAAATTCCAAAGTTACCAGTGCCGCCATTCAACAGCAGGGAGCCTGGTGTTACAGAGCTGAGCATCAATGCCAGCCATAGCTCTGCCCCCTTCGTGCGCTCCACCGGGTCTCATCGTCATTGCTAGCCCCAATCCCAAATGGATTTACAGACATGTCAATCCCACTGGAGCAGAGATCGCTCCACGTGCCGAAAACAAAGCCTGTGACCCAGAGCTGCAGCAAGAAGTCCTCTTTTGGCAGCACTGGGAGTGAAATTGTCTGTGGCCAGGCGTTTGGAACAATGCTGGTCTTTGGAGTGCTGGCGTCATCCACGTCCCCGCTCCGCTGCGCTGGAGCAGGGTGGTGACAAAGGCACCGCTGCCAGAATCCAGGGGTTCTTCCAGCCCTCCTCCCCCAAGCAACAAACCTACCCTCCTTCTTCAGCATGGAGAAGTGGGGGATAAACCTGTGAGAATTGCAGCTGGACTGAAAACTCTCAAGGAAAATTGGTTTGGCTCCTCGGGGATGGGCTAGGGAGGGAACTGCAGAGAGCCAGTAGAAGAGATGTCCCAAGGCTGGCCTAAGAGGAGAAGGGTGAATTTCCCCCTGGCTTGCTGTCGGTAACAGGGGAGAGTGGAGGAAATCTTGGTGGTCCTGAGGAGGATGAAGGGATGGCAGGAAGGGCATGTTCCAGCCCAAACCACCACTCACACATGAAAAGAAGGAAACTTCCATGATTTGGCTTCCAAGCCACCAAGGGCAGCATGAAAGGCAGCCTTCCCCACACCAAGCTGACGACCCAAACTTGGAGCCATTACTGCAAACATCTCTTCACCTTCTCCACCCAATATTCCCAAACAAACCAAATATCTTAGATCCCTCTCCCGGGATGCTGCTCCAGCTGCAAACCAGCCTTCCCTGCCACTGCAGAATCTCCAAAAACCCTGATTCTGGAAGTTTTGCCCCCTCCATGACACAGGAGAAACACAAATCTCAGGCACCTGTGGGGACAGAGGGCAAGGACACTCCCCATTCCTTTGGGATTTTATCACCCTGGAGAGAGCAGTGCTGCTCCCAGGAGGAAAACACCTGGTAGCTCTGCATTTGCTGAGCACCAGCGCAGGCTGCAGGAAGGGCTCTTCCATGGAGGTTTTGAGAACGCGGCATCTCCATCCCAACCCTCCTAAACCTCCCTGCGGAAACGAAGGATTTTTAAAGGAGAAAACCAACCAGCCAACCAACTGGAAAACCCACCATTTTGGAAGGAAAACGGGAACTTTTGCCTTCGCTCTGCAGTCCCCAGCGCCACCAACGTGGCCAATGTGACAGCCCGAGGGGGCAGAGGAAGCCCGGCAGCTCGCCCAGTCCCGCTCCCAGGCTCCACATCCCCATCCAGAGGGAATCCCAGCGGCCGCGGGTGGGCAAGCCTGGGGAAGCGGACAAAGAAGGGGACAGGCAGGGATCGCTCCGGCCACCCGAGGCGCCCCGGCCGGCTCCAGGGCCCCGTTCCCCGAGCCCAGCAACATCCTCCCGCGGTGACGCAAGGCCGGCGGAGGAAGCCGGGACGTCACGGGAGGCCTGGGGCGTGGGAAGCGCGTGCACACGCATCCATCCCCACGCATCATCCCCACGCCACTGCCCACGGCAGGGAGGCCTGCCAGCAGGGACACGCTGCTCCGGGGACGGGGGACCCACGCCCCAGCAGCACCTA
>VXBB01008558.1:82722-93870 GCA_013399915.1 Illadopsis cleaveri
TCCGCGCCGGCTCCTCCAGCCCCGGTTCCGGCCGCGGCGGGCGGGAGCACCGCCGCTAAAATGGTGGCAGCATCCTCCTCCCTTTGCTGGTGCTGGATGAAATTCCCGGCAGCCGCATCCTCCCTTGCTGTTACTGGATAAAATTCCCGGCACAGCATTCTCCCTTGCCGGGATTCCAGCCTCGCAGCCTTCCCCCCACGAGCAGGAGTCCGAGGTTTCCAGGCGTCTCTTTCCACTCCCTCCTCTACGATCCCTAAATTGCACTTCCCAGCTGAGCGCAGGTGTCAGCGCCTGGATGGAGAGTGCCGAAGCTCCTCTGGGAAGGAGCGGGGATCTCGGGAAGCACAGCCCCCGTCGCTCCAAAAAAGCCAGGCCCTGGGACAAGGGGACATTTTGTTCAGCCGAGGAGCACTGTGCTGGCAGCGTGCCTGCAGCCGGAGCCTGTGCACCTAACTGGGAGAAAATGGAAGTAGGGCAGAGGGAAGGGGCTGAGCCCCGGCTGGATGAGGGCTCCAGGCTGGATCTGTCCCCCAGCGCCCCAGGCCACGTCTCCAGGTCGAGCTGCCCGCTCATCTCTCCTGCCCCAGGCCAAATTTCAGCTCCCGGTGGGGTGACCCCTCCGGTGGAGCTGTTGCCTGTTCCAGCTGGGAGTGGGATCGCACCCAGCAAACACAACAGTCACGGCACCAAGCTGCGCTGGCCCCTGCGACTTCCGTTTGACACCCTCCCTCCGAAAACAGCCTTTCGTTCCCAACAGGAATTGTAACGCAAATATTTATTTCTGCAGCCCAGCTCATGCTTTTAAAAGGGAAACTATGAGGCATCATCTGGAGCCGGCGGGAAGCTGCAGTCGCTTCCCCCTTGCTCTCCTCCATCAGCGCACACAGCCCTGCTTCGGCTGTATTTCCTCTCCTTCCCTCGCTGGAGGACCTTGGAAGGCTGCTGGAGGGCAGTAACCTGAGCTGCAGCTTTCTCTGCCCTAAGAGATGCACAGATCTTCCATCCAGATGCCCACCTCCGGGTTTAATTGCCCGATGGAAGGAAAGTTGTGCTGACAGGAGGCTGGATGCAGTCTCCTGCTCAATGCTCTCCCTGCAGATGTCTGCCAACCAGGGAGGCTGAAGGTGGCAACCTTTAAGGGATGGGGAGGTTAAGGCAGTCCAGGTGCTCATCCTCTTTCCCTGGGCCAGCTGCTTGACATGTTAAAAAAGTAATACTGAAAACAGTAAATTAAGCAGCTGTTCCAAAAGAGACAGCTCCAAACATTGCGGGGCCAGGGTGCCACGTCCCTGCCAGGGAAGGGGAGCGGAGGGCAGCCCTCTCCCACAGCCAGGCCAGCTCCTGCTGCCCACTGCCATCATCAATAGTGGCCACACAGCCCGATGGTCACACACAGCCCACACACTCGGCACAGAAACCTGGCTTCTCCTGGGAAAAGAGGGGGGTGCAAGGGCAGGATACAAATGCACCCACTATCTGCAGGTGGCCATGCTCACTCTCCTCCAGGGGCATTTCCATTGAGAGCTGGGAGGAGAGTCCCTAGTGCTGCCTTGAGTTTGATGTTTCATTTCCCTCCTTCTCATCCCCCTCTGGAAACCAACCTAGCTTGGGATAGTGAGAACAATCATTTCATCTCCCTAAAAGCAGGGAGGGGGAGCAGCCGGTGCTCAAAAAGTGGGATTGGGCTGGGATGAGAGAGACAGGACAAGAGACTGAAGTACCTCGATGTGCAGAGAATTAAACCCACACAAGTGTTTCCTCTGCTCCAGTCAGCACTGGAACAAATTTTTCAATCCCTATTTGGGAGGCACAGCACGCATCCACCCTTAGGTAGCAGGAAGACGCTCAAGAATTTGTCTTTCTGAGAAACCTTTTATTTGGCACGATCAATGGTAGCGTTTTTCAGAGCGAACCCATTCCTTCCTCCCCCCACTGAGGAAAGCCTCAGAGAGAGAGGCTTCTGCCGTGCTTGTGCGGCACAAAGCCCTGCTCCGAGGCAGGTCCTGCTGCAATGCAAGGAAATTTAGATTTTTCCAAGAATGCGTGGGTGTGGAAAGTCCAGCCTTTGGATTTACAGCAGCTCGCTGCAAACTTTTTGTTAGTAACAACTTTGATTGGAAAGGCCTCAGAAAACAGCTGGATCGAAGGCTGAGAAGCCCCAATTTCCAGGGCTGGGAAGGTGGGGCTGCTGCAAGGGTCACAAGCAGTAGCTGCACCTCAGAGGTCCAAGCACTGTTCCTATGCTGGAGTTTTGCCAAGACTCTTACAGAAGCAGGGTCAGGAGCTGAACTGTATCCCTGAGCTATGGGGACAGATCATTTCCCAACACATTACTGCTTGAGCGAAGAACCAGACAATCCTGTTAAGGCCTCACAGAAGTCCTGGCAAAAAGTATGTAATAACAACAAATAATAAAAAAAAATCCAGCAGCACCTGGGGCAAGATATTCCACTGTCATGCCCTTTAAACAAAGCCATCCTATCATCATCACTCTGCCCCTCTCAGGAGCACGAAGCACGGTGAGAAGCAGGGAGCCTTTTCCCTGCTCCCTGCCCAGCTGGCCTGTCCCAGCAGTTTAACTCTCCATCTGGCTCACTGCTCCATCCCGGCCCGCTGGAGACTTTTCTGGCTGAGGGGTGGACAAGTGTTCCAGCTCGTAGTGTCCGTTCCTGGCGGCCGCCTCGCCGCTGGGGTGGCCCTTTTCCCCCGCCAGCTTTTTGCTCCTCTTGCTCTCGATGATCTGCTGGAGCTGCCGCCCGGCATAGTCCGGCTTGGCCGTGAGCACGGTGGCAGGCACGGCCAGCCCCAGGATCTCGGGGACCATGTAGGGCCGCAGCCAGCCCACCAGCGGGGTGCTGCCCGGGGTGTAGTGGGTCTGCTTGTGGTAGAAGAGCAGCCCGTCGACCTGCGGGCAGGAGAGAGAATGAATGAAAGGGCAGAGCTGAGGCTCCTGCAGGTGAATGACCAGGCACCAGACAACGGCTCTGCTCTCTGTTTGCAGGCCAAAACCACCAGCTGGATCATTTTTCCTCAAGCGGTGCAATAAATAGCGGAAGGGAAAGAAGAAACCTGCAGAGCTCCTGCCCTGAAAGATCAGCGACTCCCAGATGGCTTTAAATTGTCAGAGGCAAATGAGTCCAGCCTGGTGTCGGCACAGAGCAACGTCCTCTGGATGCTTTCATCCCATTCTGCAGAAAAGCCAGAGTTTCTGAATGAGACAGCCCACTTTACTGGATTAGGGTTATTTTAAATAATACATTTGGAAAGTAATTAGCCCGAGTGTGTGACGCCAAGGAGCCCTGATTCCTAACAGCTCTTTCAGCTGGCTTATGCCAAAAAAAATCTTAATGTTTCCCAGGAGAGAACTTCTCCCAGCAATCAGTGACAGTTAAGGGCACTCAGGACTTTAAAGGTTTAGGCCCTAACTCTTGTGCTACTATTTCCACACTCTGCAGTGCTGCAGCTGGCTGACGTTTTCCCCACTTCCCCACCGTGCTCAGGGATTCTCATCCCCCCTCTTCCCACGCTTCCCAGGGGTGTGCTCTGCGAGGATGGATCCTGCTGTCAGGCTGACTAATGCTGGAGGTGGTGCTCCTCTTAGCTCAGCTTCACAAGCTCTTAAAAGGCCATTTGGCTACGAGGAAGAATGGCTGAGTGGGCAGAAGAGCGGAGAACAAGAGCCCACCTTGGGATGAACTGCTCCCAGACCCCTCCCCGATCCTACAGCTCCCAGAACAGAAACACTGGCTGAGCACAAAGCAGCATATATCCACTTCTGCTCCACAGATGCTAACCTCTGGCAGAGAGGGTAAAGCTTCTGGCACTATTTTGTCCATAATTTTCAGTCACTGTTAACATCTTGCAAAATTATCCCAGAAAAAGGGGGATTTCTGTGCTAGGGAAACATAAAACCAGAACAGTAAACATTATGATGAGCTTGTGCAACCCCTCTGAATATATAAAGGGAAAAGTTTTTCCACCCTGTCTCCTGGGAAGAATCAGATTCTGCAGCACTCCAGCATATCCAGCCCATTCCTGTGGGTGCATGGTGCTTGATGAGCAACGGGGATTCTCCAGCACCCACAGGAATGTTTTGGTAAAGATCAGAGCCCAGAAGGGCCTTCCAGATCACTCCAAAAAGCTTCCCCAAGCTAGAGAATTCAAGAGAGTTCAGCCTGGTGGAGTTAGGTCACGTTCTCCATTCCCTGATTTAAGTGACTCCTATATTCCTTCCCGTTTATTTCATTTGTTGGCTGCGTCCCTACCCTGAGTCACCACAGTGACAGTGGCCACATCAGAACAAGGACTGACACTGTCCCTGAACGACCCAACCTGAGGAGAGATGGCCTGGCAGGATGTAACATTCCAAAGCCATGCTTTCCATGTGCTTAACAGTCCTCCCATTCCTAAACATCAGGGTTTCTCAGAGGCTTTGGCTCCCCTGCCTTCATGGAAATCATGGTTTACTCAGATCTGTGAGAAGGACAGTAACTCTTAAGATCCACTCCAAAAACCACTTGAAATTCAGAGCCAGTCAATTGATCCAAAGTCTACTGAATTCCGGGGAGTAAGAGTCCACTGAATAGAGTGGATCAGGCCCTAGCTCTGAGGTTACAGATTAACCCTGAAGACCCAGATCTGAAAGCACTGACCTTCTCTGTGGCCACCACACACACAGGATCCTTGTCAGGATCAAAAGATGCTGGGGCCAGACCTAAGACCACCTCTGTTACCCTTCATCCATAGTCAGGATGTATTTTGCCTCCTGCAAAGTTTATTCTGCTCTGTGCTGGTGCTAGAAGGTGTTTTTGGGGATTTTTGGGCTCCCTCTTGTGGCACACTGCAGGGACCCACAGCTCCCTTTTTCCTGGAAAAAGCACCACAGTTCCTGCGGTGTTGGGGCTGCTTTGAGCCAACACACACCACGTTTTGCTTCTTGGGGTCACACCCTGATATAGCAGAGGGCCTGGAGGGCAAATCACAGCTGGATTACACAGCTGGAGTCTGTTCAGCTTCATCTCCTGCTCCAGAGTTTTGTAACAGCCTCCTCTGCAGCCCAGGAGTTTGCTGCTCTGACTGCAGCGGGCAAACGCTCCTCAGCCTTTCCTCAAGGGAGCAGATACCTCAGGAAGGAATGAAGACTTTACTCAGGAAAGCCAGGAATCACTGTGTCCACAGAGGCACTTGGAGCATTTATTATTGAGCAAGACAGCTGTAAGAAAGCTGGGAAGCCCCTTCAATCCATGCTCAGAGCAGGGTCTGGCAAGACCAGCAAGGGGCTGGGACTTTCCAATTTGCTCTGATGACTGTCCTGGCTTTAACAAACAGAAAGCAAAGTCAGCCCTCACAGCCAAGTTAGTGCCCTTAACTTAAACCTACACCAATTTTAATGGCTAACTCAGGATGGGAGAGCATGAGAGACACTGTCACATCAGCGTGGCTTTTGCCTTTGTGGGACAGTAAATCTCTGTGGAGGCTGTTCCTGAGGTAGGGCTGAGACTGGGCACTCCCAGGAACAGCTGCAGCCACTGGAGGAGCTTCTGGCTCACAGATGTTGTCACTGTCACTGGGTCAGAATGCCACTGCCTCCTCCATCCCCTTACCTTGCAGTGACAAGTCAGCCAGGGCAGGCAAAAGCAGCCAGAGCTGATTCCACAAGGGCCTGCAACTCCCTGCTCACAACCACACGGAACTGAGCTGGGTGGCACATGGATTTGCCTTCCCCAAAGGTCAGAACAGCACAACAGCTGTGTCAGGGGAAGTTTAGAGTGGGTATCAGGAAAAGGTTCTTCCCCCACAGGGTGCTCAGGCACTGGAATAAGCTCCCCAGAGCAGCAGCCATTAGCCCCAAGCTTGCCAGAGCTCAGGGAGTCTTTGGACAACACTCTCAAACCCAGGGTGGGATTCTTGGAGCCGTCCTGTGCAGGGCCAGAGTTGAACTTTGATGCAGCAAGCGGGTCCCTTTCCACTCAATATTGTGTGATTCTACTTTTAAAGCTGATGAAGCAAATGTAGGTGTCCTGCTCAGTCATTCCTGTCACAGCCAACTGCCCCCAGCTCCAGTACACCTCAGGCACTCAACATGAACACCCAAACACCCCAGAAACCACTTGGATCTTGCCACCACCCTTCTCCTTCCTCACCACAGAACAGCCAGGTGCTTTGTTGGATGCACCAACACGAAGGAAACACACACCAGCCCACACAAGGGCAGTGGTCAGTACCAGTCTGGGCCCTAAAGAAGTCAGCTGTCCATCACAGTGTTATGTGAACCTCAGCTGTGCTGCTTCTGGAGGCAGCCTGAGTGTCCTCTCATCCCAAAAGGCTCTTTCAGACACAGCCACCTGCAGCAAGGGCAGCACAAACCCAGGGAGTGCCACGGTTTAACTCTTGCGCGTTTGTGCGGTTGAATGAGGTTGGTGACAAGGCAACAGATCAAACAGGGGCATAAAGGCATCCATCCCACACACAGGAAACAGCAACTTGGCAAGTTTTCTGCAGCCTCAGGACAGCAAATTCCCGAGGAGAGGGGATGCACCTCCCTCCCAGCACTGGCAGAGCTGTTGCTGAGGCTGGGGTCTGGGCCCCCACCTGTGTGTTCTCACCTCAAAGGGAAAGTCTGTAGCCAGCAGCTCACACAGGCTGTCCGAGGAGCAGGGGAAGTTCTGCAGGCCCACAAATTTGTACTGAAAGAGTAAGAGAGGGTTAGAAGAGGCAACTCTCTGGTCTACAAGAGAACAAGTTGCTGAATCCAGCACTGGTGTGCAGGCAGCTAAGAAGGAAGGATTCTTCCAGTGCAAGATCTGGCGTAAGAGGGAAGGGGTGAGGAACAGCTCCCACATACTCCTGATACCTTTTTTCCCAAGCACCTAAGACTGCAGGAAGGATTTTTCAGGAGACCTGACCCAGAAATGCTCTTCTAACCAAAATAGAAAATGACAACCTCCGGGCAGGATGCAAAGCAGACAGATGTCTGCTCCAGGCTGCTGGCTCAGCCAAGCCAATCTTTCCACCCAGGAAATGAAAGCTGAAACGACCCCCCCTTCATTAGGTAGTTATCTTCTGGATATTCCTGTTGGGAGTCAGGACAGGATGTTCTCTGAACACAAGACACCCTCACTGCAGTCAGCTCCATTCATCACTGAGATGCTCAGCTCACAGGAGCTGCTCTGCTTGGCCACACCTGAGCAGACAGATCTCACGTGTCTGTGCCCAAGATCACGTTCCAAACTGCTGTGGGCTCTAGGTCTGACCCCCATGTGTAAGTCTTCAAAGAAGGACTTTTTATTCTGGCTCAGCAGGGATTCTGGGTGGCAGGCCAGCATTCATCTCGACAACTTCAGTGACCACTTTAAACAGAGGGAAGGCTTAAAACTTTACAAACCCACAAGACTGCAAGAATAAACCCCATTGTAGTCAGGCTGCCAACCAACAGTGCTCCTGAAGAAACCACACTGGTTTTCCATTCCATCACAAGGGAAAGCTAAAAACAGCAGCACGGAAGTTAGCTGATACCCTGCAGCGTGATGATCTCCCTCAGCACTTTGGATGGGGGGAAAAAACCCCACTGAACTCATTTACAATATGCAGTGGTTCTATTTACATCCTGACACGGCATCCCATTTCATCAGATCTACACTTTGAAGCCTGATCTGTGAGGGGAAAGGAAAAAAAGGAAAATGCTTTCACTTTGTGAAAGAAACTGCTGAAGCCTGCTGAACAGGAGAGCTTATCCCCCCCAGCCTCCTCCTCAGTACAAAAGGACTTACCGGATTAATCCTGCTTTTCTCTGCCAGCCCTTCCTCCTCTTGGATTTTTGAGGAGAGCCAGAAGAATCTGAAGTCAGTCTGTGAAAGGAGGCAGAGTTAGTGACCATTCACCACACATCACCTGACAGCGTCTGCCGAGTGTCTTTGTCCCTCTGCGCTCACCTGGGAGATTTACAAACTTGACTTCATCTGCAGAAACAGCACCCCAACCCCTGCTGCTCCCCCCCAAAACATGCACACAGTTATCCAGCAGCCCTAAAGCTGCAAAGATGCTGGTGCTTAGGAGAAATATCTGCCTTTGCAGAGTGAGCTCAGCAGTGCTGGAGCACAGCAGCTCAGGGAACAGCAGGGAGGGCAGGGACTCAGTACCTGGCAGTCATACACAGGGTGCCCTCTCCAGCACATCACGTCCAGGATATAGTAGGTCTGCTTGGCCTCGTTGTAGATGCAGTCCAGGATGCTGTACACTGCACACACAAACACAGGGAGGTCAAGCCCTGCTCCAAACACTGCCCAAGCCACCTGGCAAACACCAGGTCCCAGCTGTCCTACATTAACCCTGCCCTGATGTGGGACTACAGAGGGATGGATCCCCTTCTGCTAACAGAAACTGCAACCACAAAAAGCCTTGAGCTTGAGGAGTCCCACAAGGCTGCAAAGGGACCAGTCAGAGGCACAACAAGCAAGGGCATGTTTCAGAAAATGGCATTTGCCAGACAATAAGCCTCTCTTTTGGGAAAAAAAAAAAAAAAACAAAGAGAGAATTTGAAGAGGTATTAAGGAAGAAGACACCATGTAAAGGTCTCTGTTAGAGGACAGAGAGGATATCTGGGTTTAAGAGTGTCAGTCAGAGAGGAAGTTTATTAAAAAAGTGGCAGGACATGGGGCAATGGTTTTAAACTGGAAAAGGGTAATTTAGATTAGATGTTAGGAAGAAATTCTTTCCTGTGAAGGTGCTGAGTCCCTGGCACAGGTTACCCAGGGCAGCTGGGGCTGCCCCATCCCTAGAAGTGTCCAAGGCCAGGTTGGACAGGGTTTGGAGCAATCTGGTTTAGAGGAAGGTTCCCTGTCCTTGGCAGGGCAGTGGAACAAGTTGAGCTTTAAGGTCTCTTCCAACCCAAACCACTTGGGGATTCTGTGTGCTTATCTGGCATAAAGGCAGCTGATACTGCTCCCATCTAGTTATCTCCTGAGATACAGAAACAAGCCTGAAGCTGAGCACCCCCAGCACAAAAAAGGGGCATAGCTGTGGGACTTGGGGGAGCTGGAGGAACAGCACTGGGACTCTCAGCACACACAAACTCCCTTCTCTCTATCCCAAATGCCTCGTCACACCTGTACCTTTGTCACTGGTTGAGTTGTGCCGGTTTCCCCCTGGCAGCAGGGATGGGAACCTGTTGACACAGAAGCCGCTTTTGGTGTAAGCTGCTGTTGTGCCCTGTGAGGAAAAAAAGGAGAGAAAAAACCCAGTCAAGCCAGTTTTATGTTGTCTGTGCATGGGTACATGTCCTTTATCAGCTGGTGGAAGCCCACTTACCCTGGAGGCCACGACAAGAGCCCTTTTCCCGATGGGACACACCACCACAACCCACTCCTGCTCCAGATCTGAGGGGACATCCACCAGCCACTCTGACAGCATCAGCTACAGAGAGTCCAGGGAGAAGAACCAGTCAGTAACAACTCTCCTGAAGTTATGGACAACAAACAGCTCAAGGGTGAAGCAAGGAGGTTTTGACTTTGATTTAGAGGTAGCTGGCACTGCTTGTCACCTCCAAAAGGGCTCCCTCCCTCCCCTCCAATGAAGTCCAACCTGCCAACACATTCTTCCCCAAGTCTTTCTCTTGCTTCCCAGATGCTGACTGAGCTTCAGACACAGCTGGGCTCACAGCCCTTCACTGGGCATCCCATACCTTGGTCCCCACTCCACTTTATTTTTAAAAACACAGCAGGGCTTAGACATTTCAAAACATTAGGAGTAAAGAGCCTGGACATGTTGACCTCTTCAGAGGTTCCCTAAGTAACTATGTGTTATCTAGGACTGATACAGCACCCAGGCTGATAAAACCCAGCTGAGTTTGCCCTTCTTTCCTTTCCAAACACAGGGAAATACAGAAATCTTTAGCTGAATACTGCCTAACAGGGTACTCATGCTGCTGGCTGAGCTGCAATCTCAGGTGGGGAACACGCTGATGCAGAGTTAATGGTTGGAATCAGTGATCTAGGAAGTCTTTTCCAACCTAAGTGATTCTAAAGCACATCCCATCTCCACGTGTTTTCCATTTGAACTCAGCATGTTTTGGAGGTGAACTAATCACGGTTTCTCTGTGAGCACCATGCCGGGCAGGACACACTCCTCTCAGCCCTCAAACGACCATCACCGTGCCCCCAAACCACCCACATCCCTGCCCCACAACCACACCTCGCCACGGGGACACAGAGGGCTCCTCACCTGATTGGCGTAGCGCTTGGGCAGCTTTTTGCCAGCATCCACGTCCATCGCCTCTTCCTCCGCATCTTCCCCTTCTTTCTCCTCGTCCTCGCTCTCCCCCCCTGCCCAGTCATCCTCCGCCAGCCTCCTGGCATGGTTCACGTAGTCCAGCCGCCTCCTGGGGTCGAGGAAACAACCCGGCGGGGAGGGCAGGTCACCCACGGCACACCCAGCCCGGGCCGCTCCCCTCAGGCAGCCCCGGGCCGGCCTAACGCGCCCCGCGCTCCCATCCCGCCGCCTCCNCCGGCAGCGGAGCGGCCCCGGCACTGCCCGGTCACATCCAGCGGCAACGGGACCGGCCCCGACACCGACACTGGCACCACCGCCGGCGCCGCCTCCGTCCTGCGTGAGATTTACGGATTTCAGGAAAAAACCAAACCCCGCCAACCATCGGGAAAGTCGGCCCGGAAAGGAATTGCAAAATCCCGGGATCACCGGGAGGTTGGGCAGGGTTTGGGGTCCCTCCCGGCGCTCTCCCAGCGCCCACCGACGGGAAATTTAGGGTGTTTTTTCCACAGGAGCCGCGAGAAAAATCGCTTTGGATTTATTTCCTCTTTGGCAGCCAGGGGTTTTCCTCCTGGAAAGTGAAACCTCGGGATCAACCTCCCGGAGAGATAAACCCTGCGTGGACATGGCAGAGCCCGGCTCTTGGGCCGACCGGGATTCACATCCCAGAGGAGCCAGGGGAGCGCCGCTGGCTTGACTGGGAATCTTGTTTTTATCCAGGGAATGTCGTTTTCAAACGGGGAATGTTCTTTTTAACCGGGGCTCCGGGATCGGGGGGGGTCACTTGGACATAGGGACATTGGCGTCACCTCGTAAGGGATTTCTTCTCCACATTGTTTTTTTTTAATTATTATTATTTTCCTGGGAAAGCGGCCAAGCCATTTC
>VXBB01008558.1:94117-118444 GCA_013399915.1 Illadopsis cleaveri
AAAAATCGCTTTGGATTTATTTCCTCTTTGGCAGCCAGGGGTTTTCCTCCTGGAAAGTGAAACCTCGGGATCAACCTCCCGGAGAGATAAACCCTGCGTGGNGGGGTGGGGGGGTGTTTTGGCTGGGGGGGATTGCGTTCCTCTGGCTCCCCCCCCGCGTCTTCCCGACCCGGGACCGGCCATGGCGTTGAAAGCAAGAGCACTTTACAACTTCCAGAGCGAAAACAAAGAGGAGATCAGCATCCAGGAGAACGAGGAGCTCATCATCTTCAGCGAGAACTCCCTGGACGGGTGGTTACAGGGCCAAAACAGCCGTGGGGAGACCGGCCTCTTCCCTGCTTCCTACGTCGAGATCCTCCGCTCCCGGGCGGGCTCCAACTACACGGACTATTCCAGCAGCCCTGTCGGCTCCCCCGGGCACGATTCCTCCTTGTACTCAGCATCCCCCAACCCCGGCATCTCCTACCAGGGCAGTTTTGAGGATGATGATGACGATGACTGGGATGACTGGGACGATGCGTGCACGGTGGTGGAGGAGCCCCGGAGCGCGCCGGGCACCAACGGGCACCCCTCGCCCAGCCTGCAGTACCCGGCGCCCTACGACCACCACCAGCACGCCGGGTACCGGCCCAAGCTGGCGCTGGAGAGGCAGGACAGCATGAGCTCCTCCAAGAGGGGCAGCGTGGTGGGGAGAAACCTCAACCGCTTCTCCTGCTTTGTCCGCTCCGGGGTGGAAGCCTTCATCCTGGGCGACGTGCCCCTGATGTCCAAGATCGCCGAGACCTACTGCATCGAGATGGGCTCCAGAGGCCCGCAGTGGAGGGCCAACCCCCACCCCTTCATCTGCTCCGTGGAGGACCCCACCAAGCAAACCAAGTTCAAGGGCATCAAGAGCTACATCTCCTACAAGCTGACCCCCAGCAACATCAACTCGCCGGTGTACCGGCGGTACAAGCACTTCGACTGGCTCTACAACCGCCTGCTGCACAAGTTCACAGTGATCTCGGTGCCCCACCTGCCCGAGAAGCAGGCCACCGGCCGCTTCGAGGAGGACTTCATCGAGAAGCGCAAGCGGCGGCTGATCCTCTGGATGGAGCACATGACCAGCCACCCTGTGCTCTCCCAGTACGAGGGCTTCCAGCACTTCCTCTGCTGCCGCGATGAGAAACAGTGGAAGCTGGGCAAACGCCGGGCGGAGAAGGACGAGATGGTGGGCGCCAGCTTCCTGCTCACCATCCAGATTCCCACGGAGCACCAGGACCTGCAGGACGTGGAGGACCGCGTGGACGCCTTCAAGGCCTTCAGCAAGAAGATGGATGACAGCGTCCTGCAGCTGACCAACGTGGCGTCGGAGCTGGTGCGCAAGCACGTGGGGGGCTTCCGGAAGGAGTTCCAGAAGCTGGGCAATGCCTTCCAAGCCATCAGCCACTCCTTTCACATGGACCCTCCCTACAGCTTGGATGCCCTCAACAACGCCATCTCCCACACGGGGAAGACGTACGAGACCGTGGGGGAGATGTTCGCTGAGCAGCCCAAGAACGACCTGTTCCTCATGCTGGACACTCTCTCCTTGTACCAAGGGCTCCTCTCCAACTTTCCAGACATCATCCACCTGCAGAAAGGTAAGGGGGCAGTCTTCTCCCCAGGAATGGCCTCATATGAGTGGGGATGGTGTGGCAAGTGGGATGGGGATGCCGTGAGGAAATACTCTGTTGGGCCATGAAAGGAATGGGGAATGAGGATGGGAATGGGGAGGGGAACCACTGCCTGTGCTTCTTAGGGAGGCAGTGTGGTCCCTGCTGGCACAGCCCTCCAGTCAACCCAGCCTGGGAGAGTCTGCCAGGGCTGTTGGGTCCAGAGTCTGCCCCAGTGATGCCGTGGACTCCGTGGACTCCATAACTGCTGCTGGTGCTGTTCGTAGCTCTGGCTGGGAGGATCAGCACGGATGTCACCTCCCCCAGACCATGAGCAGGAGCCAGCACTGCTGCCATTAGGTCTGGAGTGACCTGCACCTCTTGTGCATCCCCACCCACTGCCACTTGTCCCTCCTCTTCCTCCCTTCCTGCCAAGGCCAGCAGTGGATACCAGAGCTTGCTCCCCCAGGGCTGGGACATGGCTGGATATGGCCTTGGGTCGGTTGGAGAGGCCAAGGGGACTATGCAGAGGGCAGTTGGATAGAGGACACACTGAACCTCTGGGGACAACCAGGGTCACACTTTTCAGGAGTATGTCTCTGCACCTGCAAGTCCAGCAGGAGGGGTTACCACCCCCAGGGCATCAGAGCTCCCCATGTCCTGTTCGTTCCTGGATTTGGTGGGATCAGAGGCAGGGAGAGGTGTCTGCTGTTCTCCCCCTGGGGCAGTGAGGGAGGGCTCGGTGTCCTTTTGCACCCGGGCGGCCATGGGTGTGGGGCCGAAGTCCACACACTCCTCCCCGCCCAGCTGCCCGCAGCAGGGAGGGGACAGCCACACCAGTGTCCCCAGAGTTTGGAGGACAGGTTTTCCCCAGGGTGAGGCCAGGGCTGTCTGTGTCCAAGCATGCAGGGATGTCTGTGCATCACTCCACATCCCTGGGGGAGGCTGGGAAGGCAGAAGGGGCAGGGAGGATTCAATCCTGCCCGGGCAGCTTCCTTGCCTCTCCTCTGAGTGTTGTTTACCCGTGGAGAGGGGCTGGATCCCGTCCGGAAGCGAGGCCGCGTGGGCAGAACGGAAGGCAGGATTTGGCCTCCAAACTTTCCTTCTTCCTCCTCCTCCTCCTCCTCCCCTGTGGGAGCAGGGCTGGCGCAGCGGGAGCGCTGTAACCCCGGGTCTGGTGCTCCCGGCAAGGGGCAGGGAGAAGGCAAAAAAGCCCAGTGCGGGGCAGATCCTGTTTTTAGTTTTTTAGCCTCTGTGCTAATGAGGGGGAGGAATGCAGGGCTGGAGCCAGGCAGGATTCTTTCGAAACCGAGCTGTAAAAAAGACATGGAAGGAGAGGGAAAAACTGGTGTCAGAGCATCAGCTGCCTCTGGGAGTGGGAGATGCTTTCCCAGCCGAGCTCCAGACAGCACCACACGCCCTTGCCACATCCTGGTTTGCTGCTTCCTGGGCTGGGGTCTCTCAGGGCTGCTCCTGACTCCCATTCATGGAATGGCATGGAATATTTGGAGGGCAAGCTTGGCCAGGGTGCCTGACTTTGCTAACACTGCCCCACGTCAGCTTTGCACCCCAAGCCTTGAGTCACAGCACTCCAGGAGTGCAGACCCCCCAAACCAGCTATACACGAGGCTGACTGCCCAGGGATGGGATGGAAAAAGAGCTGGGGATGCCAGAGTCCAGAGGGAAAATGCTGCTGGTCTTTGCCTCCCTGGAGGAGAGGGATGGGTTCGATGGGCAGGGGGAGATGCAGGCAGACATGGGGCAGGTCTGTGCCTCTGCCTTGGGGCTGGGCCGGTGTCTGGGGATGGGATCAAGCGGGGCTGCCCAGGGAAAGGGGCCCGAGGGCGGCACGGGTCCCCTGACGCTGCTCCCTGCCTCGCCAGGCGCCTTCGCCAAGGTGAAGGAGAGCCAGCGGATGAGCGACGAGGGCAGGATGGACCAGGAGGAGGCGGACGGGATCCGCAAGCGCTGCCGCGTGGTGGGCTTCGCCCTGCAGGCCGAGATGAACCACTTCCACGAGCGGCGCGTGGCCGACTTCAAGAGGATGATGCAGTCCTACCTGAGGCAGCAGATCGTCTTCTACCAGCGCGTCAGCCAGCAGCTGGAGAAGACGCTGCGCATGTATGACAACCTCTAACGCCTCCGCTGCAGCCCCCCAGGCCTCGTCTGTCCGGGACAGGCTGAGAGTGCATGGGAACTCATCACGCTAGTGACCAAATGACTTGGGGCTTTCTTCCCCCTTCCCGGGCTGGCAGGGAAGGGCTCGCCCGTGGGCTGGCCATGCCACCTCTTTCTTTCCCTGGGGACCTCCCGCCCTGCCACGGGTCTGGCAGGAGCATGGGGGGGGTCACAAGAGGGATAGACGTGGAGGTAATGGTGCTGGGGTCTCTGCCCAGTGAATTTTAGCTTTCTGAAAACCCACTCTCCTGGGTGCATCCCAGCCCACTGGGAGAAGAAATCCAAGTGGTCGACATTTTGCACACTAAAAGCTTTTCTGATGAAAAAAAAAAAAAAAAAAAAGAGAGAAGAAAAGAGATCTTTATTTGGAAGAGATTTTTTTGTTTGTTTGTCACAAGATATTTTCAATATTTTCCATTTTTCTGCAGCATTTTTACCAATCAGTTTTTAACTAGATGCACAGAGGCAAAGAGAAATCTCTTTCTCAAGTATGGTTGCTGACTGGAAAAAGGGAGAAAAAAGGGAAAAAAAATAGTCCCACAGCCTTTTCAATAAAATCGTTGGTAGAAAAAACACCCACCTCCTTCCCAGAGATGTCTGTGGAAAACAGAGCTGCTCCAGGATCCCGGGGAAGGCTCTGCCTGAGCATCCCCTGGCTTCCAGCCAGCTTTCAACATCCCTGTGCTGTGGGGGGAATGACCCCAGGAGGGGCTCCCACAGCAACCACCCTCCTGCTCTCTAAACAACCCACCAAGGGGAAAATCCTGCCCCACTCTGCCCTGGCTGAGACAGTGTGCTGCTGCCTGGGAGACAGCAGGGCTGGCACAGGGGCCTTGTTTTTGAAGGGAAATGGCTGGGATAAATCACAGCGAGGAAAGTTAGGGCCATCTTGGCCTGGCTCCAGGGATAAAATTAGCCCCGGCACGCAGGCCAGCAGGGTATTGTTAAACTAACAGCGACGCTGGGAATGCTGCGGGCTGTGCTCCATCCTCCCAGAGCCCACCCCGGCCCCAGCCTGCAGGGATGAGCACTCGGAGGTACAGCCCGACACACAGCCTCCATCCAGGCAGGACGTGCTTCCTCCTGCATCCCACAGCCAGGGCAGGCCCCTTCACCGTGGCCCCATCCCACCCTGGGTCCATCCCACACCAGTCCCACCCTCGCTGCATCCTGCCCCGGCTCCATCCTGCCCCGTTCCCAGCACACTCTGGTACCATCTCACTCCAATCCCACCCCAACCCCATCCCATCCCAACTCCCTTCTACCACAGCCACATCCTAGCCTGGCCCTGTTTGACTCTAGTCCCTTCCTACCCAGGCTGCATCCTTCCATGGCACCATCCCACTCCACTCCCATCCCACTCTGGCCCTATCCTATCCCAACCCCATCCTACTGCAATTCCATCTTACCCTGGCCATGTTCTATCTTGGTCCTGTTCCAGCCTGGTCCCATTCTGCCCCAGCTTCATCTCACCCCAGTCTCATCCTAACCTGACCAGTCCTTCCTTGGCACCATCTCACTCCATTCCCTCCTCATCCCAGCCCCATCCCACCCTGGCCCCATCCCAGCCCAGCAGCCGTGGGAATGGTGTCTAACCCTGTGCTAATCCTGCAGGAGTGACGGGTCTCCAGCCCCGCTGGCCATGCTCTGGATTGACCATGGTGGCCTTGGCCCCACGTTGAGGCCAGAACGTGTCCCTTCCCCCAGCCCTGCTCCCTCAGGAGCACAATGGGCACTGGGATTGAGCCTGCCACCGCCGTCCCCGGGCAGGCAGCCAGCCTCTGGCTCTGCAAGCAGCCTCCAGGGCTGAGCCAACATCCATCCTAGCTCCCCTGGACCTGGCTGGGCAAGGGGATCCCCTGCCTGGGGGGGGCATCTCAGTCCCTGGGATGTGCTGAAGATGGAGTGTGCAGCTGGAGTGGGGAGATGTCCCAGTGTCAGTTCATCCTCTGCTCTGGTGTCCTGGCATGGGGACAGGGATGGGCTGAGGACCTTGTGGGCTGCATGCACCCCTTCAGAAGGCTGTGCCTCAGTTTCCCCAAAGGTGGACCAGTGCACTCTGTGGTCCTTCAGCAACCATAAAGGTCTCCCTGCTCCACCATCCACCCTCTCTGAACCCTCATGTCTGGACCACACTCCCAGGACACAGCAAATCCACTGGCCAGAACCTGTATTCCATTAGCATTCCTGCCTTTTCCCTCTGCCATCTGGGAGCAGGCAGCTGGGCCTTCACTGCCCATGGGTGGGCATTTCAGAGTCTGCCTTGGCCAGATGGGGGGGGTTGAGCACCCTGCTGCTGCCCCCCACACCTTCAACAGCATCCTGCAAATATGCCAAGGATTGGAGGATAGAACCAGCTCTGAGCATTTTGGTGGCTGTCCCAGGGTGCAGGATGATGGTGGGGAGGAGGCTGGGGGTGCACACAGTGCTTCACATGCCCCAGCAGTGTCTGTCACTGCCTTTGTTATCTGTCACACAGGCTGTTCCCTGCTCCCACAAGACAAAAAAAATCAGGGCACAGAGGGCTGAGAGGAAGCTCCAGGAACATGGAGCAGATCCGTTTCCTCCTCCCACTTCCCAAGGCTGCTCCTGCGTGGGAAAGCCAAGGCTGAGGGAGGCCCTGTGTGCGTCCTGCCGCTGCTGACAGCAGGGTTGGGAGGTGGCAGCAGCAGTGGTGGCTGGAACATTGTCCCTGGAGAGCTCTGCAGCCAGCACCAGAGAGCCCGTGGCTGCCCCCATTTCTGTGTGTGGCTTCCTGGAGCTCTTGTCTTGTTTCTTCTCTTTGGGCCTCCCTCCACCATGGGAAGAAAACCTGGCATCCTTGTTCTAAGCCCTGGGTTTGTGTGTGGGCCAGGCTGTCAGGCTGTAGGGACAACCTGTGCATGTATCCTGAGCCCAGCAATGCTTCAGGGTGGGCAGAGTCAGCTGGGCTCCCGCAGGGAGCGGCCAAACAGCTGGAGGGTGAAGGATGGGAATGCTGGGACGAGCAGAGCTGCTGATCAGAGCCTTGTCAGCCACATGGATACACCCACCAGTGCTCAATAATTCGGGATCAGCCACCACAGGAGCACAGTGACCCAACCCAGCTCCTCCCATGCAAGGGGGAGTGCAGGTTGCAGCTGTGGGCAGGACGGGGCTTGCTGTGCACGCCACGCTGCCGGCACACGCTGGCAAGGGGGGTGGAGAGGCACAGCTGCCAACAGGGAGCAGGGAGCACTCCTGGGGGAGTGGGGAGAAGTCCTGCCTGCCCATTAGGGTCAGCAGCAACTCGGGGGATGGAGCCAAGTGGAGTTTCACTGCCACCCCCACCATGAGGTGGATGAGTGTGTGCCCGTGTAGAGGAGTGATTCTGGGCGGATGCAGGTGGGAGGACACAGGCATGGATCAGGGCAGAGGGAGACAGCTCAGCCTGCCAGCTCCAATCTTTTAATTGCTGTGCTTCTCAAATATTTCCGAAGCATGACCCTGAGTCGGCTCCTCCAGGCAAAGATACGAGCACCAGCTGGTTCCCTTGGCTGTGGCTATAAATGCTCCCTCCTGCTCCCAGCCCAGGGAAATTATGGGGGATCAGTGGTGTCTGGTTTAGGGAATAAGCTGGGAATCAGCTTTAATGGGGGTGTGTCAGCCTTCCAGGTTCTCCCTGCTAGGCATAGCCAGTGTGATGCTCAGGTCAGACCCTGTCCCAGCTCTCTGTGCCAGCCCAGATTCCCTCTCTGGTCCCTGGGAAGGTGCTGAGCACAGGGGGTAGGTCCTGCACTGCCAGGGAGCTGTGTCTCTGGGTGTGTTGTTTGTGCAGCAGGGGTGGGGAGCCCAGGCTCTGGGATGTGGTTATCCCTCCGTCATTGTGTGTCTGCCTTGGAGTTGCTGGGTGTGGAAACAGAGGTCAGGCTCAATTTGTCTGAAATTTAAATCGCAGCTGGGCTGGGGAGCCACGGCAGGCAAGGGGGATGCTTTCTGCTGGCCAGGTCCTCACCACTCCATACTTTCCCGAGGACCTGGGAATCTCCTCTGGCCCTGAAGCATAAATCCGTGTGCTTTATCTCACGTGAGCAGTGGTGGGAGAGCTGCCAGCTTCCCGGGGCCAGCACTGTCCCTGTGTGGGTTTGTTTGAGGTGCTCCCAGGGTGACGTTCCAGCTCTTCCCCCGGGCACCATCCCATCCTGCCGGGCTCGCTGCCAGCTGAGCCTGTTCTGCAGGCTGCGGGCATGACTGGCCCGAATCACACAGGCACGTAACAGGGAAGGGAGGGAGGGCTCCCGGCATCCCGGGGCACCGGGCTTGGCGTGGAGCCGAGTGGAGGCACCGAGCCTCATCACGCCATGCAGCTGTCAGCCTCGGGTCTGGCTCTGAGCTTTCATGTAGGACAGCTCCCAGCAGGACCTGACCCCCCTTCACCTGCCTTGGTGTCCTCCTGCCCTCCCAGGAGACTGCTCCTCATCACCTGCCATCAGGCAGCGTGACCTGTGCCCCTCAAGGGGTCCCCAGGATGCTGCTCCTGGCTCCTGGTGAAGTCCAGAGCATCTCCTGGGGCTGGTCAGAGCTGCCAGGGAAGTTTTGGGATTGGGACAGAGAGGCCAGAGCCTCCCCAAAACACTGTTTTGCAGGGGTTGCCGTCTGAGCTCAGGGGGTTCTTGTGCTCAGTCCCAGAAGTGTGGACAATGCTGTTCCAAGGTCCTGCAGCTGCTGTGGTCCAGAGCAGTGGGGGATTTTGGAGGCATGGGATGCTTACGTGGGTCCCAGTCTCCTGTGCTGGCCTGAAGCCGGGCTGGGAATAAATTAAGTGCCACATTTGTTGAGCCCCTGCATTTGCATGGCTAAAGCTTCCCGGGGGGAGGGGATGTTTCAAAGCCAAAGGATCCGACCTGCCCTGGGTGGATTCTTTGTTTGCATTTGAATAGGTGCTTGGAAACTGGTTCACGTCACCGGAGCTGTGACAGCCTCCCTCCTGCTCGGTGTCCATCCCTGCCGGTGAGCCCCAGTGCCTCCTGCTCCTGCTGAAACCTGACCTGAGACCACGCTGCCGGTGTTATTCACCAGGAGAGCTGTTGGATCCAGCCTGTCACAGGTGGCATGGCCGTGGGGTTATGGTCCCCCTCCGTCTTCCCGAGATGCTCTGGGGACAGGCTGGGAGAACTGGGGGTGTTCACCTGGAGAGGAGAAGGCTCTGGAGAGATCTTAGAGCCCTTTCAAAGGCCAAAACGGGCTCCAAGAGACCTGGAGAGGGACTTTGGACAAGGGCCTGGAGTGACAGGACAGGGGCAAATGGCTTCCCACTGGCAGAGGGCAGGGATAGATGGAATATTGGGAAGAAATTGTTCCCTGTGAGGGTCATGAGGCCCTGGCACAGGGTGCCCAGAGAAGCTGGGGCTGCCCCATCCCTGGCAGTGTCCAAGGCCAGGTTGAATGAGGCTTGGTGCAACCTGGGATAGTGGGCGTCCCTGCCCATGGCTGGAGGGTGGAATAAGGTGACCTTTAAGGCCCCTTCCAACCCAAACCATTCCATGATCTTCCCTGAACCTCTGCTAGCTTTATAGCCAGCTTGGCAGGGAAGGGTGCCAGGGAAGGGCCTGGCCAGGAAACTTCTGAGATTGTCTGGGCTGCGGTTTGTGTTTCATGCCCAGGCAGGAGCCCACCTGGGCCCTCAGCCCTTCCTCAGGTGGGTGGGTGGCAGTGGCAGCACTGAAGCTGCATCTGATCCTGCAAATCCTCAGTTCTGAGAATTTAAACCCTGCCAGCAGAGCCTGGCCCCAGAGAGTCGCCGTCTGCAGTGCCGTTTTTCAGGTTACTGCCTGTCCTCCCCTGACCTCAGGAAGAGGATATTTCCCAGCAGCAGGAATACAACCACAAGCCTTAAAAATAACCTGGTTCGCTTTCAGTGTTCCTTACAAAATAGGCCACGTTCCTTCTATTTAATCCCTGGGCACAAGACAAGAATCACTGGGAAGGAAAACACAGCCAGCCAGCGGTGGATGCAGCCCCCATCCCTCACTGGGGGTATGTAAGTAGTGAAGATAATAAAACTGTGTTTGAATGAGACAGGGAGGTGCAGAGCTGTGATCTGGAGTCCATGGCAGAAGCTGTCCCAGCCTTTGGGGAGCAGCATGGCCCTGGCAATCTCCCAGCCATGGCGTGGGCAGCACGGTCACCCTGACCCTGTTTCACAGTGGGGAGAGGGTGTAATGTGCCTCTGAGCAGAAGGAAACCTCATTTTTCCCTCTAGATGAGGGAGGAGGAGGGTTTTGGGGGTGGGGAGCAAACATCCATCAGCCTCCCCCTTGGACCAAACAGGCTCAGAGGTGCCAGGTTTCCACTGTGCCCTGTCCTGTGGGGCGTGGGGACACTAGGTGCCTGCCTGCACCCTGATGGCTTTGGGTGCCCATCAGATGTGCCAGCACCAGCTGGAGCAGAGCAGGTGTGATTTACTGCTCACTGAATGCTTGGCACCATAAACCCAGCCAGGAAAACTGCTGGCATGATCCAGGCAAACATCCCAGCTCTTCCACAGCCTTGGAGTGGGACCACACAGGGTCGTTGGTCAGGGAGGGATCGTGTGGTGGATTTTATCTTGGGTGAGAGGGGTGCAAGTGGTCCCCCGTGGTCCCTGGGGGCTCATGTCAGCTTCCCATCAGACATGTGTGAGCAGGATGTGCCCTGTGATGAGATTCCCAGCTGGAGCAGTGCTGGGTGTTATTGTTGGGTCCCATCCTGAGCTCAGCGCTCAGTTTTTCCTCTGCCCTCCCTCAGACAGTTTCTATTTAAGTTTTTAGGACTCTGGGCTGGGGAATATTTGAGCAAGAGCCCAGAATATGGTCCATTACCTCCAAATGTCGCACAGCAGCTTAAAACACGCCTGGCAAGGGAGACAGCTTAGGAAAACAGTGATGCACCTCAGAAAAGGCACTTTATTCTGTTTGCTTCTGCCATACTGGAGTATACAGTGGAAAACCGTGCTGGCTCCGCTTCTCTGCTCTCCCCTCTGGTTTCACACTGCCCAGGTGAGCTCCAGCCATCCCTCCCTGCCAAAGGCATCCTACCTGTTGTGCAACCCCCCCAGGGCTCGGTGCAATCGGCTTCATGCAGCACACGGCAAGTAGAGAAAGAGCGAGGCGGGTATTTTTCCAAGTGGGTGGGGACTCCTAAATTCCCCTGGCATTGGCCACAGAATATTTTCCGAGCCTCTGCTCCAGTGTCTCAGCCCGCCTAGCTCTGGGGAATTTGGGCAGCTTCATCCCCAGCCTGACTCAGCGCAAGCTGCTCCTCATCCTCCCTCTCTTACCAAGAGCTGTGGAAAGCACCCCTGTGGCGACTCTGCTGCCTTCAGAGGAGCCACCACTGGACCAGCCCGGGTGGCTCTGTGGGGACCAGTGTCATCAGGTGCCCCCCAGCACTGTGGCCTCCATCAGGTGGCCCAAATGAGCACCCAAAGTCAGCGATTCCCAGCGATGCTCAGGGATTTTGCCTGTCCCCAGTTGCTTATGCAGTGTCCCCCTCCCCTGGCCCAAAGGAGATGTGGGGCTACAAGGTGGGCTGGAGCAGCAGCCCCTCCTGCATCTGTGGGATGCCAGCTCCCAGGGAGGAGGAGGAGGGCCGGGAGGAGGTGGCTGGTGGTGCTGCAAGAGGGGCAGGATGCCCAGGTGGTCTCGTGCCACCGCACCCGAGCCCTTCACACCCAGTACTGGTTGTTTTTCAGCGGGGGGTTGGAAGTCCGGCAGTACTGGAGGAGCTCGGGGTCTGGAGGTGTCCCTGAGGGCGGGGGACCCGTGCCCTTGCCCTCCAGGCTGGTGACAGTCGTTAAGGGGATGTTTTGGCTGGGGTCTGTCCTCCGGAAGGTCTCGTGGTCTGGCACAGCCCCATTCTTGGCCTTGGAGGCGGGAGTGCCCTGGACGTGGTGCTTCCCAGTCTTGTTGCGCTTGTGCAGGTAGAAGAGCAGGGGCAAGATGAGGGCCAGCAGGAGGACAATGAGGCAAATGGGGATGATGATGCTGAACATATTGGCCTCAATGAAGCTGAGGAAGGTGCCCCCTGCCCCAGGGCTGGGGCTAGTGGGATTGGGGGCCAGCCAGGGAGTCGGGGGCATGCCCAGCTCGCTGGCATTGGGGCTGCTCTGTGCCGTGCCATGGGGCACTGGGGGTGAGGGTGCCAGCGGGACCATGAGCAGGGTGACGCCGTAGGATTTTGAAGCATTGTAGGGCTCGATGCTGTACTCCAGGGATGCCAGCGCTGGTGGCACGCCGGCAGCCACCAGCTCAAAGGAAAAGCTGTCCCTCTGCAGGGGTTGTTGGGTGTCCCCAGCATCCAGCACCTCCAGCCCCACCAGCCCTTGCTCCAGCTCACTCTGGCTGAAGGTTTCGACTGGGGAGGCGGGTTGTCCTGGATCCCTGGATACCCTCACGAGACGGCTGGCACGGGGCGCCCTGCGGACTTTGAAGACTGGGACGCTCTTGGTGTGGTTGGCCAGCTCACTGGCATCAAGGACACTGGTGTCCAGGAGGGCTGTGGTGCCTCGAGGCCACAGGCTGCCCACTCGGGTCTTCACCGCAGCACGGACAGTCACATTCACCACCCCGGTCCTGTTTCCTGCCCGCGAAATGGCAACGAACTGGAAGTCATCCTCAGGTGACCTGAGGTCATTGAAGGTGAACGTCACCTCCCTGCGATCCAGCTGCCTCTGTGAGAAGCCCCGCGATGGCTTTTGGTTGACTTGCACCTGTCCAAACCTGGGCTCCCTGGTGATCCTGTACAGGACATTACCTGCCCCTCGTGGTGCGGCACCCAGCAGGTGATGGTGGGACACAGGGGCCCTGTTCAGGTCTTGGGGCACCTCCAGCAGCGCAGTGGTGCTCAGGGCAGGCAGCACCTCGATCTCCAGTGAGGTCTGGATGGGTGGGTGGTGGCCACTGGAGAGGCTCAGGGCTAAGGAGCCTGGGGCACGGCTCCCAGTGGCAACAAACACCACGTGGCCAGCATTGACATCCGCTTGGGTGAAGCGGCTGATGGGCTCCCGTGGGTTGTGTGCACTGGCCACGTGGCCAGTGAGGGGTCTCTGGAGGATGCTATACACCATCTCCTGTGGGGACACCAGCGAGTCTGCCACATCCAGGTACTCCTGTGACAAGGTGACCATGGAGCCTGGTGGCACCTGCAGTACTTTTTTCTGCTTCACCACCTGCGGTAACTTGGTGCTGCCGGTCACTGTTATGTTGAATGCTTCAGAGATGACCACCCCATCCTGTGGAGGATGGACAGACTGCTGTTCCCGGGGCTGGAGCCAAGCCTTAAAACTGAAATGATCTTTGGAGATGCTGTCCCCGCTATGGGTGTACACCACACGCCTCGCTGCCAGGTCTGACTGCAGGAAAAACGGCCGTGACTGCTCCAGAGGCACACCGGCCACCAGCAGCTGTCCATGGGCCGGTGGCTCCGTCACCAGGAAGACAACATCATATCCAGCCCTCTCAGGGACCAGGATTTGGCTCAGGAGGTTGGAGGCATCCAACACTGAGGTGTCAATCTCAGCCTGCTGGGCCGTTGTGAGCTGCAGATCTGGCAAAAAAGGGATAAGAATCAACGGATGAAAGCTGGTGAGAGTTTGATGCAATGATGGAAGAAGGAATTGGATGCAGTTTTAGATGTCTGATGTAATATATCAGCCATGGAAAACAACACAGTGGTGTCTTCTTCAGACAAACAAGCCCTCCTAAAGAGCTGGTTTGTCCTTCTCCATCCTACCCTTACCTGCGTTTTTCCAAAGCTGAGTCAAGCGCTGGGGACAATTTTCCTCAAAGGAGATCAGGACGAGGAGGATGAAAGAATCTGAGATGGTTGTGGGAGTGACCACTCGGAAGCGGATGGCATCTTGGGCCAGCCAGAAGGGCTTGTCTGGCATCTCGTGCTGGTAGAAAATCAGGTTGCTGTCCACCTGAAAATTAAAAAAAAATCTTTGATCAGCTCCTATCTTGACTCTGGGATGGAGCAACCAAGCTCTAATTAGGTAAGAAATGGGATTTTCACTAGCCATGGTACAGTAGTGACCATGGAGAGCTCATGGTGTTTCTTTACCAGCATGTGAAATTGTGGCTTCCCCATCCCTGTAAGTGTTCAAGGCCAGGTTGGACAGGGCTTGGAGCAACTTGCTCTAGTGGAAAGTGTCCATGGAGGGGAACAAGGTGACCTTTAATCTTCCTTCCAACCCAAACCATTCTGTGACTCTATGATGTTTCTCCCGGCAATTAGGGGAACTGAGGCTCAGAGGAAAGGTTGAGCTTGTTCAGCATCCTCCAAGGGTGAGCATAGCACAGATGAGCTTCCAGGGAGGATAAACCTATGTGTCCCTGAGTGACGGACTAAAATAAGACCCTTGCTGGGCTCTTCAAAATTTGCCCCCATGGGAGAAGGGTTTTTTCAGAGCAGGGGTGAAAAAATTGTGCTTGGCTCTTTCTTTAAGCAGCAGCTAGGCTGGCTGGCTCTGCAGCAGGGAGATGGCCTAGGAAAAGGGATTATAGCTTCCTCAGCCTCCCCCAGTGCTAAATCCAAGGCTGGGACAGCAGCTCTTAATCCCTGTCAGCAGCTGCTGGCAGAGCTGGGAAAGTCACAGCACGGCTGGAGCCTTGCCTTGCCTCCTGCCTGGGATCAGGTGCCTGTGGTGGCAGTGGGCTCAGACTAGGACCTCCATGCTGTGAGGGGTGATGAAGGGCTGTGTTTGGGGTTCTCAGGGGCTGGAGGAATTGAAATCTCACCTGGGCTTGCGTGAAATTCCTGATTTCCTCCCCCTGTGAGGTGGTCAGCCTGCCCAGGCGCGGGGCTTGCTCGATGCTGTAGTACAGAGTGGTGGAGCTGGTGGGGCTGTTGCTCACTGCCTGCAGGTTCTGGCTGGTGATGGGCTGCAGGGCACCTGGAAAACACATCCAGTATGGATTTCAACCTGACTACCCACCTGGAACCTCTGCCAGGGGCATCTCAGCAGTGCTTGGGCAAGGGGAGGAGGTCCAAGGGGACCCCATTTGAACTGGGAGGATGGGGAAGGGGTACCCACCTGGGCAGACAGTGAGGCTCTGCTTCCTGGCCAGGCTGATGACAGGCTCTCTCTGGGCCCTGATGAGGAAGAAGTGCCCAGGAGATAGGTTCTCACCATCCCACAGATCGAAGGCGAAGCCACCATCCAGGGGTCCTGTGGAAAGCACAGACCTGGGCATTTGTGGGGGCCAGAGGAGATGCATCCCCCCATTAACCTGTCAGGGTTTTGGGCCAGGGATGGGGCGTGCATCCCCTGTGGTGGCACAGTGTCCCCATCACCCTGGGGTGGTGCAAGGGGTGCAGGACACTCAGTCCTGCCCTACCTTGGTGCACGAAGAGGACGAGGCCGTTGTCTATCTGGGCCTGAGTGAACCTCTGGACCTCAGCACCGGGCGCTGCCCTCAGCACAACCTTCCCGTTGGCTGGGGGCTGGATGGAATAGGTCACCTCTTCTGCTGGGGAGTCCTCATCCTCGGCACGCAGGATGTGGGGGCTGAGAACAGCCGTGGCCCCTTCCCGCAGCTGGGGGACAGGGAGAGGCTGTCATCCCCCTGCCATACCCCTGGCACTTCTCCCCTTTTCCCATCCCAGCTCAGACCACTCTGCTGGGTGCCAGAGCACATCCCAGCCCAACAAGGGCGCCTTGTCTGCATCCTGGGTGACTCCTCCATCATCTGGCCTCTTCCCAGCCCTGCGTCACTGCTGCCGTGTTTGCCAGCACGTGCCACTCAGCCGGCTCTGTGCCTCTGCACGGCTGTGCTGGAGGGCAAAGGTGCCTCAGTTTCCCCAGTTCCTGGAAGTGGAAGAGGGCCCTGAGGCAGGGGCTGTGCCTTTGAGAACATGCTTTGCAGGGAAGGGGTTTTAGTGGGCTGCACAAGTTGCTGCTGGGTACACCGTGACCACAAGCAGCCCTGTCTCTCCCTGGCTGGGTGTTTCTCCTCACTCCTGCTTGTCCCAGTTCCCTTCCTACCGCCTCCTCACAAGGCTGCAGCAAGGCCCGCTGTCCCAGCAAACCCTCCAGGAATGACAAATATGTGGCTGAGTTCAGAGCCACTGAGGAATTTCCCAGGACCACTTCCTCCCATGCAGTTGTGCTGACCCTCCTGTGGGAACATTGCCACCCCAAGGCCCTGGCATCTCCCATCTCCAGCTGGAGGCAACAATTTTCCCTGCTTGTGACCCTGTGCCACATCTCCGTCTTGGCAGACCACAGGGATGAATCTTGTGCTGCCAAACAGGTTCTGCCCACGCAGCCCAGAGCTGCCCTTTGCCCTCAGGATGCCTGGAAATCATGGGGTGCACGGATGGAGCCGTGCCATGGCTCACGTGGGGTGGAGGGGTGGGATGTGCAGCATCCCGCAGCATCGTGAGGCTGGGATCTCGGAAATCTGCATCTTGGGAATCTGCAGGACAACACCCAGGCAGGCGCTGGAGGAGCTGCTCTGCTGGATGAGCTCTTTTCTGCTGTTTTCAGCTGGCCTAGCCCAAAACATTGCTTGAGTGGGTGTGGGTGCCGACAGAGAAATTAAATCCCTCAGCAGTCCCCACGGGATGGCAGAGGCAGGCTGGAAAACACAGCTTCGGAGAGGCAGGGCGGGGGGAGTGCTGCTGGCCACACAGCCGGGACAGCAGCTTCACTGTGCATGCACTGAGTTTTTTAGGCTTCTTTCTCTCCCCAGCACCCACAGCAGTTGGAATTGCAATTACACCAGGGGCTTGGAGCCAAAGAAAACTCCCTGTGGGCAAAGCAGTGGGGGCTGGCAGCCCCAGGGCATCGCTGTCCACTGGGAAGGGACAGTCAGAGTGGCTAGAGTAGCTTTGCTCCCCGCCCCGAGCCGCGGGAGCTGACCCATTTCTCGGTGCTCCTCGTCCTCCCTGAATTATTAAAGCCATCCGCCTGGCTCCTGCGCTCCTTGCTCAGCTCATTGTGTTTGCTCAGCCTCCGTGTCGCCTCTGCTCTCGGGGAGAGCACGCGGGGAGGCGGCGGAGCAGTGCCGGGAGCGTGGCCGTGTGCTCTGGGGCGGCAGTGGCAGCCTCTCTCTCGGTGGCATCCAGCCATCCTTCCTTCAGATCCAGCCCAAAAACTGCTGCTCCTTCCCAAGGGGCTCCACTTTGGGGTCTAGACCCAGCCTGTTGTCTCCCAGCCCTCCGAGAGCTCGGCATCCCTGGAAACCTTTGTGCAATCCCTCTCCCGGGCCGGCCTGACCTTTAAACACTGAAGTCATCCCTCAGCAGAGCACAAACACAGCAGGGCCGGGCCTCTCCCACTGTCCCCGTTGGGGGAAGGAAGCCTTTCCCTGCTCCAGAGCTCCTCTGGGCAGCTGTGGTTACTCTTTCCAGGGTGCAAAGGGATTCCCATGGAAAGGCAGACAGATCACTGCCTCAGAGTTTATTTTTAGGAGTATTTTCTGTCTTTTCACCCTTATTCTTAGCATGATGGCTGGGGGGGAGGGAAGGCCATGCTTACACTGGATGTCTGAAGTGGGGAAAAGGGGCTGGCACAGGCCCAGCAGCTGAGGGGTCAACTTCTCCCTGAATTATGGCTCAGTCGAGGCAGGTCTAGAAAAGGGATTTGGTGGGAAACTTCCTGGGCTGGAGGGAGAAAACTGGGACAGGCACAGATCTGGGGCTGGGGGTACCTCCCAAACTTTGCTGGTATCCCTCAAAATGGTTGTCTCTGGGGCTAGGCAGAGCAGCCCCTTCCCCCGGGCATCTTCTCCAGAGTCCAGGCTCCCAGAACCCTTCCCAAGGCAACTGTGTGATGATCCTCATGGAGCAGATTGCCTTCCAGCTGCCATCCTGGGAAATCCCGGGATAGTGCAAGTAGGTGCAGGGGGGTGGACGGGGGGGGGTGGACGGAATGATTGTGCTTCCGTGTTTTCCACTAAATTCTTTGCTGGAATTTTGCATTAGTGACTCCAAAAGAGACAGAGGAGAGTTGGAGGCAGAAGGTGGGGGTTCAGCAGCAGGTGAGACCTCTTCCCTTCTGCCGTTTTCCGGGATGGACGTAAAGAGACGTGTGAAAGCTGCCCAGATGATTGAGTAATTGCCACCTGTGTTGGTGAAACGTGGGCAAACTACTCTTGGAGCTGCCGGGGCTTATCCCGCGAGCCGGGGCTGCGGAGGAGGCGCCGCTGCCGCCGTGGCAGCGCCCGCCGCGCCGGGACCGCGGGGCGATGCTCCCACCTCGCGGCCGATCCCCGCATCAGCGCGGGGCGGGACGGGCTGGGGGCGAGGGCAGCTCGCTCTCCGCCTCCTCCACAGCCTCGCCCCGTCGGGAAAACGCTCCTCCCTTCCCCATTTCCCATGGCTCGCCTCTGGGCGGCAGCCCNTGATTGAGTAATTGCCACCTGTGTTGGTGAAACGTGGGCAAACTACTCTTGGAGCTGCCGGGGCTTATCCCGCGAGCCGGGGCTGCGGAGGAGGCGCCGNCTTACCTGCAAACCGGCGTTGACCTTCAGCCGTGGCCCCTTGGTGCTGCGGGGCAGGATGCTGATGAAGAGAGTGCGGGGATGGCTCTGCCGGGATACCTCGGAGGCGTTGGCCAGGACGGTGAAACTGTCAGTGAGGGATCGGGGACCATCCTGCCTGTACTGGATCTGCTGGTTCTCCACCTGCGGGGCAAGGGCTGGGTGATCCTCCATGGAGGACAAAGGCCACCGGCCCCTCTGGGGTTCAGGGGATCCTGAAACATCCTGGGAGGATGATGGCAGCCCACCACTAGCTCAGGGGCAACCCTGAGGGTTCTGTGTGGCAAGCAGACTTGGAGCCCATCCTGGCTGCTCTGCCTGCATCCCCACCCCGTATCCCCAGGGGCTGCAGAGCAAATCCACCACCCCAAACGCCTCCATCCTTCTGATGGGGAGAAGACTCCTGCAGCCCTCCCCAACCTCCCAGTGTGGCTGGGGGCTGGAGACCACCCCAAACTCTCCCCAAACCCTTGGGAAGGCAGCCTGGTGGGCAGGTGGATGCTTGTGGGTGCTGTACCTCGCTCCAGGTGAAGCTGTGCAGCCCGCCCTGCTCGGGCCGCTGGCTGCTCAGGAGGGTGCCAAAGCGGGGGGGCTGGAGCACGCTGAACTCCATGCCGAGAGCTGGGTAGTAGGTGTTGGGAATGCGAAGGATGCTCGAGGAGATGGTGGCAGAGCCACCTCCTGGCACTGTGATGTTGTGGACATCCAAGGGGACAGTGATGGGGAGCACAACCAGGCTGACCACCACCCCCTCCAGAGGGTCTGCACTGCGGGCTGTGATGTCCAGGACAAACCGGTCACGTTCCTCATTGGGTTTGGAGTGCAGGTAGAGGACTCTGCCACTGTTGATGTCCTCCTGGGTGAAGGACTGGATGGGGTCCAGGCTGGGCTGCTCGTTCATGTCCTGGCTGTGCTGAAGCATTGCCAGGAAGCCAGAGGATGGGGGGCTGCTCACCAAGTAGACTATGTCTTGGGAAGATATCTCTTCGTGGGTCACCTGGGAGTGTGGAGGAGACGAGGCATGAGTGGGAGGGCTGGTAACTGAGGCTAGGCTGTGCCACAGCCCACTTGCTATGCAATCAATCCCTCAAAGCTCTGCTGTGGGATGAACTGCAAGAACCACCTCACTGAGGCCACGCCTGAAGCCCTCTCTGCCCCTGGGCAAAGCCTGACAAGAACACAAGGCCTTGACTCTGAGCAGGTGGGAGTAAAATGGAGTCCCATGGGTGGCCATCCTGGTTTGGTGGCCAGGGAAGTCATGCAGGCATGGGGAATGACTAGAGAAGAGCATACTCACCAGTAAGTCCTCCTCCTTGATCCCAGCCGCTTCCCCCTGGAAAACATAGATCTCCTTGTGGTTGACTATGCTCAAGGGGCTGGGATGGGTATCCAAGAACACGCTGATGGCCAGTGTGTCCTCTACTGCCACCTCATTTGCTTCTACAGTGAACTGGAGCTCATCCCGGCTGTTCCTGCTCCCATTGTGGTGGTAGGAGATCTCTCCTGCCTGCAGGTCCCTCTGGGAGAAGGCCATGACCGGCTGCTCCCCTCTCAGCACAGTCCCCCATCTTGGGGGGGTGGTTATCAGGAACCGTATCTCTTCATCTGACCTGATGTCCATGTTGGTCTCCAGGCTGAGGACAGAGGAGTCAATGCTCCCTTGGGTGCCCTGGTGGATGACCAGACCGGTGTTGTTGACTATCTTGATGTAGGGCTCTGATGCCTGCACTTCCAGGAGCGCTGTGGTTTGGTGGAGGCCATCCGAGACCTGTAGCTGGATCCAGCCCCGGTCAGCCCCGGAATGGACAAAAAGGATCTTCTTCTTCCTCAGGTCATCCTGTGTGAATCGATAGACCTGGTGGCTTCTGTCATCCACAGACACAATGCTGCCAAACAAGATGTCCTTCCTGGTCAGCACCAGCTGTGCGTCAGAGAAGCCGGAGTCCTTGTCAGTGAAGGCAATGTCGTCGGTGGTGAGCAGGTGCTGCCCGCTGCGCACCACATTGAAGACTCTGTTCACTGCCCGCACAGGGCTGTGGTCATTGACGGGTTGGATGGAGACCCTGAAAACACCCCTCACCTCCTCGGCCTCCGCCTCGGCACTGCCCTCACCCTGCCTGATGGCTACGAAGGGGATGTCGTCCTCCAGCGTCTCGGAGTCATCGTGCTGGTACAGCAGCCGGCGCTGGAGGATGTCGTCGTTGCTGAACTCCGTGATCTCCTCTCTGGAGGCCCAGCCGTGGGACGCAGCCCAGGCCAGCCTGCCGTGTGCTGGCCCCTCAATCACCTCGTAGACATAGTCCATGCTGTTCACGCTCTGCACAAACAAGTGATCCTTGGAGATGACGGCCTGTCCACCTTCCTGCACGGTCAGGAGCACATTGGTCAAAGTTGGTGCGTCAGGGTCCCCACCAATGCTGATTCTGTAGGTATAGACGGGCGAGTGCTGCTCACCAGCATGGACACGGAACTGGAAGAAGTCCTCAGCTTGCTGCGAGTTCCTGATGGTCACGCTGTAGCTCAGGTGGTTTCCCTGCAGGTCCTCTTCAGTAAATCCAAAGCCTTCAGTCAGCCTGTTGCCAAGCAGCTCCAGGTTTCCCTTTTTGGGAGCCTGGATGATCATGTAGTGGAAGGGAACTGGGGCAGAGTTTGGATCTTCCAACATTGCCTCCAGCTCCTTGCTGGTGATATTTCTGTGCCACTTATTCTTCATCTGGAGCGGAGCCATGGTCCTCATCTTAATGGTGGCTCTTTTAATCCTTATGAGGAAGGTGTTGTTTGGCAAGAGCTTCTGCCCCACCTGAACTTTGAACCTCACCTCCTCCACGCTGTCTTCCAGCCGGTGCTCTGGGTCTGTGCTAAAATACTGGATGCGCCCTTGCTCCAGGTCCTGCTGGTGGAAAGACTCGACTTTTTTCCATTCCAGTCCCATGCTCCCTTGCTTCTGGACCTCACCATACTTCAGAGGCTCTGTGAGGACATACAGGATGGAGACCCGTTGTTCCACGGCGTTGGTCTCCACTGACAGGTTGGCAGTGGTGATGCGAGCGGCCCCTCCTTGGGAGAGGGAGAGGCCGGTGTTATTGAGCAGGCGGATTTCAGGATCAATGGCGAGGATCCTCAGGGTGGCAATGGGGCTCGGGACGGTGCCATCACTCACCTGCAAGGTGAGCTGTAAGTTTGTCCCACCCTGGTGCACGTAGACTACATTGCCAGCTTCCAGGTCCCTGCAGGAGAACTCTTCAATGGGCACTCCAGGGTGGAAGTCTAACTCCACATAACCCTCCTCCATCTGCTGACCATGCAGCTGGAATTCGAGGTCATCACAGGACGAGTCATCATCCAGGACCTGCAGGATGTCGGTGGTCAGGTGTTTTCGTGTGTACCTCAGGATTGTCATGAGGTTCCCACGGGGGAAGATCACCTGTGGGGCATCGTTGACGGGGTTGATCATGATGGGCAGCAGGTACACCTGTCCCTGCCGCAGGCACTCTGGGACCCCTTGCTGGGTGGTCACTGTCACCTCCAGCATCAGCTGGTCCATGGGCCCCTCGGAGCCATCGTGGATATACCTGACCTTCCGATTCACAATGTCTAACAGGGTGAACTTCTTTCTGCTCCTGGACCCGGGAATGTCCAGCTCCAGCTGGCCGTGCCTGGGGTCATTGGTGATGCTGAAGAGGATTTGGGACTGGCGGATGTTGGCCAGGCTCAAGTCTACTGTTGGCTGGGCGTGTTTCCACTCCAGGTAGGCCACGCCCCCCTCAGAGACGATGAGGGGGCTGACGTGCAGCAGCCTGCTGATGTTGGCAAAGGCGGGTGGGAAGCTGCTGTCGGGCCGGCATGGCTCCACCACCAGGCCTGGTGCTCCCGAAAAGCCATTTGGAGGTGGGGAGGTGGATGCCTCATCCTGCTCATAGACCTCCTCGTAGTCCCAGTAGTGGTCCTGCTTCCCACAGCCTGCTGTGATGTCCTTTGTGATCACGGCGTCCTGCAGGCTCCTCCTCTGCAGGTTTATCCGGAGGTCCTCCAAGCAGCCAACAAATGAGTGGTTGGTCATGGTCCACAATGAGACGAAAGAAAGATGGTGCTCCCTCAGCCTTTGCAAAGCTTTTTCATCCATACCTCCAATGAAGAGGTTTCCCTGAAGGTCCAGGTAGTTGTTGATGCCCCGGTTGGAGGTGGATGAAGCATAGTAATCTATGAGTATCTCAAACTTGTGTTTATCTGTGTGGACTTTGACATAGTGCTGCTGCTCGTCGCTGATGAAGACGTTGTTGTGCAGGACGATGACGCCGTTCCCCTTCTCCACAAACCCTCGCAGGCGCCCGTTGGAGATCTCCAGGTAGAAGAAGTCATTCTCCAGCCCTGCGTGGTAGATGAGGGGTGCCTGGGTGATGCTCGTCGTTATCACAAACTCAATGGTCGCTTCCTGCCTTGCGTCCCATGTGGGAAAAGCAACATAGGAGTGCGGCCCCGGGAACCCGAACGGGTCCTCGGGCTCTGCAGAGAACTGTGTGCTGCACCCTTCCTGGACACGGTAGAAGGTCTTGGAGCTGCCATCAGCAGACAGACGGGAGAGGACATCCAGGCCATTGAATGTCACCAAGTGAAGACACCCCCTGAAGGGAGGGCTGGCCTCGGCAAGGTACGGCAGGTCCAGGCTGCCCGTCCCGCCGGCATAGAGGCCGTACTGGATGTCCAGCTCCCTTGCTGGCCCTGCAATGTCTGCGGAGCTGTTGAAGAGGCCATCGATGGTCAGTGTCATCCTGCCATCTTCCACCAGCAGCTCCACATCGTGCACTGCCAGGTTATTGAGCTGCAGCCCTGCTGGGGACTGCAAGGTCACCTCCTCCAAGCCCAGCTGCAGCCTGGCCTGCAGGGAAAGACACAAAATCCTCAAGTGAGTCCTCTCCACCTTCCAGTAAGACCTGCTGAAGCAAGGACCCACACCCAGGTGCTTGCAAGGGTTTTCGTCCCTCGGTTCAGTCCTCCACCTCTGGATGTGCTCCTCCTTCATCCTCCCCATGGGCCTGCCCTCTTTGTCTCCCCTTTGCTCTCTGAATTTCTCTCCTTTTTTACTCATTCTCAGCAAACCCCAGTCTCAGTGCTGGTTCCTCCATCCCCCAGTCACATGGCTGGGCTTCTCCCCTCCCCTCACAGAGCAGCCCTGCCAGATGCTGGCTCCTCCTTCCCTTGTCTATCTTGCCCACTGCCCTCCATCCTTGCAACCTGGGCTGCTTCCAGCCCTTTCCCTGGGTACTGGCAGGGGAAATAGCAGGCTTTGCTCCTCGTGGGCAGCAGCCTGGAGCCTGCCTAAGTAGAGGGTTAGCTGGTGGGACACGTGGCCTGCATTAGGGACACCTCTGGCCAGTGGCTCGCTTGCTCTTCTGCTTTGGTTTAATGTGGTTGGTGGCCCAGGGGCTGCAGGAGAGGCAGGATGTGTGCCTTGGATGCTCCCTGCTCTTTTCCTTCGTGCCGGATGCCAACACCATAACCACAGCAGGGAATTTTATTCCTCTGTCTTGATTGCTTCCCATGTTCCAGTTGGGACAAGGGAGATCTCTTCTTTCCCTGGGTCCTCTTGTCTCACCTGCTCACACCTGAGGGTGTTGTGCACCGTGTCTGACCACACAATGCACACAGGGTGCCAGTATCAGGGTGTCCCCATGACCACCCCCAGCATCACCCAGGCAATGGGTGAGGAGCTTCCCCAGATGGAGCCTGTTTCTCTGTATTTAACCAAATCTTCCAAGACTGTGTCCCCTCTCCTCTTGGCGTTCCCTGTCAGGGGTCCTGGCAGCTGGGCTGCCCCTTCATCCCCTCACTGGATGAAGCCATGACACAGAGCCTGGGGAGAGGATGGGGGTGCCAGGGGCTGACCTGCAGGCGGCTGTCTTGCAGCTGGAGCAGGAGGTGGTCGGGCTGGCCAGCAGCCAGGAAGAGCAGCCCATTCCCCTGGCTGGTGAAGAGCTGCAGGTGCAGCCGCACCGTGCGCGAGGCGTCCGCCAGCGGCCTCTCCACCAAGCTGT
>VXBB01008558.1:142377-164231 GCA_013399915.1 Illadopsis cleaveri
TAATAATTGGAAGGGAAGGGGTTTACATCCTCCATTCCAAGGGAAGCTCCAGCTTTCCCTGGCAGACACCTGTCTTTCCAAAACCAAGACAGCATTGGAGGAGATGCTTCCAGAAATAATCCCTTTGTGGGTACTTAGACTTGTCTTGGTGGGAAGGGAATCTTCTGGCCTGGGTGGAAGGTGCTGGTTAGCAGAGGTGTGACAGGAGCAGCTGCAATGGGGACATCTGTCTCCTCACAACTACAGTGAGACCAATGCCTTATTCCCTTGCATGAATTCATCAGCTGGCAACGACTTCCTGTCTCTATTGACCCTGGGCTGGAGCTGAGCCAGTGACATGGAGGGAAAAGGGTCTATTTACCCATGAAAAATACTCCTGAGGTACCTTGAGCCTCTTTGAGCTTCAAATACTGGTGGGACCATGGATGTGCTGTGCATGGGGAGGTGCTGTAGGACTGGAGCACCCAGTAAGGGTGCAGGGAGCCCCACTGAAACTTCAGGTGATGCCCATGAGATGTGGGAGAGCTGATCTCCAGGCATACCAAAAACGTCAGGGAGAGTGTCAGCTCAGCTCACCCCCTGCCAGGATCCTGCAGCCCACCAGCAGCTTCACTGAGGCCCTGGAAAGCTGTCACCCACGGATATGGCACAAGTAGAGCTGTTTCACTGGAAAAAAACCAGACAAAACATCATCTGCTGTGTTTCCACTTGATGTGCTCTTGGTGAATCCCCAGCTGTGTGCACTGGGGTGTGCCTAGGTCACTCTGCAGATGGAGAGAGGGAAGTAGAAATGACAGGAATGGCACAAGAGCCACCAAAGATTGACTAGTTGGAGAAGGAAATGGGGTAAAAATGTTTAAGGTGAGAAGAGAGACCCCATCCCTGAGGCATGGGTTTGCTTTAGCCCTTCCATCACCTCCTCAGCCTTCTCCAGCCAATGCCCCTCTTTCCCCGCCTCCTCCTACATCCTCTGCATCTCTCCAGCTGACCCTGTGCATGTTCCCACCCTCTCCTACCCCCCTCAGAAGCCCCAGTTAAGGAGCTGTACCTGCTCCACAAAATCCTGCATCCCTCTCCTCCTCCTGTCTCCTTAAATGGACAAAAATTCCCCATTGTTACTGACTTTGCTCATTCCACACACTCTCAGGGAGGCACATAAAATTTAATTCCTGTACAGGTAGCCATTATTTTTATTTTCTAGCTTGTTAGAAGGGCCAGCTACATCCCAGAAGGCTTTCCTGTGAAAGCCAAGGCTGCCAGGATGTGTGTGGAGAAAAGATCAAGAAACCTTCCTCTGGATGTAGATGATCCCCAGACAACCCAGACCCTGGGGGAATTAACCACAAGAGGAAGAACCCAAGTTGGAGGAGGAAGAGTAAGGCAGGAGGAGGAAAGGATGATCCAGCTTTAAAGAAAGGAGGAGAGAATATGGAGGCTCTGAGGATGGATTTTTGGAGTAGCTTTGGGTTGTATTTGTTGGAAACTGCTCCTTCGTCAAACAAAGAGTGTGTGGGGAAGGTCAGGCTGGATAAATCTCCCCAGTTTGAAAACAGGCATCTAGAAATGCTCTGGAATGTCCATTCCTGTGATTTGTAAATGTCCAAAACAGTGAAAAGTTGGTTCAAAGGACTTTCTGCCTAGGAAATGTGAGTTTGCAGTTCAACACATGAAGACAAAAAATGAAGCAAACCCTGATGACTGAATCCAGTCAGGATTTCTGGTGGAGTGGGTTTGGCTCCCATTCTTTCCTTGCAGTTCTTCCTGGCCACCTCTCTCTTTGCAGTGAGGACAGCAGCTTTTTTGGGTGACAAAGCTCTTTCCTATAGTTTCCAGCAAGAAAGTGTCTGAAATCCAGAACCCCAAAAAGGAGATTCAGGAAACCAGAAATTCAATCCTATTGAAAACTCAGTCTTGCCCAAATTCTGGTTTTGGGATTGCTGTCACTGAGTCCCAGCCCTGATTTTCCAGCAAGGCTCCAGCCCTGGAATGTTGGGAACATCCTCAGCCTGGCACTGACACAGGGTAAGTCACTGAATTTGGGCAATCTTTAAATATTCTGCGCTGGAGTGACTTATGAATGTTGTGTGGTTAATGGGGATTAATGGAAATTAAATGAGAATGGCTGAGAAGCCTGAGAGGACTAAACTGCTTTGGGAATAGGCTGTGAGGAGGAAGTGTTACCTGGAAAGTGTCTGGGGAGGTGGCTGCTGGCAGGGGATGGAGCTGGGGGATGATGTGAGAGAGGATCTCACCCTGCAGAATTTCTAGGGGCAGGGCAGGGCTGCAGGCTCTGCTCCTGCAGCCCCACAGCCCCCTTCCCTCAGTGCCTGTCTTCCCAGAGGGGCTCAGCTCACCTCCAAGTCTGGCTTGTGGGGTTTTGTGTTTATGCTTTTTTCCTCTGGAAAACTCTCATGGGGGCAGCTGTTGAGAGGCAAAGGAGCTGAATTGGATTTTTGTGTCTGCACGAAGTAGGCTCTGGTTACATAGTTCGAGAGAATAGGATCCTAAATTGGATTTTGCTGCTCACTTGGAATGGGCTCCAGTCGTGTGGGATTATTGGGGATTTAAAGCTAACATATAGGAAATGATAATGAAACCATCACCCAGCCAAGAAGCTGGGGAGCTGCTACATTCACAAATGAGGAGGAATCTCCCAATTAGCACCTGAGCCATGAACAGAGCATTGCTTGGGATGCTGGAGTGTAAATCAAAATTTACAGGATCACAGGTGGTTATTATCTCCTCCTCTGATGTGAAACAAAGGCACATGTGCCAGCATGGCCAGCTCCATCCCACTGAGTTCCTTTCCATGCCTTTCCCAGCCAGGCAGGCCCTCCTGGGGGGCTTGAGGGTTTTGCAGATCCATGGATGGGTCATGCCAGCAGCTGCCCATGGGTCTGCAAAATCCCCATGTTCTCTTGTAAAATCAAGAATAGATTTTTTTTTTTTTTTTGTAAGGGTGAAGTTTGGGGTGCTTTACTGGCTTTTCCTAGTGCTGCGATTTAATGTCTGATTTGTTTCCACTCCTCTCCCTCACCCTTGTTTTGGCCCCAGAAATGTGAAGGCTAGCTGGCAGTGTTATTTCTCCTCATCATCACCCAGCAGAGCACTGGGCCATTGGATGGAATGTACCAGAATTACCTGGTGCTGCTGTGGGCAGGCCCTGCCCCAGGGGCTGGGGACAGTTCAGTTTTGGGGAGTGCTCCCACAAGATGCTCAGCCAGAGATCCTGGCTGAGAGCTGGGGCCTTGGTCTGATCCAGCAGCTCATTTTATGGAGAGATAATCCAAGTGGAGCTGTGGGAAAAAGGGGGGTTTGGTCAGCAGGTGGGATTTGGGGTGCAGAGGAGTGTGAGGCTCCCTGGGTCCCTGCAGAGGGACCTGACTGGTGTTGGGGGCTCCTGGCAGGGCTGGGTGCCACCAGATGCCACTCCAGAATCTGCCACTCAGGCTCCTGCTCTGCTCCCAGAGGGCTTCCCTGGCTTCTCTGAGCTGGGGCTGCCTCCAGCCCTGCCCTCCATCCCCCTCACTGCCTGCACATCCCCCTGTGCCCCACATCTGCTCCTCATCCAGCTGCTTTCCAGCCTCTGCTTTGCTCTCCCGGCATGCTGGGTGTGAGGAAGGAGGTCAGAGGCCCCCTCCTGGCAGAGGGGGCTGCCCAGAGACTTCAGCCCCAGGTTTTGGGGCTTGGGTTGGATAGGGGAGCATCACGGGGAGGAGGGCTGGGAGCAGAATCGTGCAGAGGCGGTTTGTTTTCTGTCCCTTTGGTGGTAGGCTCTCACCTCTGCCTCAAATTACAAGTCATGTCACATCTTGGGAGGCTTGAAATTGTGTTTCTCAGCAATGTTCCCAAAGAGATTAGAAGCACTGAGGTGGCTGAAATACCCTCTGAGCCCGGAGCAGAACAAGCCACTGAACAAGGAGTGGGATGAGGAAAGAGCTGCAGCATCCTCACCAGGGTGGAGGGGAGGGCTGGGGGTGGCTCAGTGCTGGCCCCTCCTCAAATCCCTCCTGGCTGGGCAGTGCCGGTTCATCCTGGTGCTCATGGGATGTGAGAAGAGCCCGGGCAGCCACCTACCATCTGACACGGGATGGAGAGGCCCAACCCCCGTTCCAAATAGTTCATGGTGTCTTTTAACCCATGGAGCACATGGTGCTGCCTCCCAAATGTATGGGTGAAAAGTGAGGAGCTGCGATTTATGGGAATGAAGAAGGGCCAAGCAGCAGATGACCCTGAGGGTGGAAGGGATTGTTTTCCAGGGCTGAGAGGAGAAGGCAGAGATCCAACACTTCCTGATGTGAGGCAGAAGCTGCCTGTCTTTCTGAAGCTTGGCTGCTTATTCCTGCGGTTGTGCAGCTCTGATACTTCACGTCCTGTTTTTGCTGCTGGAGCCCCTGCACAGCAGACAGCTGTGCTGGCTGTGGGTCCTGGTCCCCACTGTCCCCTCCCTCCCTGCCATCCTTATCCCCATTCCTGGGACTGTGTGGAGCTGTCTGAGATGTCACGAGAGCGAATTGGTCCCAAGGTGCCGCTTGGAGGGCTGGGCTGACAGAGTGATTTGTGATCAGCCGGCTGAGCCGACACATCACACGGCAATTAGGGACCTCCTGGAATGGGAGACATCCCGCCAGGCAGGGATGGAGCCGGCTACAAATATTGGAGGGGCCGTTACAGATGCAAACTTGTTATCTCCCAGGCAATCCAGAGCCCCTCACAAGGATATCAGTGCCAGAGCACACATAGGGATGATGGATGCATCCACAGGAGCGGGTCTTGTCCTGTGGAGTGGATAGAAAGATGAGCTGGTGACAGACGTGTCTGCAAACGTGGCCATCATCCCAATTACAGCCTGGGAAGAGCTGCAGGGCGTGAGGAAAGGGAATGGCTGGAAGGGGTGTCAGCAGAGTGGGACAAACTAGGGTTTGCTGCATGGAGAGGCCTTGGGTGTTGAAAAGCAAGGTGAAGGAGGAGCTGGGATTGAAGGAGGAGCTCGAGTGGTTGGGTTTATTTGGTGATCTGCCTCCCACTGGGATTCTCTGCTCTGGACTTCAGTGGCTAATTAGGCTGCCCTGTTCCTCGTGACCTGCAAGACTCAGCTAAAGCCTTGCCTCTGAGGTCAGCAAAACTAATTGAGCTGAATGTCCAGCGAGAGCATTTACGTGGTTCTTCAGACTGGGCTTTTTCCACACCTCTGGAAAAATGCAAGTTGAAAGGGAATTGCCCTCTCCTCTGAGCCTGGCGGGACCTGCTGCCCCAGTCCTGGCTGAGCTGTGCCTGGGGGAAGATTGTCCTTCAGCACACCTGGAGGGAGAGCTGCTGGGCTCTGAAATTTTTCCTGCCCCGGTGAGAGACCCCCAAACCTATTTTTGTCTGGTTGTGCGGCTTTGTCTCTGCAATAATAATGTGCTCAGTGTGCAGAGTGAAATTAATACAGAGGACATTTACCTTGGGAATTTTTGAGCAAGTTTTAAAATGAATATTCATTGGATTTTTTGTGCTCTTACGTCTTGCTTGGCCCATGATGGCTGTAACTGGGCAGCTGGGTCAGCGCTTTCCAGGGCATCACTTGCCGTGTCAGAAATGCTGGAAATGTCCCAAGAGATGGCATCCACCTCTGATTTTCTCTGCAGCCTTTGAAGCTGTGGATATGATGTGAAACCTGATGCTGCAACCTGTAGTGTGAGAAAAGAGGAGCTATGCCCAGGGTGAAGCTCCTGTCTCCCATCCCAGTGGTGCTGGTTGGCTGCAGGAGAGGGAGTCTGCAGCCCTGAGAGGGAAGGTGTCCAACATCCAGGAGCCAGGTCAGAGCTGCAGGATATGCTTGGACTCTGCAATTGTAATAAAAGTATGTGAGCTGACCTGTGGCCAGCTCCACAGAGAGCTCTCAGTGCTGCAGCTAAATGAGCTGGTGGCAGATTTGGGCAAGACTAAAATTAAACCAGGTCATGTACAGGCAGTGTCGTGGAGCCAGGAGCCAGAGTTTCAAAGCACGCTCGCTCTGAGAGAGGGAGAGCAGGAAAAAACCTTCCTGTGTATGCAGAGGACATTTCCAGAGCTCTAATCCTTTGATTATAACAGATCTTAGGAGAAACTGTGCTACTCCTTGAAGACGGGAAGGAAAAAAACCCATAACTATTCTGAACTGATGGAAGTGGAGCTGCTAATCAGAGGAGAATAATGATCTATTTATTGGATGTGAGACATTTAATAATGAAATACCAACTGTCTCCCCTAATTCCTGTGACTAATGGAGAAGGACATGGTAAAAAGTGCTGGAAGACAGACTGAGGTGGGACAGTGGATGTTTAGACAAGGACAAAGAGAAAACAGGAACCAAGGGCTGCCAGCAGCTTCAGGAGGGAATGGGGGTTTCCAGGCTGTATTTCAGGAGAGGGGAATAAAAATACACCTATGGATACAGCCATTAACCAGCCAGGGGAGCTGGGGCTGTTGGAGAGGAGCCTCTGCTCGTGCACACGCTGCAGCAGCTCAGGGTGTTGGTGGAGTGATCCTATCTTGGACTCTGGGTGGGGAGAATGGCATGTGGGAATGGCTGGGATGCCTCAGGGGGGCTGTGCTTGGCAAAGCACCCAAGCCAGCAGACAGATGAGGTGTGACAAGTGGATTCTGCTCCATTGCTGGAGCTGCACGTGCCTCCCCCAGTGCAGTAGCAGAGCCTGTAGCTAGGTGCCACTCAGCACCAAGGCGTCATCGTGTTTTATGAACTAAGAGAACATTCCCTAATGCGCCTTGGAACATTATCGTAAATAATTAAATCTGAACTGCAGTTGTCACAGTAAATGAACAAAAGATTGTTCCGCTCCCCATGTGCAAAGTACAAATCACAGACTTTTAGTCTCCCTCAATTTTTACTGCCAATTTAAAGAAAACGGCAAAGAACTGATATAAAGTTTCCAGGTTGGGAGAGAATCCAAAATCCCTTCTAAAAAGCCAGCATTTGGGCAGATTGAATCTGTTTTTCTCTCTGCAAGGGCTGAGGAGACTGGGAAGCTCGTTGTGATGGCTCAGATGATAGAATTTCAGAATGGCTTGGGTTGGAAGGGACTTTAAAGATCACCCAGTCCAATCCCCCTGCTGGGCCACCTTCCACCAGACCAGAGTGCTCAGGTTCCCTGGAATTTGCAAGTCCTACCTTAAAAGTAAACCTCAAATCCTTCTAGAGCTAAGGAAACACTTCCCTTAAATTAACGGGATGTAACAGGGCACAATTAGGGGGCTATTTATGTAACAAAGGTTTAGTTCAGCTCTTTGGCCATCCCACTGGTCTGCTCCTAAATCAGCTGCTAGAGCCAAACAGAAAAGCGACGTTCCCAAAAGATGGGATCAACAGCCTGGAGTGGCCAGGACTTAGGGAGAACAAAATACAGCCTGTGTCTGGAAAGGTGGCTCCTGTATATCACAGGGGCCCCTGTGGCCACCCAGGCTGTGCTTCGGAGAGTTTCTCCTGCCCCCTTCCCTTGCCTTGATTTATGGCTGTCGGTGTTGAGGACACAACGATTTGATGATGGATCCTGCTGCCTGTGATACCTCTCTGAGGTACATCTCACCTCCCTAAATCTCCCTACACGGGTCTTAATTCAGTGCAAAATGACACTGCAGGTGTCACCAAGGCTTAGATGGGATGCCCAGGCTGTGGCCACCATGCCCAGCACACACCCCTGGCCTCCAGCACAGAAGAGCGAGTGGCAGAGTAATCGCCTTCCTCTGCTCCATTCCAGGTTTATGGTGCAAAACATTTTAAAAGGGTGAATAATTAAGTGCTGCTCATAAAAAGGGTTGCTTGGCACTGCTGCCAGACTCCTCTGGCTGCAGAATCCATGATCCAGATGGGGCTGTGCCGAGCTGAGACCCGTCCTCTGCCGGGCACCGTGCTCATCCCGTGGGCAGAGGGGAGACTAAACATCCCAGTTCCTTCTGACAAGGAGGACAGAAACTTTCCATCTGCTGAGCAGTCCCCCACGGCTGAATCCATTCACAGGCTGTCCAGCACAGGGGGTGTTTCTCTTGGCAAGATCCAGCAGTGGTAAATAATCCAGAATTTGTGCTTGATGGATGTTCGTTCCACACCAGCCTGTCTCCTGAGAGTTATATAATTCCCTTTCCTGCAGCTCAGCTGTAAATCCAGAGTGATTCATGGCAGGTCCCTCCACCAAAAGCATTTACAGCCCTGCCACCCTCGGGCAGGCAAGGACAGGGCGGAGGGCACGGGTGGGCTGTGCTGAGCTGGGAGAATGCTGCTTGCCCGGCCACACTGGGTCTCCACAGGCTGAAGCTCTTGAGCAGGGTCCCTCTGAGTGGCATCAGGTGTCCCATGAGGATGGGACAGTCTGGCTCTCTTCCTCTGGCTGACAGCAGCCTCTCTTCCTTTTTCCTGGCATTGTGGTGTGGGTGAACCAATCTCTGTGGCTCTGGAAGGGTCCTGTCTGTTCTGACAGTCCGAGAGAGCAGAAGCCAAATTCCTGATGGATTTTTTGAGGAAACCAACCCTTATTCTGCTGTGTAAGCTCCTGCCTGGCCATAAGCCTGACTGAGGTGGTGGAGGCCTGTGGGATTTATGGTCAGGCTGGGCCCTGCCCACTCCAGTACTGCTGGAGGGGGCTGTGGCACCCCAGGGATTGGGGAATGAAGAAGCAGCTCTGCAAATATTCCTGTGGCGATGTGTTCAGTGCCCGGGGATGATATCCTGTCTGCAATATTAGCACATGTGTAACAGAGTACATCCCTGTTCCCCCCTTAAATCAGATGGACCCCTTGGTGGAGGGAGCTGAAAAATACCCCAGGCAGTTACACAGGCAGGGAAATTTAATTAATTCTTATCTCTGGCAGAGGCAGCAAGCAGCAGACAGGAAAAGGGATCTTTCTGGCCTCTTTTCCATACTGAGGAGCTGGAGAGTAAGGGAAGTTGCTGGACTCTGCCCAGCAGAGGGGCTCCCCATTCCCATCCTGATGCCTGAGCGTGGGAATCTGCTGGGAGGAAAGGAAACAGAAACCTGCCAGCCTGCTGCTCATAGGTCTGATCCATCAAAATCCAGGCACCTAACCACATCACAACACTGGGACATAGAAATAGCTGTTTCCAGGTACTTGAAGCATGTCTAAATAAAACCAGTTCAGCTCAACTGCTCATCCCAGACAATGAACACCTGTACATTGTGAGGTGTCTGTGACGCACACCCATTCCTACGTGGAAAAATATTTTGGAGTGGTGTTTATCTCTGCTGGTTGGCTCTGGGGTTGGGAAATCACAGCAAGGCTGGGTGGTGCAGTGAGGGGCAGAGGGGGAGCCAAGGGCAGGGAGCAGGGCATGGGTGGTGCTGGGGAAAAGGGGGCACATGTCTGATGGTGAGATGGACACCCACTGAAAGAATCACCTTCTGCAGCTGGTCCAGAGCCTTCAAAGCAGCCTGGAGCATAAGGTTTTGAGCAGACCTAGGGTCAGGGGTGGTGTGCTGCCAGAGGACAGCTGCTCCGAGCACCCCAGCTTTGCCCCAGCTGCTCACCTGCCCCTGGGAAATGCCCTTTACCTCGGGGTGGAGGTGGGGATGGGGGGACCAGGTCTCAAGGACAAACCCCAGTCACACTGGGGCTGTGGAGCTCTGGTCTGGGCAGGAGGGAAAGGTCCCTGCCCTGTGCAGGGTGTTCAAACTCCATCCAACCTCACCAACGCTGATCAATCCCTCAGTTTTTAATGCTCCTGTCCTCCCAAGAAGCTTTGCTTTCTTTTTTCTCTTCTTTTTCTCCCTGTCACTGGCCATTGCATTTTCATCTCATTCTGCCGATAGTTCATTTTCATTTGACGTATTAATCTATGCTTCTTTCTGCAAAGATAACTCATCCCTGCCTGATGGCAGGAGTGCATAACCAGCACCACGCCAGGAATATTTTACTCCCTTTGAAAAGACGATGGAATAACAAGTAACCAGAGTTGAGCTGGTATCACCCATCCATTTTAAGAAGCCAGAGGTCCCTGGCAGGAGGTCTGGTGTAGGAGCTTTGCAGGTGGGTGACATTTGGAACAGGAGCTGGTGGTCAGGATGCCCAGGTAGGGCTGGATGCCGGGCCCCCCCCTTCCCTACACTCACTGGAACCTTGGGCTGTTGGCACTGACTTCATTTATTTGCTGCTGTTAATCAGCCTTGTGGCTGGCTGGCAGCTTTAATGCTGTTTATATAAGGAACGGTAGCAGTGTACAAGAGCAATTATTCCCACCAATCTGCCCGGGGGTGGGAACTGTGCTGATCCCATCACCCCCTCCCCGACTGCAGGGGTATGGGAGGCACCACACAGGGTGGCAAATGTCACTGAGAGGAAGATTTGACAGCAAAAACTGCCCAGCTTCCCCTGCACCCATCTGCTGAAACCACACAGCTCCGGGGATGCTCTCGGTGCTGTTCCTTTAAATGCTTTAAAGGACTCCATCTGGTTTTAATTATTCAAATGAGCTGACAGGGTAATCAATATAAACGGTTAAATGTGGCCAGGACTAGTGTCAGCTCTGCTGCAGCACCTATAAAAGCTCTGGAGAGGGGGGATGAGCTGTGTGAGGGGTGCTGGGGTTCCCCCTGTCTGTGGGCACAGGTGACATGGCAGCCTGGGCTGAGGGTCACGGGAAGGGTGAAGGGTGTGTGTGTCCACAGCCACTCTGTCAGATGCAGGATTTAAAGCCATAACCTGCGGTACTTCTGGCTCTGGCTGCTTTTTTATTGCTAATATACTGCTAATTGCACTCTGCTGTGTGGTGATACTAATAAAGAGAGATTTAGAAAGCAGGAGGCTGGAGAGAGTAAATCAAGGGCACGGCACAGCCTCAGCTCTCTGCATCACAATTACCCACAGCTCCCTGGCACCGGGAAGGAGTGAGGGACCCCACCCCAGGATCTGCATCTGGGGTCCCCACAGCACCCCGAGATGCTGGTGGGTGACACAGCCTGGGGTGGGGACCTTAACTCCTCCCTGGTGCCAGAGCACTTATGTCCTTGTGCCCTCCATGGCAACAAAGTTTCTCCTGACCCCTTTCTCCTCTTGGAGCTGCGGCCGTGCTGCTTTTTTGTTGTGTTGCCATGGAAATGCTGCCTGCATCCATCCCTGGTCCTGCCTGTCTGCATCCTGCCGTGGTCCTGGCTGTGTCCTGGCTGCATCCCACCCTGGGATGTTTCCACCCTTGCTCCTCCCTGCATCCCTCCCTGGTCCTGCAGCCCGTGAGTGCCACCAGGCTCTTCCCTCGGGGCTTCAGAGGGGTTCTCCCATCTCTGTGAACACTGGACAAAACATTATTAAGAGATGAAAAGTGAGAGGGGGAGGAGGTGAGCACCCCCATGTGATTCACTCTGTCTCTGCCAGTCCCTTGCTGCAGCTGCTGGTGCCTGTCCCTCGGAGCAGGAGGGATTCATCAAGCCAGCCCCGCCTCGGAGTGAGGTCCTGCAAAGGCAGCCACGGAAACGAGAACAGCTGAAATTCTGCACATGGCAGGAGGGGAACGATGGCAAAACCTGGGGGGGACAGTGACATTCCTGTCACCACCTCCAGCCAGCCATGAGCTCCCCAGGTTTGTCCAGCCCCTGGTGAAGGCAGAGCTGAGGTTGGGCCGTTTCTGCTCCTTCTGTTCCCAAAGCCTCATTTTTGCCTCGCGTTATGGCATGGAAATGTTTGACTTTACAGCCTGAGTTTATATTGCCGGGAAGTAACTTAACCGTGCTCTCTAAGTGTTGAAGCTGCATTTCTTTTTGATGATTTCAAAGATTTATTAAGTTCTCCCAGGGAGAAAGAAGGAAAGAAAAAAAAAAAAACCAAACCAAAAAAACCCAAACCATGCCAGCAAATAAGATTCAGTGGTAAGCCCAGCAAATAAACCCGAAATATATGTGCAGTGTTTAGAGATTTCGCTGGAGCATTCACTTGCTGCCAGCTCCTGTCTACAATAGGATGTAGATGTTCAGTATTACCCTTGGCTGTAGCAGCTTTGATGCCTGGGGATGGTGTTTTCAGGGTTCCCTCTTTATTTTGGGGTTTGGGATGCAGGAGCTGAGCAGAGGGTAATTTAAGGTTTGCTGTTTGCTAACAGCTGGAACATGGGGAAGTGATCATCCAAACCACTCAGCTGAAATTAAAACATAGTAAGTGCTTCCTGAGCTGGAATCTGGAGCGGTTCCTGGGCAGTCTGGGAACATGAGAGATGGGTCCAGTTCACCGCACAAGTTAGTTGCAATTAATTAATGAACTGGTTCTATTAATTTACTCCAAAATCCAATCACTGGGGGATGAGGTCACAGCTGGCAGAGACGTACCGGCAGGTTGCAGAGTTTTCTGCAAAATAAATTAGCAGCATTTAATTTCAAGAATCCAGGGAAAAAAAAAGAATGTGTTAAGAAGTGATGGAGGCCTGGAAATCAGCTGGGGCTGCAGCCAGGAGAGGCATGGCCAGTTGTGAGGTGGCTGAGACACAGAGCCAGGCTTCTATCCAAGGGTGTTTATGTACCTGTTCCATCAACCTGCTGCTCCCAGGACTGAGCCGTGCACCTACAGAGGAGAAATTCCTGGGGGAAGCCAGCCTAAATTACTGTCTCCCCCAAATAGATGTGATTTGAAGCAATTTTCTGAAGTGTGGGATTATTACAGGTAAGTTATATATTGATTTTGAAGGCTTTGAGGTGAGCAGAAACATTCTTGCCTTGTCACAGAAAAGATGAAGGGTTGGGGGTGAGGTTTTTTTTTCTTTTTTGAGGGAAGAAGAGGGAAATGCACCATAATAAGGCAGAAGTGAGACATAGGAAGGCAGAGACGGGTTTGAGATCTCCAAAAGAGCTCTAGCCACTGAATTATCCTCAGTGAGAGGTGAAAAGCAGTGAATTGTGGTTCTCAAGGTCCCACAGGTGTTTGCCTTCCCCCCTTTTCCTCTGCACCCAGCATCTCTCCAGCCCAGGGAGGGAGCTGCTTAATAGGGGGAGTGCTGAGATAAATCCCTGTTAATCTCTGCTCGCTGTACCTGAAGGGCAATGGCTCTGCATGTTATTTTCTCACCTGTTTGGTGAGCTGATGGCAAATCAAGTCATATTGCTCTTCCAGTCCCTGCTCTGACAGAGGCCAAGCTGCTGTGCTTTGGTGTGGGATGTTGTGGGAAGATGTACTGGTGTAATCACCCACAACATACCAGCAGTCCACCTGCCCTGGGAACTGCAAAAATTGCAGCTTTCCTCAATAAAAACTACCCTTTGATGGGACCTGGGCTGCCCAGATCCTTCCCAGTGCTGCTGGAAAGAGGATTGCTAACATCTAACCTGTCCCTTCCTCTCCTCCTCACATTAGATGCAGGGAACAGGTTTTTCTCTCCCACTTTCCAGCCATCACCACCTGTATTTGCAGACTCAGTTTCGTCCTTGACACTCTCTTCTCTGGGTTAAGCAACTCAAATTCATTCAACCTTTTGTGTTTCCCAGATCTTCTGGACTGGCTTCATTGAATTCATTAGTGGGTTCTTAGGCCAGGAGGAGGGAAGGTCCTGCCTGAGCCCTAGCCTTGTCACTGGAGGTAAATATTCTTTCTCTGCCATGATGCCTTGGAGCCCTTTGGGGAGGTACAGGGGATATTTTAAGCAGTTTTGGGGACTTTTTTGCCCTTACCTCTTTTGCAGAAGGCTGGCAGCACCACTTGCAGCTGAGGAATCAGCTCTCAGCGTCTTTATCTAAGCACATCAATTTGGCTTTTCCTGAACTCAGTCCTGCAGGAGCACCTCGCTGCTTCTCCCTCCATGTATATATTTAGGTATTTTCCCATATCCAATTAATCCAGCCCCTGCCTCGATCCATCCTGCCTTTCATCCTCCTGCAATAAAGCATCTTTTGTTAGTGGCACGCTGCCGGCATGTTCCTCCGTCAGCCTTGTGTAAAACATCCCCAGACCCGGTGAGACAGGGACATTCATTACCCTCCTCTGCAAACCTTGGTGCTGGGAAGGGCAAGGGAGGAGGTTCATTATATTCTGAGCCTGAGCCCCCTGGATGAGAGGCAGCCAGAGGGAAGGAGAGCTCGAGCATTGCTGTGGTTAGTCAGAAAAAGTTGGGGCTGTAACCCCAGGAACTGGGATGGGTCTTGCCAGAGCATCACACCAGGGTTGTTTTAGCACTGGACACTGTATTACTGTGGCTGCATCTCAGTTTGGCTGCTCTCAGTTTGGCCTGAGAGAGTCTGAACCTTTTTCTCCTCCTCTTTTCCCCTTTGAGATAATGGATGTTTTTTCCACTGATGACATGTTTTATTTCCATTCTCTTCCCTCCTTTCCCCTCCCAGCCCAGGGGTAATGAATCCAGCCTGGCTGGAATGTTCAGGTGCCTTCAGGGAAGGGATGATTCTGTGGGGTTCTTCCTGTACCTGCTGAGGCTGAGGGTGTCCTGCCAGTGGGATGCCATTCCCAGAGGCTTAGGGAGATGGCATTTGGGAATACAGTTCTTTCCTGGCTCCTCCTGCCAGCAGCACAGAGCTGTTTTTTGGGAAAGGTGCAACTGGGATTGCAATCACCGAGCTGGGCACCACCTTAACTCTGCCCCATTTGAGATGCATTGTACAGAGCAGGGACATTACAGGGTATTTGGAGATGGGATGGCTTCTCCAAAGCCCTGAGGGATGCCACTCTTCTCCCTTCCCCTTTCCCAGCAGAGGCTTGTGAGCAGGTCATTGCCATCCCTCTCCTTTCCCTCCTGATGGATGCTGTGCTGTTCCAAGTTTAGCGTCAGTGGGTCTGTCAGAAAAATTAATTTTTTAATTAAAAACATTTTTTTTGGTGGTGCTTTAATGTCTGGATCTGGAGTAATTATTAGTAGCTCCAGGGAGACTGTGCTTTAGAAAAATTGTTGGTGCTACTGCAAAGGAATTTATCTGATTAACGTCAGCCTTCACACGTGGCTGTCAGGGGGGATGGATGAGGGTGGGAGTCCTGCTGCTCTCAAGCAAACTGATTAATCATGGAAAATGAGGCAGGGCTCTGCAGGTGCTGATTTTCCACCTCAGAGGTGGGCTGGGAGCATCAGTGTGGAGCTCCCTTGCCATCCCCTACCCTGCACACAGGTCCTGGGATGTGGCTTGAACGACTGGAGAGGTGAGTAATGGGTTTGTCCCCAGCTGGAATAAAGAGGCAAGAAAACACCAAAAGAGAGCATGAGCAAAACCTTGGATATTCTTGCCCCCATCCTGGGTGGGAATGGAGGGGCAGCTGCCACCCCAGGGCTGGGGATGCTTGGTGGTGTCCCCATCCAGCCTCTGCCCTGCTGTGGCCACTTGCACCATTTTCCATGGCCAAATTCTTCTCCCAGCCAAAGATTCCCTGAAGGGACCAGCTTTTCTCCCAGCTTTTCCTTCCCAGCTCCTTATTACAGGTTTATTCCTGTGCTGAAGTGTAAGCATTTAGATTCCTCCCCAAACTCCTGGAGGTTTTTGCTGGTTTAATCCCTGTAGTGCTGGCTGGCCCAACTCTGGGTTCTCTTGGCTGGGGGAGATTAACTGGGGAAAGTGTTGTGAAGGCACCTGTTTGCTCATCCATCCCCCTTCTGCAAGCACCTCCTGGTGATAGGGCTGGATGGATGGAGGGATGGAGGGATGGATGGAGGGAGGGATGGAGGGATGGATGGGTGGCATGCAACAGGAGGTCCTGGGCTGTCCAGAAGCAGGAGGGACCAACCCCTGCACTGCTCAGGACCCTCTTCCCCTCGCAGAGCCGATTTACCCAATTCCATAACATTACCAGCTGCTTCCCTAATGGGTTCTGCAGGCTCCAGGCAGATCCTACCCTTTGTGCCCAATTAACAGGCTGTACCCTGGAGAGTGGGAGGCAATACAAATATTTTCTATGTAGTAATAGGACTTTTTAAAAAATTTCCTTATTTTAAAATTTTTGGGCTGTAGTGCTGTCATTATAATATTGATTTGACATCCAGGTGTCAGAAACAGCTGGATGGCAGAAAAAATGGCAACTTTAATTCATTTTGCAGGCAGGGGAGTGGGGGGAACAGTTTCCTCGAGGCTTTTCCTCTCCCCACCACCTTCCCTCTGTGATGCTCCATGTTCCACCCTGACAGGAACATTTATAAACTGCCACTGTGGGGAGTATTATTAACAGCTCGATTCCTTAAAGATGCAATTAATTATTCACCTGCTTCCAAATCAGTTTAAGCAGCTTCTAAGCTGCAGTGTAAATAAAACCTTCCCAACTCTCCTCTCCTCTTTCGCACATGTATTCCTGGTATTCATGAAGCGGAGCTATTTAAATTGAGCCAAACTAGCAGTTATTGTAAATTACTGCAGCTCCATTGGCTTCCCGGGCTCTCCGCTGAGCTACGCCAGCCAGGATTTTAACTCATCCTTGTGGGGATGGCAACTGGCGCTATTTTCTCATTTGCCATATTTTTAGGCTATTTTTACCTTGTTGCTAAATCCCTCCTGTTTTGTCATGCCTGTCCCCCCCCCTTAGCCCAATCTCCCTTTTACCTGTTTGCTCTTCAATAAATCATCCCCTAAATGATCCCCTGACTTGAGCATCAGCTACAACGCCTCGGTGCAGGGTTTATTTTTTTTTTTTTCCCCTCTTTGGAAAGACGTTGATTAGGTCTCAGCTGAGTTGCTGCTTTCAAAGGAGGAAATGCCGACTGTGCTCCAGGGGGGTCTGCATGCAAAAGGCTCATTTATTGTGGTTAAGTTTCTGGGCTGAAATTTAGGTTTGGCAAATGGCAGATATTTGGGGAGAAAACATTTTAAAAAGAGGTTTGGACTCTTTTTCTTTCAGGGAAAGCTGAGACCTGCAGTGGATTTTAATGGGAGTGGATGGGGCAGAGCTCCTGAAATACCTTGTCATCACCACCCAGAAATGCTGAGCACCCAGGGCTGAAGGGACAAGGCAGCAAGCAGGAATACCTGGGGGATGCTCACCTCCATAAATAGACTCCGAAAAGGAAAAAAAAAAATTAAATGGATAAAAATCCCCTTTCCTCTTGCATGGGTCCATCTCCAGCATGAACACAGCAGCCGCCTCCTGTGTTTCAGAGAGGCCAGGCCAAATCTTTGCATAGATCAGTCGTTAACAATGGAGTTAATAATGATAATGGCACAAACGTCCTGTGCCTGCGTGAGCTACACTTAGGAAAATCTGCCAGCACCAGGTAATCACCATGTTTCACACTGTCAATGAGATCAATCATGTCGAGAGCCCATTCATCAATCAGCTATGCCTGGGGCTTAGCAGGCAAGGGGGGAGTACAGGCAGCTCTCGATGCCTCAGAACCCAGCTCCTGCGGGAAAAGGGGTAGTGCCCCGGGATTAGAGGCGCGGGGAGGTGTCAAAGTCCTGGTGGGCTCCAAACCCAGCTGGGTGCCAGGCAAAGCCTGTGCTCACCGCTCCTCAAGGGTGCTCCCCTCTCTGTGGTGGCTGGGGCTGTCGGGGCTCCTCTGCCGGAGACAGATTGTTTGTTGCTGTTTCTCCATCTGGCTGGAATCACGTCTGTCTTCCACTGTGTTATTTGTTGCCCGACTGCCACCTGTAAGCCGTCCTTTCTGCTTGGCTTCCCGGCAAGGAGATGTCCTCAGCTGCACGGCCTCAGCACCGCCCTCAGGTCCCTCTACCCCACGTGGGATCCCAGTCCACCAGCGCTGAAAATCCTGCCCCAAGGAGCTTTCTGCTCTGAAAAATAGGACCTTGCCTCAGAAATCCTCCCTAAGCCTGTAGCCCTGGCAGAAAGGAGCCAGCAGGCAGGAATGGGCAGCTGTCCCGTGGCAGCTTTGCTCCAGCAAGCAGGAGGTGATGGAGAGCCTGTCCCCATCTGCGGAGAGGCCAGGGTTGGACCCCGCCCCAGGGCAGTCAGCCAAGCACAGCCTTGCAGAAGGGACAAGAACAGGCTGTAAAGAGCATCTTATGGGCAGTTTGGGGTCTGCAAACCCTGCTGGACAATCCTTTATGGCTGCTGTGTTGTTAGGGGAGACACACCCTACGGGGAATCTCAACACCTCCCAGCTCCTCTTGACACCAAACCTTGTGGGACAGGGACACCCTGGTTCTGGGTGGCTCTGGGGTGGGCAATCCTGCCCTGCCTGTGCATCCTCCCTGCTGACTGATGGGCGAGCACACTGGGAGCTGGGAAAAGGCTCCAGGTGCTGCCAGCTTGGAGCTGCCGTGTCTGGCAAGGCTGTCACTCCTGGTCTGCATGAATCAGACAGCTGAAGGCACGGGGACATGGAGGGGACACAGCCCTGCCTGTCACTCCTCTGGCCTCTCCATCCAGCCCCAAACCATCCTGCTGCTGCCAGCTCTGCCTGCATGGATCTGCTGGTCTCCAGCCTCTGTGTTGATGGGGATGCAGCCTGGGGACCTCTTGGCCAAGGGGGCTTCAGGCTCACTGCCAGAGTAGGATTTTAGGATTTTGGGCAGAGGATCATACCTCTTATTCTGCATCTTAGTGAGAAGGGAGCAAACTGTGCTCCCTATGTCACCATTGTACCAGGTAAGTAGAAGTGGTAAACCCACCACTGGCATTGGTGATGCCACCTCCAGGCAGCCAAGAGGGTGTTCTGAAGGACCTGGCACTCAATTTGAGCCCTGTTCCCTGCATGGAGCCCTTGCTTGTACAGCACTTCTGTAATTCCTGGGGCAACTACTATTGCAGAGCACAGCCCATGAGCCCGGGCTCAGCACTGTGCTCTCCAGAGGCTGAGCTGAACATTCTCAGAGGCTGCAAACCTTCCTTGCAGTGCTGTGGCCAGCATCCTCATCTTCCTCAATGTGGTACCCACCTACCTCAGCACCTCTGCCAAGGATGCTGCTTATGTTGCCCAACAGGTAACAGCATCTCTCTCCTCACAGCTGCACCAGGAGGGGATGCAGGGCTGGTAGCGGGGCAGAGTGAACCCCAGGAGCCCCCATTTGGTTCTCCCCTCCCTTCTCCCAGCCTTGCCTGGCCCACTCCCCTCTTTTTCCCGGCAACAGTCCTTTCCTCCTTCCCTCTTCTTTTCCCCACTTCTGGGAGGCTGCTTGATTGCCTGGCTCCCTTCATTAGCATGATACCTCCTGGAAAATTGGTAAACAGAGGCGTATGAATGAGGTGTTGATTGCAATCAGCGGGGGAGAAGGGGGACTGAGAGCGCTGGAGAGGCCAACGATGCTTCTCAATCACCCGGTGGTCCGGGTCGGCTGCTGGAGAGGATCCGCTCCCCGGCACGAGGTGCGTGTGTGGGCCGCCCCGCATGGGTCGTGCCGGGGAGCGGATCCTCTGCAGCAGCCACCTGAGCATCCCTCTGCAGGAGGGTGCTGCGTGCTCGTCCTTCCCTCTTGGGAGCGTGGGATGTGGTCTGGAAGAGCCCACCCTCGCTGCCGGGATGGGTGGGCTGCGGAGGGGCTGGATGCCAGGACGCGCTGTCCCGCGCAGGGCAGAGCAGGGAAGAGCTCCAGGGGATAAACCCATCACCCATCCTGGCGTGTCTGATTCACCGCGGCCCTGGGCTGCTGCCAACAGCTCACCCACAAGTGTCTGTCATTAAGCATCTATTTAGGCGTGCAGAAGTTGCCTAATTTTTCAAGAGTGCTGCAAACCCCCAATGTCCTTGAAGTCAGATGTAGCTGAAAGTACCTGACACCTCCAAAAATGAGTCACGGGACACATGAATGCAATGCCCAGCAGAAATAGGTGGGTAAAGGGCCAGGCTGCGTGTGGAATGGACATTTTCTGATTATTAAAGGGGGTGTCAGTGCGTATCAGAACCCTCCTGAGTGTTGGGGAGCGATCCCCTGACTGAAGCCAAGGCAGATTGCAGCCCTGCATTGCTGGAGAAACCCCAAGAGTGATGGGAAAGTGCCTTTCCCTGTGGAGCATCCTATTACCACCCAGGCTGCCTCTGCTCCCTGTCCCCAGCCCTACTGCTCCCCAAAGGTGGCCTTGGCTCATGGGAGCCAAACTACTTGTAAAGACCTGCCTAGAAAAGGGAGCCAAAATAGGATGCTGGAGGATTATTCCCCAGCCATCCTCAGCAGGAAACACAACCACTGAGAATAAACACAAGAATTGGAGGAGGACACCTGAAGACGGGCTCAGGCTGGGAGAAGGATCCCTTGCAGAAGGAGGTAAAACACTGGCAGTCGTTTTGACTCCCCTGCATCTATTATTTGACCTTATAAAACTCTATTTGTGGAGGTGGTTGTTATTTTTTGTTGAAACTTTTAATCTAAAATCCCATTAGGCATTAGGCTCAGCAGTGTGTTCATTCGTGAGCAGGAGCAAAACAGTTCAGTGTTTGCTCATTCCTGTATCTTTCTCACTTCAAACAGATGAAATAAAGTATTTTCTCTTTCCTTCTTGTTTTCCTTTGTGGTTTGGCTTTCTTTAGGAGCCTTCGAGGCAGTTCAGCCTGGTTTTCCCCGTTCCCTGCACCGCACGTCTCTTCTAGCTCTGCTGCTTTCAGGTCTGCTGAAATCAAATAAATTCACAGGATGTCCGCTGAAGCACGGACTTTTTCTTTGCCTGGCTCTCCTGTCAGTGGGGTTAAACCAGCCCATCCAGACTAAATTGTCTGACTTTAGGATAAAGGAGCATTAAAAGATACATCCAGGGTGTCTTTTTGTGTGCATGCCCATCTCTACCAGGCAGTAGCAGCCTGTGGAGGGGATGGCCTTGTCCCCGCACCTAGGGAGGCAGCACAGTGGCCCTTTACAGTGGGTTTTTTCCTTCACCCCCATTTTTCTATCATCTTTATTTCAGGAATTGCTTTAAAACCAGGCTTTGAATAATTCACTGGGAGCATACGGCAGTCCACCCTGATTGCTTCGTCACAGCTTCCCTTGGCTTCAATAATTCACTTTCCCACCAGGAGCTGATGTGCTTTCCTTGTACGTGGGTTTGCTGCTGAGCACACCCGGCTCCCAGAGCAAAGCTGGTCACGAGGAGGAGTAAAAGGGGATTTAAGGCCAAATGCATTTGTTTTAAGAAGTGCTACATTTCTGGCAAGGCAGAGAGTTGGTCAGGGAGCTTCTCCAGCTGTGGAAAAGGAAACACCAAGTTCCCCTGGGAGCAGAGGGCGTTGGTCATGCAGCCCCTTCCTTGATGTGAGGCTTTGGGGGCTGCACCTCCAGTGGGTCAGTATCCATGCCCCAAGAGCATCCCAGACCCCCCAACCAGGGATGTCCCCCAGCCCCACTGCTCCGAATATCTGAAAGCTGCATCACACCTCAGTCTTCTTATGAGGTGTCTAGGCTTGTATTTTCTCCCAGAAAATCAAGCCAAAGGGGCCAGTTTGTTGGCAATGCCCAGGAACAGCAAATAAGAGTGGGAATGGGAACAAGCCACGGGGATTCAGCAGCCTCTGCATCCAGGTACTGCTTATTTGGGTAAATTAGGGTTTAAGTTAAAGGAAGCACAAAGGCTTCCATGAACTTAAATGGAACCATCCAGGCTCCTTGTCTGTTCCAGTGTATTGATGGGAGAAGGTTTGATACACGTGGGGAGTAGATATAAAACATATAATGTACAAGTGTCTTGGTTTGAAAGACAGGCGGGAACTTCCCTTGGAATGGAGAATATGATCCCCTTCCCTCTGAATTATTATAACTTTGAAATGAGGGGGCTTTCAGGCAACGCTACGGGAAAAGGGATGCCAGTTCTGTAGGGTGTGTGTCTGTCCCACACAAACCAGGCCCTGCAGCACTCCCAGCCCCACAGAGCTCAGAGCCCTTCTCTAGGGTGTGTGTCTGTCCCACCCCACAGCGCACAGACCCCTTCTCTAGGTGTGAGTCCCACACAAATCAGGCCCCGCAGCGCTCAGAGCCCTTCTTTGGGTGCATGTCTGTCTCTCACAAACCAGGCCCCACAGCACA
>VXBB01008558.1:164383-276624 GCA_013399915.1 Illadopsis cleaveri
GCAGGGCCCGGCACAGCCGCCAGGGGGCGCTGCCGGCCCTGGCCGCCAGGAGGCGCTGCGCCGCCAGCTCGGCCCGGCTCCCTCAGGCGGCGATGGCGGCCGGGCGGGGTGGCGAGGATGGGTCCCCGCAGCAGAGCGGCCGGGCGGGCTCACCCGGGCAGCGAGAGGCAGCACAAACCGGGCACCTGTGCCAGGAGCCGCGGGGTGTCCCGGCACGCAGGGGCTGTGCGGCTACAGTGCAGCAAAAACCCCGGAGCAGGGCCAGAGAACCGGCGGGGCTGGGCAGCGGCAGCCCCGCTCCCGAACACGGCCAGGAAAGGCTCCCCTGAAGGGGAAAGGGCCCGGGATCCCGGGGTTTCCCCTGAGACACCCGAGCGGATGGTGAAGGGTCGTTTTTACTGAGGTCGGGTGTTGGTAAGGCTCCAGTGCAACAGCCACCAGCACAGCTTCGCTCCCGGCAGGAGAAGGCAGCAGCAGACGGAGCCTCGCAGTGCCGGCGAATTCTCCCCACAGTGACACAGCCCGCTTCCCCTCCGGGGCCGGGAGAGCGAGAGAGCGAGGAGCTGCACCCCATCCACTTCCCCCAGATAAAATTTCCTCTTATCTCTACCCCTCCAAGAGAAACTCCCCAGCTAAGAGAGTAGCCAGCCACACTAGCCGTGCAACTTCTGTCTCTATTAAGTAGTGGTCGTTATTGTCTCTTAGCAACAAATGGGACAAAATTCCACGAGAGAAAGAAACACAAGGGAAAATCCTAAACCCCAACAACAAGCTCTATGCAGTAATGTTTCTGCTACTGCTGTGGGTCTCTTTTCCTGCCATCTCGGGAGCAAGGCTGGCGAGTAATGTGCAGCCAGGAGCCCTGGGTGTGAATAACTAGCAAATTCCTGGGAGGAGAGCTGTGTACCTGATCCTGCTGTGGGATGTGTGTTTGCAGTGATGCAGGCTGAGGTAGCTGATGCTAAAGATGCTCTGGTGCCTGTGTAAGAGTGTGGCATGGAGGAAAGAGCTTACACTGGTGCTAAGTGCGGTGAATTTAATTTCCTCGCAGTAGCATTTTGATATTACAAGGCGCTCCAGAAAAATCAGAGAGGGCCTGGAGCAAAATGCAGCCGAGTCAATTGAAGTTAACTTCCCTGGGCACGGGGCCAGGCCCCTCTTTAAAGGCTATTTTTCCAGAAAGGCTGCAAAAATGTATTTTGAGTTGCTTTTGATTCAGCTGCCTTGAGACTGCTTGAGTGAACTATGTGCAGAAAGAACCTTGAAAGCCTGGGCTTGAAGAAGGGGGTGCAGACTGAGAGGAGCTGGCCTTGTATCCCCCCTGTATCCCTTGAAGGAGCCCCGTGAGTGCTGTAGGGGCCCCCATTCCTGCCCTCTTCCAGCATCACTGAGGAAGGCTGGAGGGAGGTGGGGGATGCCTTGCAGCCCACAGGGTGTGGAGAAGGGTTTGTCCTCAGGCAAGGCAAAGCTCCCTCCGTGCCCAGTGCTGACTGAGGGCAGATGGATCCCCAGCACCAAGAGACACCCCTGGCTGGGAAGGGAGGCACCAGGAGAGTTGAGATTTAGGGACAGACGTGCTGCAGGTCCGGGCTGAGCTGAATTTGTCCTCAGGTTGCTTGGGGGATTTGATGCTCCATGTCCTTGGGGGCCTGATAAGACAGACCATCCTCTAGCTCGACTTGCAGTTTCTCTTCCATAAGGCTGTGCTTCCCACACCATGGGGTGGAGCAGGAGGGGTTTCCACAGCTTTTCTCCCTCTCCTCGCTCCCAATAGCTGCTGCGTCTCTAATTGCATTATAGCCAATGGGGGGAAAGAAAACACTGCTTTGGCTTCAAGTAACAACGCCCTAACCCAGCTCATTAGCCACCTGACTGGCTCCCCAACCTCTTGTGACACTCCCGTATTTGTCACGCTGTTTTAGCACCACTAACGAGCACAACAGCCGAGGCTGTGGCCGGCGGCTGCCCCAGCACTGGACCCGGGCTTTGGCAAGGAGCTTGTGTCCAGAACCCCAAGGGGATGCTCTGCCTCTGCCGTGTTCATCCTTCTCTTTGCCGTCATCCTTTTTATCCACAGGCACTTCTTCTGGCCTACTTGCATTCAGTTCGTTTTCCTTTTGTTAAATAAAACCTGACTCTAGGCCTTATTTGGCAAATAGAGCTGGGAGAAGCTGGGCTTGCTCTTTCTTCTCCTGACAAGCCTTTCAGGATGGGGGAGATGAGATGGAAAGAAAGGCAGATGAATAGGATGCAAAAGCGGGGAAGAAAAATAAACAGGAGATAAAGGGGGTGTGGGTGAGAGAGAAAAAACGAGGCAGATCTATAGCTGGGATGGGAAGCAGAGGGGAGGCAAGAGGGGCCCTTCTAAACCCCAACCAGCCTGGCACCTGTGCATGAAGCAAGGAGTCCCTCATACTGGTATGATATGTCCCTCCCCAGCTCCTCCTGGCCATGCTTACATGGGGAATTTGAGGAGAGGGACCTGCTGTGTAAGAGAAATGTCCGTGCTTCCATTCAGGAACTCCCCTCTCCTCCAGTGTCCCCTAACAATTTCCCCCTGAGGTGCAGGTCATTCATGGAAGCAGATGAGCACTTTAGCCTGACTGTCTCCAGCTGTCAAATGCTGTAAATATCTGGGAGGTGGTTAAAGCTGGGAAAACACAGAGATGCTTTAAACACAGCCCAGAGCCAACCCCACTGCTGGTAGGGCTCGTAAATATCCCCCCTGTGTTCCTACTCTGTCAGGAGCCAGCAATAACAGGGAACAAAAGCCAAAGCCATTGTGGGGTGGCTTCAGCGTTTCTGATGCCTCCTTACCCCTTCCAGGGCATGTTGAATAGCAATGAGGAGTTAAACTCAGTTACCTGGGGGGAGATGGTGGCATGGGGATGTCCTCTGGGCATGAGATGGTGAGGCTGGGAGCCAGTACAAGCGGCTCAGCATGGAAGTCATTGTTTTTCCTATTATTTCCCCATTTTCAGCTGGCTGAGTAGCACTGAACATCTGCCTTAAGGCAAGTCACCTGGCCCAGCTCTTGAAACCACCAGCTTCATTGGCAGCAAATGAAGTCCTTGGCTGAAGAGAGAAATTGAGGACTTAAAACTGTCTGTGCAAGAAACAGGTGAGAGTGAATGCTGTTAAACAGGGCATGAGACAGGAAACAGGTATTTGCCAGCACAGAGCAAACCCTGGGCATCGCTGGGGAAGCCAGGGGAATGTCTCTCCTTTAGCAACAGGCCACATCACCCCATCAGCCCTACAAGCACAGGACCCGCAGGGCAGCAGGACCCACTCTGGGGGAAGGTAGAAGCCTCATCTAGACACAGCACCAGCAACATAGCTCTGCCCCAGTTGTGATTTTTATAATAAGCTGAATTCTCAGTTGGACCCAGCAGAAAATCAATAGTGGGACTTGAGAAAGCAGTCAAAATCCATGGAGCTAAATTGGCCACCCCGCAGGCAGCTGGGCCTTCTCGGGCATTGTGATGTGCAGCCACACTGAAAGGGGAAAAATAGGACAATTTCAAAAATCCTTTGAAATAATTGCCTAAGATTATTGAATTCTCTTGAAATACCTGGGCAAGATGCAGAAGTGCTTTTTAAAAAGTTGGCAGTGGGAGCTGGAGGAGCGAGGGAAGCCACCTTCCTGCTGCCAAAGGCATCTGGGGACAGTTGAGGTGGGTTTTTCCCTTTCCCAATTAGATCCAACGAGCGCCTGCCACTCCACCTGTGGAGCCTTATCTGCAGAGCAGCACATCGGCTTTAGCAGAAAGCCTTTCTTTCTCCAAAGTCTCTTTAATTCCATCCTTTTAGATCTGCCTTTTCAAGCGCAGCCCCAGCGCCTTCCATCTGCCCTTACAATAGAGACGGTGTCCTGAGTAGTTTTATTTTTGGCAGCTTTGGCTTCCGCTCCTCGTAGGCAGGGAAGCAGGGAGCAGATATCCCTCACTGCAGCCTCTGAGGATGCTGTTGGATTTGGGGATGGCTATTTCGGTCCTCAGCTCCTCTACCAGTGGTGGCTGCAGGACAGATGGACACTGTTGGGCAGCATCCCGAGGCTCTGTGAGCCTGTCCATGAATTACTCACAGCACATGGCTCTTGCTGTGCTGTGCCAGGTGACTCTAGGCGCATGGGAAGGCATGGGAAACCTCAACCAGAGTTTTCCATGCCTATCAACCTCTTCCAAGCTATAGGAAAAAAGACAGGGCAGGAAAGTGAGGAAAAACATAAAGAAACAATTTTCCACTGACATTTTTCTTTTCTTTTTTAATGTGAGCCCTTACAGGAGGAGGTCTTTAAAATTAATAATGTTCTTTCTTTTTCCCTCTCTGTTCCTGAGACTGCTGGTTTAACTTAATGAAATGTCAAATACTATTAAGTTCCAATGATGTGTTTGTGATAACGAAGGGACTGATTTTCAGCCAGTTTACAACTCTGATCCGTTCTCTCACCCCCTTCTCTTGGCTCTGATTAAAACTCCCTTTATTAGATTTGCTCTTTCATGGGCTTCCTCTGATTTCTAACCTTTGTGGTCCAAGGCTGAGGAAAGCCTTTTCACTGAGCAGATTTGAAGGCTTTTTAGCATTCTGGTATTTTCCTGCCATGTCTGCTCAAGAGCTGGTGGGTATTCTCAGGGAATGTCACCCAGAGTGCTCCAGGGCACCTCAGGACTGGACCCTGCCACTGGGATATGGCTTTCAAGGCAACAGGGATGCCAAGCGGGGTTTTTTCCCTATGGTGACTTTACCGGGACACTGTGAAAAGGAAAAAAAAAAAAACCTCTGACGGCCACAAACTGCCGTGGGGAAGGCCAGACCCGAATCTCCAGAGACCCAAGTGCCTGAAGAGCCTCGCTAGGAACTGAGGCAGTCCTTGCTTCACTTGCTTCCCTGCCAAGGTCATATGGCAAGGGTTGTACAGCTGGCAGCATGTCTAGAGGGATGAATTAGGGAAGGACAAAAGGATGGACTAACAGCTAGATGGGCCCATCCTCTAATGGATGGCCAACAAGGTGACAAGGTGCTCTTGTCAAGGGCTTCATTAGTCACCTGTCTGGCTGTGCTCCCTGGAAGAGCGTAAAGAGTTAATCTGTAATTTAGGACTCAACACCAAAGATACAGTTGTTGGGAGAGAAGAAAGCCCTGTCGAAGGCTTTGGGAAATAATTTGCCTTGGCACTTTCTTATAAGAGTGAATTGATTTTTGCTGGGCTGTGTCAGGCTGAATTATGAATGGGGGAAAGTAGGGCTGGTGCTCCTGGAGCTGAAGGTGTGATAATTACAGGCACGTGCAGAGGGGGCTTGGGGGCTGCCTCCTTCCAGGATTTCCCACGTGAATCCACGACTCAAAAGCCCTCAGAGTCCTTGGGGAGATGTGTTTGCTTCAGCCTGGACACAGAGGTGGCCCTCATGTTCATGTCCCCCAGACTGGACCGGAAGAAGCCTTTTCTGGGCCATCTGGGACCATCTCCTCTCCCTGTCTAGGCAGTAGAGCAGCAGGTCCTGCCTGCTGGAGGGTGAAACAAAGCATCACCTTCATCCTGGGAGGAGGTGGGAGTGTGCAAGGGATGATCCTGTCACCCTGCCCTCAGTCCTGCCCTGCCCACTGCAGTGCTGCTGGGAAGGAACCATGTCCCCAAGCCCAGTTCCTGCCCTTAAAAACTGCTGGTGCTGTGTCACTGCCTGCATCCACCTCCATCAGCCAGCGCAGAGCCTGCTTCCCCCCAAGTGCATTATCCTGACCTGCTCAGATGCTGCTTTCCAAGGCAAAGGCACACAATTCCTGCAGGCTGCTGGGAATTGTAGTGCAGTAAAGCCAGCAGGCAGGAGTGGGGACAAAGCCAGGTTGCCAGCTGGCTGCTGGCCTGGCCCAAGCTGTTCCCCTTGGCAGAGCCAGCACCAGACCTTGCCCCCAGCACGCAGACCCCAGGAAACCTGCATCTGCCTCCAGCACCAGCCACCTCTCCAGAGCTCCCAGCGTCCTGCCATGCAGCTTGGCTTTTGTTTGCCAGCTCAAGAGGAGTCACTGGGAAGAGAATGAGGTCTGGGCTTTTTCTTTTTTCCCCCTTGCCCTTTTATTTATTCTCCTCTATTAAGAACCAGCTCCAGCTCATCAGTAAGACCTGGGAACAGCAATTCCCGAATAAGAGAGACGCTGTAGAAAAGCCTTGCCTGATCGCAGCCACTTCCCAAACAAAGGGGCTCAGACTATTCACTTCCTTCCCTGCCCTTTTCCCAGAAAATCCACTCCAAAGAACAGCTTGTTCAATAAGCCGTCTGCTCCGTAATCAGCCTAACCCAGTAATAAGCACCGGGCTCATCCAGCTCGGCACAGCGCTCCCCGGTTCCTGGGAGGATGGAAATGCCCTGCTCCCCAGGGAAACAGGCAGGCACCGGGAGGAGGCGGCTCTCACACCGCACATCCAGCACTCTGGGCGGGGGGAGGAGGGGGGTACCTATCTCAGTTGCCTCCCGGAACCGTGGTTTAGCCCTCCCCAGGTAATTGTGCATGGAAATGGATTCCCATTTCTCTGCTCAATCGTCCTGTTTGCTGTCACAGCCGAACGTTTTGCATGTGCAATTACCCGTCCTCTCACATCTCTGTGGGCACGCTCAGGTGTCGCCCGCCAGCCTCGGGCGGCCGCCGCGCAGCCACATCACGCTGCATTTGGGCTCTGATAGCAGTCAAGCAGAAGCCATTTTCCATATGAAGCTGCAGGACCTATGGGATAAATAAATGGGTTGGAAAACCAGGCTGTATAATGAGTTAATTTAAAACCTGCCTTCCCTTCTTGTATATTAATTTACTTGGCATTATGTTTAATCTTTCACTTACTGGGTTGCATTGGTTTCTTTGTCTCCTTCCCCCTCCCGCAGATCCCTGGGATGCTCTGCCTTCGGCTGGAGCAGAAGGAAGCTAAGCCAGGGCTGGAGAGTGGGGACCAGACCTGGGCCCAGAGGAGCTGCTGTGTCCCACGGGAGCTCAGAGTGCCACCTTGAAGGCTTTTGTTCTTGTGGATGCGCAGCAGGTGTGGACGAATTCCCTGCAATGGAGGGGAGAGCACCGCTGGGTATCCCTGGTGTCATTCCCAGGGTGCTAATTCCCTTAACCAACTGGGAGGATGGCACAGGGAATTAATCAGCTGTAATAAGGACAGTTGGAGCTGACAAAGCACCAGGAAGTGGAAGCAGAAGACTGGGTGGGGGAGCTGAAATTTAGCTGGGGATGATCCTGCCCAAGCATCCATCATGCTGCTCCCATCCTCCTGGCAGCAGCCACGAAACCTCGGGTGTGAGTGGATGGCACTTCACATGAGCACCTCTCTGAAGGGCATGGGAGGCCAGTGCAATGAATAAAAGGCTGCTGCAGCCAGGGAAAGCAGGGAAGAGCCGACAGCACAGCTCTGCAGTGAGAATGAACAAGTGGACACTGGTCTGGGGCTTTGTGTCACTGTAATGGGCTCTGTGCCCATGGCTGGTCTGGATCCCCACTGGATTAGACACTGGTCCAGTCGAAGAGAAACTTGAGGGTGGATATTGCAGGCAGGGAGAAGTGGGGAGGGAGGGAGCAGCCGGCAGGGCTTGGCAGGGCTCACCAGCAACCCAGTGATGCTGCAGCAGCGAGTGCCAGAAAGCGTGGCAGGCAGGACGCCTCAGTGGGAGTATCCCCAGCCATTCCTATCACCTGTCTCCGTGCTGGGGGGATTAGCTTAAACTGTCTTTTAGAAGGACTGACTGACCATCTGAAAGAAAAAGAGACTATTGTGGATCTTACTTAAGATAGGCTGACTAGAGAAACTGTCCCTGAGGCCATGCCAGAGAGAGGAAGATGGATGCAAGGCCCTGGGGCTGCATCCAGCCCTGGGAGCACAGGGTCACAGGCAGGAGGTTTGATCTATACCTCAGCCTCTTCTCTGCTGGGGGAGCATGGGGAGCATCACAGCAGCTGCTACTGGGAACATCCCCTTCCCTCCCCTCTTGCTAACGAACGTAGGTGAAACTTGCTGTGCCATGACTTTAATCAGCAAAGAAAACTGCAAAGCCTTTTTTTTTCCCTTTCCCCACCTGCTGAATTCAGCACTGAATGCGAATTAGGTGGCGTTTGGGCTTGGCTGCACGCCCGCTTCCCGTGCTCATGCAGGGAGCCAGACTCTCCCGCACCCCCAGCCTCCCGGGCTAATCCGAGCGGCGCCTGGATCAGCCTCTGGCATTTCACACTGTGCTCGTAACCCCCGGAGGTTAAAGGCTGCTTGCTGCCGGGTCGGCCCGTGCCGGGGAGTGGGACTGGCCCTTGGCACTCATGGGTGGCTGGGCAGGGTGACTCCAGCAAGACATGCCTCACCAACCCTGGGAGCCAGATGCAGCTCCGAGGAGTGTGTGGTTGCCTTATCCCACAGTCGGTGTGCTCAGCAGCAACAGGCTGCCTGCCCCAGGAAGGGATGCAGGAGTCAGCATCCTGGAGCTCTGCATAGGTGTGAGCCCGGGTGGAGCTGTTCTTCCGGGCTCACACCTATGGGTCCATGAGCGTGGCAGGAGTAATTTGTGGCTCCATTAGCACTGGGAGTCAGCATAGCAGCCCTGCAGTGTGTCCATTTGATAAGAAGCAAGTTCCACTGAATAATGAGTAGTAATTGGATTTCAGGGTTAACCAGCTTGCAGCAAAAATAGAAAAGAACAGAAAGCCATTGGATATTTCTGTTCTGGCTCATCAGACACTGGAAGTTTATCTCTGCTGAGAATAGCACAGGAGAGGTAAAGTTATTAGTGACCATCAGAGCATGGTGATACCATCTCCCTCTTGTGTTTAGTGGGATGAGTCTGTTCGTCCTCTGTGAGTTTCATTTAAGGCTATGGAAGTTTATAACCCCCTGCGGGAGAGCTCCACCTGTGCACCAATGCAGTGTGGCAGAGAGGGGAGAAACCAGCTCCCCTCAGTGTGCAGGAACACCTGGCCTTTCTGCTGCCAGCTTGAGGCAGAAGGCAATGTCTCCTGCCAGTGTCACTCCATCCAGGTGACAGCCTGGTGGGGGGGAAGGCCAGCAGATGTGCAGCACCACCATACCTGGAGCTGCACTTGCCTTCTTCGGGGTGGCACCGGTGTAGGCAGGGTGGGCACAGGTGGCTGTGCCAGGCACTGGGAGGTGCACACAGCCATGGTGGCCCACCTTCCAGCGAGATGAATTCCTGCTGGGAGTGGTGCAGAGAGGGCCTATTAGCAGAGGGCAGAAGGGAGAGGCTGTCTTGTAAGATGAAGCTGAAAGCACTTGGCTTGTTTAGCCCAGCAAAGAAAGGCAAAACAGGAATATGATTACTCTCCATAAATATATCAAGCCAGTAAACATCAGGTACAGAAAGGAACCATTTAAGCTAAAAGACTGTTCTGGCACAAGAACAGATAGGCTTAAACTGGCTAATGTAGGCTGGAAATTAGGAGACACTTTTTAACCATGGGAAGCAGAGGAGGAAAAATACCTTATTGCTTTTCCAAACGGAGCTAGACCACCATGTGGAGGGAGCAGAAGCCAGCTGCCTGCAACTGCAGGGGTCTGAGGTGGGAGCCAGCAGGGTCCTGCCATGTGAGGCTCCTTCCAGGGTGACTGGGTGCACAGTGCACAGCTGGCAACTTCAGAGGTCCCAGTTTTCCAAGGCAGGGAGAGCTGTTCCTGCAGGCAGGGCCTGCTGACACCAGTCTGCCTCTGTTCAGGGGCTGGCAGGCTGCTGGCACCTGGGACAGCCCCCCAAAGTGCTTGGGATGGAAGAGGTAATGAACCAGAGGCAGCCAGTGGTGTCTACCAGCTTGGAAGGTGTCACAGGAGCAAAAGCTTCGCTGATGGGAGCAGGGCAGCTCAGAGCACCTGGATTAGGGCTGGGAATCTGTTGCCATTACTGCTTGGTCTGGATTTTCACTGGGAGTGGCACACAGCTGAGCCACCAACTCCAGATTTTACCTCCTGCATGAAATTATTCTCAATTCCCTGTATATTCCAGGGCCTTCCGAAAGGATGGGTGAAGAATCTGCTGATGAGGACTCTAATCAGTTTTGAGAGCAGGTAATTTCTCAGCTAGAGATCATCTCCAAACAGGAAATCAGATTCAGGAGATATCTGCTTTATGCAGCACATCATGGTGGACTCAAGCAAAGCTTGTGGTACTAAGCAGAGCTGGAATAAGAAGATCATTATTAACATTATGCATTAATTACTTTACAAGCCTCCTACCAGGTGTGCTTTCCTATCTCACTCATCTCTAGTATTAATGGAACAGGAATAATTCTAGACCCAATCCTGGCATCTGGGCAGGTTTTTTTTGGTGATGTTTCTCCTTTCTGATACTGGAGGAAAGATGTTTCCTGCCTTCATTGTGCATTTAGAGTTTGGCAGCGTGCCTGGGATCGTAGTAAGACAAAAAAGCATTTGAAGGAAGCGGCCACTGGATGGAGCCTTAAAGGTCATAACAATTGTCGGCTCCGGTACAGATGGTGCTCACTGATGAAAAACACCGAGCGGGAAAGCAGCGAGCATCAGGGCTGCGGGATGCTGCACACCCAAATCCACCACCCTGATCCCAGCTCCAGACACCTGAGCCAGCTGCCAGCGCCTCTGCCTGCTCCTGCCCCCGGGTCCTGCCCTCACTGTGGCAGCTGTAGATCGCTCAGGGCAGGGATGCACTCGCACCCCGGGATGCCCTAAAACACCTCACCAAACACCTTGCTTCATTCCGGCAAGACAAACAGAGATAAGTGACTGTGGGAAGGGAATTCCAGTTTTGATTAAAACCCACAGACCTGCAAGCCTCGCCTCCCGCATGAATAAGGATGAGGATAATATTGGCAGGAGAAAATGAAAACATCTGATGATATCTGAAGCAGGTGTGGCAGGGTGTCAGCTTTGGGAACGGGGTTCACGGCTTTCTCCTGGGCAGGGACTGGTGTGCCGAGCCCTTGGCAGCTCCACTCCCTGCAGGGAAGGGGTAAGGCAAACTCAGCCAGCGGGATAAGAATTTTCGGGATGAGTGAACAAACGCGCTCACTAAAACGGGCTCTGCAGGGGGGCTGCGGGCCATCACTGGGTCCAGCTGTTGGGACTCATCCTCATGGAACACCCAGCCGCCCGGGGAGTGATGGAGAGCTACAGGGAGTGCGGTGCATCTTGAAGGGGATGTCAAACAGCGCTNTCCCTGGGGACGTGCGGCTCTGCGGCGCATCACTCGGCAAGTGGGACTCGATCTTCTCGCAGCGGGGCTGAGATGAGGGAAGGGTTCCCCCGCGGAGTGAAGGGCTCCCCCGGCGCGAAGAGCTCCGTGGGGCAGGCAGAGACAGGGTCGTCGTGCTCTGCCCCCCCCTCAATGCCCCGAGGGGCTGGAGGCCCAGCTCCGAGCGAAGGCAGATGCTCAGTGCCAACCTCAAAACCGCCCCGATCGAAGCTCGGCTTTGAGGTTGGATGCATCCAGCAACCTCAGGCAGCTGGCACGGGAGATAGATAGAGTGTGGCGTGAGGTGACAGGTTCCCATCTTGCCACCTGCTCCCTGAAACCGGCCAACTTTGGGCTGGTGCTGTGGGGCACCTGGCCCCCAGCGGTGCCGGTGGGGGCAATGGGAGCCAGTCCTCGCTCGGACTAAAGCTAGAGGAGATGACAAGGGTGCTGGGAACATCACAGCTGGCTCCCTAGGGACTGCTGGCTCCATGAGGGATTACACTCCAGGTTTAGCAACAACAGGGGTGCGATTTGATCCCAGACACTTTGTTTCCAGCTCTCTGTTCATCAGAGGATCTGCCCAGCTAGGGGAGCTGCCTGTGTGCTTCTTGCTCCCCTGCTAAATTAAGGCAAATTGCCAAGCTGGCCCCTGCTCCCTTGCCCATGTCTCTATTGAAAAACTGAGTCTCATCTCATGTTCCTCGACTTGTACAGGAGCAACCCACCACAACAGCGACTCGAGGGCCCCAGGGCTCTCCTTTTATCTGCTGCGCTGCTAACGGAGGAGAGAGAGAGGTTTAATTATCCTCAAGTGTCAGTTCAAGATAGATCTGCTGGGACACAGCTCTTGGCAGGTGCAAAATAACAGGACGTTTTCATGCATGGGAGGCTGAGCTGGGAACAGTTCAGCGGTTTAATTGGAAGGGTTCATATCAGGGTACAGAAAATGGGACGGTGCAGGCTCCAGCAGTGATCCTGGTGCTGCAGCTGTGGGAAGGGAAGATGGATGCCGAAGGCTAAGAACTTTCTCTGGTGCATTGTTTTGTGGGCTTGGGGCAGAGCTGGTGCTCCGGGCTGGTAGCACAACCCCAAGGCCATGCTGTCCTGTGACCTGCGAGGTGCTGATGTGTTTTCAGTCTCACTTTGTATCTCAGCTTTTCAGTCAGTTCCCATGAGAGTCCTTGCAGGGCCACTGGGAGATGTGCCCTGTTTTATGAGAGCTGAGAATGAGTGAATTACTCCAGAACCACGGCACTCTGGGGCTGTCTCCTAGGTGGGTGAGGTGCCATGGCCTCAGAGTTTATGGAACAGCTTCTCCTCCCTCCTCCTGCTAAAATCCCTGAAATGGTTACGGGAGCTCTCAAGTGTTTGAAGAGTTTCAGTTCTCTGAATCCACGGAGAAAAGCCCCTTCCCTCACCAAACAGCTGTGGCATGGGTGTTTGACTCCCAAGGGGATATCTCCACCCTGCCTGGGCTGCAGTGCTGGATGCATGGAGCATCTGTCTCCTCATCTCCTGTCCAATCCCTGGAGCCAGATTTGGATCTGAAAGCAGAACCTCCTCCAGCAGTGGCAGTCCACAATGGCCATATTGTTACCACAAAATGAGACTTTTCTATGCCCAGACCCTGTAATCAGCCTGGTGTGGGACATTCCAGCACAAGAAAGAAGGATATTTTATTTTATTTTATTTTATTTTATTTTATTTTATTTTATTTTATTTTATTTTATTTTATTTTATTTTATTTTATTTTATTTTATCCATGCAGCTGCAACATGTCAGGGCAAATGTGCCAGTGTCATTTTCCATCCTTGNTTTTATTTTATTTTATTTTATTTTATTTTATTTTATCCAGATATGCTGAACTCTCCTCTGTGCTCGTTCTCAGGGGACCATGGGACAGATAAAGAAACACTGGCCCCATCTCTTCTGGCCCCTTGGAGGGGATGTGGTATCCTGATGTTCTGGTGAAGCACAGTGTTGTGCTATTGTAGTTAGGTTCCTTGTTTTAGGGTCCAACATAATGACTCAGCTGTACTTCATTTCAGTGCTGGGTGCAACAAGCCAAACCTCATGCAGGTCCTATAAGCACAAAACAGCAGTTGACATTAGAGGTCTGGGGTTGGTCCTGTCTCATCTACAGCAGTAATGTTCTAGCCCCCCTTGCTAATTGCTGGTGTCTTTTTCTGACACTGTGAGAGGACATTCAGTAAACACAATGAGTTTTGTAGTTGTGCTGAGATGGTATTTTCAGGAAGACACAGTTATTAAATGTCATTTTGGCATCATCTCCTTCACGCTTGTGCTTGGTAAACGCTGCCATTTGCTTGTAGCCATGCCCCAGTCCTGCCAGAGTCACATCCCTCCCTTGCACATCTGCATTAGTGAAACTTGGTTGTTGCTCGGGTGAAAACCTTGTGGATACTCCTGGTGCTGTGACCTGTGTGGTGCTGGCCATGATGCAAGAGTGCTGGGTATCTGGCTAGTGGTGGCTTGAGGGAGGGCAGCTCTGAGAGGAGGCTTTCTGTCCTTTGTCACAGTTAACTGTGCCTGAGTCTCTGACAAAGGCATCTTGGAGGTGAGATTGAGGAGCAGAGGCTCCTCCTCAGTTTTCCTTGAAGGTCAAGCATCTGGGAGATGGGCTGGACCAAGTAAGAGCAGAACCCTCACTCATTTCAACTACAACAATCTTTTGGTACCACCTGTGACAGGAGCATATTTAGACTTGATATATATCCCCCGCCTTGACTTTGGGCTCTGGATCAAGGCATTAAGAGCTTTTGATGCTTGCACGCACAGTAAAAGGAAAAAAATTAAAACTACAATCCTCAAAATGTTTGCAAATCCAAGAGCTTATCATCACCCTGGGTAGGCAAACCAAGGGTAGGATCAGTAAATCACAGAATCAGCCACTTTCATCATCAAATGTCAGGGCTGGGACACAGCTAGCATGGCGCAGCATAACCACCACACTGAGTCCTGTGGGAGGATGCTCAGGATCTGGTCCCATGGGTTTTTCCTTTAATACCTTTACAGTGAGCAGCTTGGTAATCAGCAGGGATCCCAGCCATACATGGATGGGGTTGGGCTTCAGATGGGTGTGATGAAGAAACAAAGGAGGACACGCACTGAATGAACCTCTAGCTGGGGGCTCTGCGAAGGACAGTGGCTCATTCAGGACCAAATGGGCTGAGCTAATGCAAGCCCCTACCTTGGTCAAAGGGGTCTGATAACTTCAACCAATAACTGAACTGCTGAGCAGGGAGAACACCCACACTTTTAGCCCTGGGAGGAGATTCAGGCCATCTCTGCAAAGCTGAGAACATCCTATATGCAAATCAGCATATCAGTGCCAGCAGTAATAACAGTAAAGGGGCTGGTTGGTCAGCATCCCATCACTTTAGCCACTCTCCTACATCCACTTGCCACCAAAGCCCCTCTCCAGTGAGGCCAGTCCCTGCTGCTGGTGAGCAGGGGCCGTCCTCTCTCTGTGCTTGGTGTGGTGGGTAGGTGGAGTGGAGTTGTATGGTGAGGTGTGAAGGGATCAGGCTGTCCTGACACATTGGCATCAGTGGTGCATGATACCCCAAGGCAGCCACTGCTGAAGCTGATTATGTGGGGTGCGTGTGGCAGCAATGGGGAGAAGATGAGCTGGCATCTGGCCTCCAGATCTGTCCTTCTGCCATGCTGAAAGCAAACTCAGAGCCAGAAGTAGGGCAGGTGGCATCTCTCCCACTGGCTTGTGTTGAGCCAGGCTGGTGTGTGCTCCACGGGCAGCAGCGAGCCCAGGTTGCCCTGGGGCAAAGTGCCAGTGGACCAGGACAGCACACCTCTTGGAAAAGTCAGCAGGGACTCAGAAACCCAGCCCACAGGGAGCACTGCAAGGCTGAAGGTTTTTCCCCAGTGTGTTTGGACCTGGGACATCAGCTGGAGCGACAGCATTGCCCGAGCACCCCAGTGGTGTCAGAGTCTGGGGTCAGCCAGTCCATCTGGAGTTTCATGGCATTATCTCTTAAATGCCTTTAACTGCAATAGGATGGCCTGACTGATTGGATTGTGTTCTGTAATGAATTAGCTGGGTGTGCTGTATGGGAAGCAGCATCAATGGGAAGAGAGGAGGGAATCTGCTGGGAAGAGCTGTTGAGCCTCAAATGTCCATTTCTCATTAAACCAGCCTTGTGCACTGTTAGTCCCTGGGCACAGGGGGTGAGTTCCAGGGTCATGGCCCTTTTCCATAAGAGGAAGTGTTGTTTTGCTGCCTGACCATTCCCCCAGAGCCTGTGTCCTGAGAGCCCCAACCAACTTGCCTGGCCTCGAGGACCACTACGAGTGAAGAGCTTGTTTGGGTTGGGATGTTTTGGGGATGGTGAGGGGATGTCCCCTCCTGCCAGGGTGACAGACCCTGCAAGGACTGTAGGATGGCTCCAGGGATTATGGGCTGCTGGGCATGGCTGGCAGAATTCCCATTGCTCTTCCTTCCCGCGCCAGAGCCCATGGGCTTCTCCCCACTCCCCTCCTGCTCCCAAACCTGCCATGCCTCTGCTTGGCTTCTTTGTCTACTTTTAGCATCCATTTGTGCTTTTAAACAGACAGCATCTCCCTCAGGGTGGGTTTTTTCCTTTGTGTTTACTGTGAGGATTAATCAGGACCTGCAGCGTAAGGGAAACCTGCAACGAACGGCTCCTTGTTTATTGTTTGATTTGGGAAATGCTGCTGGGTTGGGCTCATGTTTCAGGTTTGTGCTGTTTTTTAAGGAGTGCATTTTGGGGGTGTTGTGGGAAGAGAGGGTGTCCCTGTCTGACCTGAGCAGGGGGCTCTCCTGGGCATGGCATCTTTTGGGCCTGGGGTTGCTTCCTCCCTCACTGGGTCCTGTATGGGTGGAGGAGAGAGGGCTCTTCTCAGGGTGCCTCTCCTGGGAGGTGAGACCTGTTTTCTGCTCAGGTGCCCCTACCAATCCATCTAACACCCACGGGTCTGTCTGCAGCTCCCAGGTTCCTCCAGCACGCATTTGGAATGTGGTGAGCTGGGATGTTTGCTGCTAACAGGCACCTCTGTGCCCTTGTAAAATTTCAAGCTGGCTTGTGATGGGGAAACTGAACTTTGTCCCTAAGTGCCTGCTCAAAATGGTCCCTTCACCTGTGTTTGGGGGTCTGGGATGGGCTCCCCCACTCCTCAATGCTGCAGGAGGTGGGTGTGGAGGAGGGCAGTGTAGAACTCCAGAAGGTTGTTGTTGCTGCCAAGCTGGAGAAGAGTTGTAATGCCCTCTGCTCCAATGGCTGATAAATCTTGGAGGAAAAAAACAAAGAAAAACGAACAAAAAAAAAAGTCATGTGCCTGCTCAGCTTAACCCTCAGAGGAAAACCACGTCATTTTAAAAAGTAAAGCTGTTAAAAATAGAATTTTTTAGCAGAGAATGACACTCAGAGGAGTCAATGAGCTCTGTTTCAAGAGCTGGGAAACAAAATGCTCCAGGGGCTGTGAAAGGAAGTCTTTCCTTTTCCAACTCCCTGAGTGTCAGGTGTGGCTCCTCAAGCTTGTTGTTTTTCATCTGGCTGTGCCAGATCCTGCAAGGCTGTGGTGGTCCTTGGCTGCTCCCAGCTGCTGCTGCTCGCTGGAAGCGGGGAATTCACCATCTTGGGAAGGGGAGAAGCTGTGACTCAGACTTGTGTTACATCTTGTCTTGGGTTTCCCACTCGCCAGCAGGGCCGAAGGGGAGGTGGTTAGTGCCGCGGAGCATCCCTTCCTTATTTATTTAATTTTTAATTGGCTAAGGAGCCCTCTCATTTGCTTCGGTTCTGACTAATGAGACGCGCCTTGCTTTGACAGCATGTCACAAGCAATAAATTTCTCAGGAGCTTCTGGGCTGCGTGGATGCCCTCATGCCTGGCTCACCCTCCTCCACGTCACTCCGTGCTGCTGCCCCAGCCCGGCCCTTGAGCAAAGGAGAGGAGGGTCGGGATGAAGAGGTCTGGGTGTGAAATTGGTGATTTCTTTGGGCTGCCCTCAAGGCTAGGGATTTGGGGGCTTCCTATATTGTTTGTCTGGGTTGGAAATTGGAAAGTAGAAATCGGCAAGGACCCAGACAAGCTGTTGTTTAGCAGCCATGATCTCTGTTGTTTTCCCAAAGATCTCAGCTGTGCCTCAGGGTGTGAGCATTGTGCCAAGCTCCAGCTAATCTCACCAGGGGCTTGGGCTGGCTGGCAGTGAACCAGCATGCCAGTGAAAATCCTGTGGAAGACTTTCATTCCCATTAAAAATGCATTTTTTATTGGAAGGTTTTGCAGGAGCATGTCTCCTTTGGTGAAGAAAGAAGGGGGTGGTCTCCAATAGGAGAATCTAGATGGACCTATGATTTTCAAGGCATTTCCCATGGGGCTTTACCTAAAGGGGCCTGGTTGCTGCAGGGGGGTGTAGAGATGGAATTCTCCTCCCTTGCCATCCTGCTGAGGTCAGGATGTGGGGTGCAGTCCTCCTGGGATCTTGCTCTGGAGCATCCTTGTGTGCATTAGGAGCATACAGCATAGTAGTTGTGTCACATAAGTGTAATGTGATGCTGATACAGGTGAGAAGAAGGGTCATGGGTGAGCTGAGGGCTGCCACCCTGGGGCAGAGATGATCAGCCACATCTGACCAGAGCAGAAGAGGTTGGATGCTGCTTTGTTTGAGGGCGTGGACGCCTTGGTGCTGTTTGTCACCTCTTGCTGGGTGACACTAACCTTCACTCTCCTGGAGTAGTTAAGGGACTGCTTGAGGTTTCAAATCATTGATGGGAAGCACTAACTATTAGCACTTCTTCTCTTTGTATTCGTGATGGATTCTCTTTAGGCGTTGCTCTTAGTGGCTCTCCACTGTTAGCTTTTGTTTTCTCTTCAATAGCTTGTCTAATAAACGCCATTATCTTGGGCACAAATCTACTTCATGTCTCAATTCCACTTGGCGAGAGTTGGTAATAACAGCTGAACAACATCCTTTGAAAAGGGACTCTGTCACCAGCAGCTCTGGATGCCACTTCTCCGCTTCCCACACTTGTCCCCAGAGCAGATAAAGACAAGGGGAAGGCGCGTGGCCAGAAAGCAAAAGGGACATCCTCCTGATAAATTGGATGTCTGAGCAGTGCAGGCAGCAGTCAGTGCAGCAGCTCTGGGGATCAGGGCAGCTCGGGCCCTGCCACCTTGGTCATTAGAGAAGATGTGTTTACGGCCTGGGATCCTTCCTAATTCCAGCAGATTAGGGGAGAAAGATGGTGGTGAAAGGTGACGGCTTGCAGGGAAGATCAGGAGTATTTCTTACAGCTTGAAGGAGCTTCTTATCTGTGGCCAAATCAAGCTGTTGCCTCCCAGTCTGAATCTGGTTCTGAAAAGGCTTTAACTGGTAGCTGCTGGGTGCTTGGTGGGTTTTGGGTGAGGGGAAGTATTAAGGCAGCTCCGTGTTTTGGCTGAGGGCAGCATGTTCCCAGCCCATGGAGACCTGACCCTGATGCCACTGCAGTGACTTCCGTTACTGTCCCTACTGCATGAGCAGATGAAGTGGAGGGCGAGCAGTGTTTTAATTAGAACAAAGTCTATTTATTTCTGCTGGAGCAGGCTGTGCTCAGCTGCTGTATTTTCAGAGCTTCCCAAGGAGGATTTCCCATTCTCAGGGGAAGGGGACCACTGACAGGAGCAAGCTGCCCTACCTCCTTTCAGTTGTCCCGTTGCTGGGATGTCTGGCTGCTTCCAGTATCTATCCCCTCCCTGAGTTATAAATACTTTATCCTCTCAGTGCCTACTGCATCAAATATTTTTTTTTTTTAAATGGCATTTTCTTTTTCTATTTTTCCCTGACTTGGTTCTTGTATTTCAAAACACGCCTGCCACGCGCTCAGCGCTCAGACATGCTCTCGGCTTCCCCCCAAATGTAATTGCTTTAAAACTGCAGATAGTTGGTGAAAGCAATTTTCTCTCCATTACGGAAGACTCCAGCTCCTCTCATCCTTCATGCAAGTCACTCTCCCCCAGCCCTGCCTTCTCTCTGCCACTGTGCAATGCTCAGCACTGGGGCTGGTGGTACCTCTGCTTTCTCAAATGAAGCTCTCACTTTTCTGGGCTCGAGTGGTGCACGGTGAGGACCTCTCTGGGGAAAAAAAGAGGCTTCTACCACAGCTGAGCTTCTGCTGAGCAAGGGCAATGCTGGCTGGCAGCAAAGCCCTTCACTTGGCCACACAGATCTCCCTGGTGGGATGGGTACCTGTGCCAGGCACGTGTTCACCGTGGTTTTGCAGCTCCAGCACGCGCACATTTAACATGCTCTTTCTGTCCGCAGGACGTGTTCAGCTTTCAAAGACATTAATGATGGAAAATAAATTGAAATCCAAGAGAAATAATCTTTAGGCATTCTCTGTAGGCCTCGTCTTGCCTTGCCTTCCTCAGCCATGTTGAAGGCTGTGGCTGGAGGGGAATACAAATGAGAAGGAGCCCCAGGTCTCTCTGATCTGCTGTGATGCCTTGTGGTCAGTGGATCTCGTGCAGGGAGCCTGTCCACTCACTGGTGCTGATAAACCTAAGGGGGGCTAGAGATGGTAGAAGTCATGAGGAGTTGCTGGACCTTCCTGGAGGGTTTGGGGTCCTGAGTTAAAGGAGGTTGAGGCACACCAGGTTTTCTGAGGGTCTGTGCCCTGCTTGGGGGCTTTTAGTGTCACTCTGGCATGGGGCAGCAGTTGTCTTTGGTTCTGCACCAACCTGTCCCAGGGAACCAGGCCCTTGTGTCAGCTGCCCACGCTGCAGATGGAGTTAGGTCACAGGTAAATGAACTTGAATGTGCTCCATGCACACTATAGCTGCAGCGTTCCCTGCCCTGTGCTCAGACCCCCTAAGGTGCTGATCTCCTGCCTGGAGGGGAAGATTCCCCCAGGACCACCACCCGCAGCAGGTAGGGATCGTCACCCCTAAGACGTCCCTACTGAGGCCAGTGGCATCTGCAGAAGCACCCAGAAATGTCTCAGCTGGGCACCCTCACAGCAGGAGAGGATGCAGCGGCTTTGTCAGCATCAAAGCTTTTGGTCCCTGGAGGAGAGCCAATGTGCCATAAAACCTGCTCATTTCTCCTGCCCTGCTCCTGCAAAGTGAGTGTGGAGCTGGCATGGATGGGGAGTCCACAGGGAGCCATAGCTCACACTGGCCTCTGGTGAGAGGCTGTTAAAGCACCACTGCCTATCTTAGCTGGCCCCTGGGCTGCTCTTGGACATGAACCAGCCTTGTAATGAAAGCTTTCTCTATGTCTGTTTGTTTTCTGAGCATCAGATTAATGTCTGAAAAATCCTGTTGCAGCAGAGCCCGGAGCACTTCAAAGACACTGCAGGAGAGGAGGAGGCTCTGTAAGAACCCTGCCTATGCCAGGTGTGGAGAGAAACCTGGCTGGCCACCACAGCCAGCTTCCTACTTCCAAGGGATTTGGTTTGGTGTGTTGAGGGAGACACTGAGCTTTGCTCCCACAGCACAGATCCAGTGCTGTGAGAGCCTGGTACATACCATGTCCTCCCAGCCTTGGATATTTGGAGTTGCCTATATGAAGAGCTGAGGGTTTGGGTGGGGAGGATTCATGAAAACCTGCTGTAGTTGTCACATTAGCATGTTGAGTGGTGCTTGTGCATCCCTTTCTTAGGGGATGATGCTGGTGGCTTCTACTTCTCACTAGGATGGAGTCAATGCTGGCTGGCTGCTCCAAGGTGCTCCGCAGCTCCCCAAAGTGGCACTTCTTGCAGTGTATCCTCCCAGTCATGTAGTTCTGTGTTGTCTTAATAGTGTCAAGCTCTGAATGAGTTCAGGCAATTTGCTTTATAAAGCAATGCACTAAATATGTCAACACTCAGTGCATGTTTTTAATATAATATTTCAGATTGTTTTGAAAGAAGCCAAGATCCTGCTTTCCCTCTTCATTAGGAACGTTTTATGTGAAAGAGATGAACAATAGAGAGAGTTTGCCAGAGAGAAAGCTTTCCCAAGTATTTGTTGCTGCTGAGAAATCAGCTGCTTTTTACACAAAAAAAAACCCCTCAAAGCATAACTATCAGGGCAATTAAGCAGCTTGTAAGCTGCCAAGGAAGGTTGTAGAATTGGCTTTGCTGGAAATGATGGAGGCCAGACTTGACCGTAGCCATTGGGTGTGCTTTAGGCACAGTAAATCCCAGTTTCCAAAGGGGAAATGGACTAAATACCCCACCAGTAGCCCCTGGCCTCCTGGGAGCTTCACACAGATGGTCTGAGCTGCTCTGGCATGAGCAATTCCAGGCTGATGGAGTGAGTGGGTTTGTGAATCTCATGCTGTTTCAGCCCAGAATTGATGCCTTTGGCTTTTAACTCACTTCCCAGCAGGACCAGGGGTGGGTTCTGTCCTGGTCTCCAGCTGGGAGACTTGGTCTCCTGCCATGGAAAGGGTAAGACTTTCTGCCTGCTTGGTTGCAAAGCTCTATTCTGGCTGATGCTACTCAAAAGAAAAGAAACTCAAAAAATCCCACTGTGGTACTTTCATCAGGGAAACTGGATTATTGTCTGTCCTCCAAAGAGTTTCTCTTTCATCACAAGCTAGAGGAAACTTAGAGGGAACAGAAAACTTCCCTCTTCAATGAGGACAGACCTGGAGAGATGATGGGAGGAAGCTCTTTCCAAAGCCCCTGCCAGCCCTAGATCTCTTTCCATTAGGCCTCCTCAGCTGAGGTCTCAAGAGGTGTTCTGAGATGACTTCCTCATGAAAGGAAGGGCAGGCAAGAGCCTGGAGCCTTCCTGTCATGGAAAAGCTTGTCTGAAAGGCTGAAAGGGACCCCCAGCCTCATTAGCTGGGGAAGTGNTTTGTTTTCTGTGAAAGGAGCAGTAAATCCTTTATCCTGCCTGGCTATTTCTGTGTGCATATTTTCCCATCGTGCTCTATCTTGTCAGCTGTGTCAAAGCCTGGAAACCTTGGCCTCTGTTGGACTTCAGACTTAGATTTCTCTGTATTTAACAACACAGGCTCCCTTGGACTAACAGTTCTTTTTTCTCCNTGGATTATTGTCTGTCCTCCAAAGAGTTTCTCTTTCATCACAAGCTAGAGGAAACTTAGAGGGAACAGAAAACTTCCCTCTTCAATGAGGACAGACCTGGAGAGATGATGGGAGGAAGCTCTTTCCAAAGCCCCTGCCAGCCCTAGATCTCTTTCCATTAGGCCTCCTCAGCTGAGGTCTCAAGAGGTGTTCTGAGATGACTTCCTCATGAAAGGAAGGGCAGGCAAGAGCCTGGAGCCTTCCTGTCATGGAAAAGCTTGTCTGAAAGGCTGAAAGGGACCCACAGCCTCATTAGCTGGGGAAGTGGACCGTGGAGAGGGATTGAGTGTAGAGGGCAGTCCTATAGCCAGAATCAGCCCAGGAGAAATGGTCCAGAGGTGAGGCCATGCAGATGTTGGCATTACAGCTGGCTGTGCTGGGATGTGGGCTGGGCTGGGANCCCTGACAAGAGGGAGTGAGCCGAGTAGTTGTTGGGTTTGTTCCCAGCACATCATGCCAGTGCTGGCAAGGAGTCAGAGCTGGCATGTCCTCCTGTCCCCCTGTGCCTCTGGGGTACTGGGGCTGCCCAGGGAAGGGGAACCCCCCTGGGTGAGGAGCTTTCTGGAGATTAGCTTGGGATCGGCGGGTGCCCAGTGCTCAGGCAGGGGATGTGATGAGCACAAAGGCAGGATTTCAGCTGGATTAGCTGCGGGAGAGGGGCATGGATGGATGGATGGCTGCCTCTGTGCCGGGGCTGTGTGCCAGCTCCACTGCCGTGCCCGCTCCTGGGAGCAAGTGTGAGGTGTCTCCCTGGAGGGATCTGATGGAGTGACAGCCGGTCAGCCATCCCCATGTCTGGAGAGAGGGAGAATGGGCTGTGGCACTGATGGCTGCAGGAGGGATCAAGGATGGTGGCAAGTGAACTGCAGCCCGCTCTGTGCCCTGACAGTGGTGGCAGCAGCCTCAGGAAGCCAAGGGAGGCTGTAGAATTGGCTTTGCTGGAGATGTTGGAGGCCAGGCTTGATGACTGGGCATGCCTTAGGCACAGTAAATCCCAGTTCCCAAAGGGGGAATGGACTAAATGACCTACCAGCAGCTCCTGGCCTCCTGCACGTTTCAGAACTATGGCCTGAGCTGTGGTGGCATGATCAATTCCAGGCTGGAAGAGTGAGAGGGGTTGTGAATCTCGTACTATTTCAGGCTAGAATTGATGGCTTTGGCTTTTAACTCACTTCCCAGCAGGACCAGAGGTGGGTTCTGTTCTGCTCTCCAGCTGGGAGCCCATCAGCTTGTGACCCACATTCCCTGGGGTCAGCTCCACCAGCTGTGCTGGTGCTCCATGAATGCCATGGCAGCTCACCACACCAGGCAGCATGGGCGTTTGTGCAAGAACAAAAGAATAAACAATGGAAACTGTGATTAATTAGTGCAGCTAATTAGCAATGTGCTTGGCCTGGGCTAGAACTTGGTGAGGTGCCAAAATCAGAGGAGAAGCTACAGGAGAAACTCTGACTGGAACAGCTTTAGGGAGAGAGCAGGGAAAGGGAGAGGAGGCTTTCCCAGCACCTCTTTGCAACTTGCCACACGGACAGGTCAGAGTGGGGCTATCACTGGCCTTACGCCCTGCAGGTGCTGCTGTTGCCATCCCCAGCAGCATCCTCCCATTCCCTGGTGCTGCCTGTGCCGAGAGATCATTTCCCTTGCCACAATCAGCATCAGGAGCTGGGTGTTGCACCAGTGCTGCAGCTGTTAATTAATGAGCTCTCCTTAGGGTTGGTAGGGTTGCCTTCCCCATGGAATAGGATCCTGCTTGCTCACCTTCCCCTACACTGTTCAGCCGCCTTCTCCTTTGCTCTCCATTTGCAAATTAGTGCAAGGACCACGATCAGCAAACAAATTTGCAGCGAGCTCATGGCGGGCTTGGAGATTTGGAAGAATCCTTGGCAAATATTTGCCAGCTTCCACCGCAAACCTTGTGAATACTTTTCATGACAGAGAGATGCTGAGCTTAGCTGCCAACTTGGAGTAGGATGGCAGACCTCAGGTAGGGGATGGCTGTTAAAAAATACCTGAGCTAAGAGGTATTTCTTAACTTGCTTCCACCCCTCCTGTCCGCTGCCCTCACGCTGTGCAGTGTGGAGACAGGAGATGGGATATGCATGGCCACCATGCTGGATGGTGCATGTGGGTGTGAGGGCCAGCCTGTGGGCACTGGGCACCACAACACCGTGCCCACAGGTCAGCACAGCCATCCAGCCATGATGAGGTTGATCCAACCCAATTTCCATGGGTGCATCCTCATCTTCCTCCAGGCCCCAGCTCCCCCACCCTGGGGATCACACATGGAGAAGCTGATATTCTCATATGCTACTGCAACACAGCTGGCATCTCTGTTTGCATGGAGAAGCTTGGAAACAAGAGGCCCCAAAAATCTCAAACTCCAAAACCACCCCAGAAATCAGGTTTCTCATGATGATGGAGTGTTGATGGAAATCAATACTCCAGGTTCATCTTCCTGGAGGAAGATGTGGGATGGAGGGGAACAGGTGAGCACCCCCACACCTGCTTTTCCCCTCTGCGGGGCGCGGGATGGGCGTGCAAAGGGCCCCCATGAGGACGGTGTGGGGCTGTGGTGGCCTTTGCTGTCCCCAGTGGATGGGTGGGCAGGAGGTGGCAGGCATGGGTTTGGCCCCCGTGGCCCAAAGTTTGGGCCTGGCTGCTGATGGGCCCCCCCAGAGCTGTGGCAGGGCCTGCAGGCTTGGGGAGCTCCACTCCGTTGTGCCTGACCCCTGCCCCGGCATTATTTACCTTCATTGTGGTGGGGTGGGGATTATTTTATTGTATTTTCAGTAATACCGTCATTTGGGAGATGTGTAATAGTGCTTTTAATAATTTTTAAGGGTCTGTTTTAATCAGGGGGCTTGGACTAGATGACCTCCAGAGGTCCCTTTCAGTCCCAATGACTCTGTGACTGCAGCCGTAGCAGGATCACATCATTGCCATTAAAAGGTGGCTGCACCGAAATGCCATTTGCTCAGCGAGGTCTGAAGCAGTGCCCTTTGGAGTAATTGGGAAACGTGGCCCCTTTTTTGAGGACAGGACAGTCTATTTTTCAAGGTGTCATCACATTATTATTAATTTGTTAAACACTGACTGCTCAAAACTGTTTGAGACGCAAAAAGAGGATGTGAGTTCTTCCTTGGGGACCTCACCGCTAAATAAATGTATTAAATCAAACTCTTACTGGAGAGGAGAGTGCTGCATGTGAAGGTGAAGCTGGTTAGAGGACAGGTGGATGGTAGAACCTCCATCAGCAAAGGGTATTGCTTCCTTTTCAGTTTTGAATTCGGGAGGAGTGATCACAGATCAGCGGGTCAAGGACCTGCTTTCTCAGCATTTTCTAGGTGCCAGTGGAACCCCTTGACTTGTGAGCAATGGAGAGAGCTCCCCTTGTCTTGTGAGACCCTTGGCTGGGCCTATTGAGCTGAGGGGTCCTTCCCTTGCATGTTCATTGTTGTGTGTGTCAGCATGGGCCAGGGGCTGCTTGCCCAGGTGAATTTGTGCCCTCTCTCCTTCCCCACTAGTGATTCTGGAAGTGTTTCCCTCTGGGAAACTGCTCCCAGGAATCACCCTGTGCCTGGCAGGAGCCCCTCAGGGAGTGATGGACTTCTTCAGGTATCCACATCTGCTTAGTGTCCAGATCTAAGCAGATCCCACTGGTTTCCTCTCTTTGATGATAGGGAAGAGGGGAAATAAGAACAATACAGAAAAATATCAATATATTAAGTTCTTCACCTTCCTCACTTTCACGTCAGCCTTTCTGTGGGGTTGGGTTTGCTTGGTGTGCACCTGAGGCCGCGTGTTTCCAGTCTGACACCTTCTGTGCCTTCCCACCCACAGCCCCCTGTGCCCGGGAGCCATGAGCCGCCCTCAGCACCCACAGAGCCTCCGGAGCAGCCCCCCAGCCACAGCCCCCCGGCACTCTTAGGCTTCCCTGCTCCCCTGGAAGGTGCTCATCGCTGGCCAGGAGAAGCGGCTGCGCCTGCACCCAGCCTCCTGCATCCCTCCCAAGGTAAGGATGTTCATGAAAAGCAAAGGCAACGCAATTTCACTTTGCAAATTCAAGTGAAATCAGGTTGTTGCTTGTATCATTGCATCTCCTACCTACTCCTCTCCCGCTTGTCTTGCTGGGAGGAAAGGTGCTGGCTTGGGGATGGAAACTTCTCTTGCAATTGAAAGGTGATTTTGAAGGTGGGGTAGCTGCTGGTGAAACCTGTTGCTTGCAGACTGTATCCCATTGGAATCTGCTCATAGTTTTAGAAACTGCTCTGCTGCTGCACGGAGCCAGGTTTGGGTGGGACTGGCGCCTTGTGACTGCCTCTGCTTCCCTGATGTACTTCTGAGGATAATTGTCTATAATTTTCCTCTTAACGATGCTCTGGAGGCTTCCCAAGCACGAGCCGCCTTTCCTCCCAACTGTAAAAGGCCTTTGGGGTATTGGAGGCTTCCTGCAATGGGAGAGTAAAGAATGGCTGGGGGAGGGCATTTGGGAAGGGCCCAAGTCCCTGCCCCAGGGAAACACCCTGGTCTGCTCCTTGCACTTGACAGTAGGGTTTTGTTAAAGTCAAAAAAGAAGAGCTCAGCTTGGGGGGAGTGAGGCTGATGTGGCCCAGCTGCCTTCCTTATTGGTGCAAAGTCAGTATTCATGGCTGAGGAGTGGAAATTGGGATTAGAAACCGAAAACCTGATTTCTGGGGTGGTTTTGGAGTTTGAGATTTTTGGGGCCTCTTGTTTCCAAGCTTCTCCATGCAAACAGAGATGCCAGCTGTGTTGCAGTAGCATATGAGAATACCAGCTTCTCCATGTGTGATCCCCAGGGTGGGGGAGCTGGGGCCTGGAGGACGATGAGGATGCCACCAGCTTATCACAGGATGGACATGGGCATGAGACTCCTGTTTCAAGAGGTCTGTGAGAAAGTCAGAGTGGACCCAGAGAGCTCAAATACAAGTCAGAGCCGTGATCTGCCTTGTCCTGATCCACTTTGGGAGCTCCCTACCTGGAGCTGGGATCAGCTGGGATGCTCCAGCTGGAAGCAGAGGCCAGTTACACTGGGAAGACTGACATCCTCAGGCTGTAAATATCCAGCCAGCTCTAATCCTCCCAGTAGCTCCATCACTCCTCTTTTCCTAAGAGTTATTTGACTCTTTGTGTTGCACTTCTCAGACAAATGGCTTTGAAATAAAACCTCTGCTAACTCGTTAGGCCTCCTGTCCAGGTCACTTCCTGCATGGGTGATTTATAGGGCTGCTTTTAACATTTTATTAACTTTCAATCACCGGGGCCAGTCAATCAGAGCCTATCCCATTAGCTGTGGTGAGTGGCTGCCCAGGGCATCAGGCCCTCCCGCTGCCTCCGTCGCTTCTGGAGAGGCTGTGATGCTCCGAGACCAACCATGGTGAGAGATGGGAAAGAACAGGAGGAGAATTTAGATACGCAGGAATAGCTCTGGAATGGATAAATGAATGGATAAGGGTTAAGGAGATAATGGGGCTTGTGATCATATCTGGGAAGGTGGCTTATCTCCTGCTGTTGATACGTGATTTCTCGGCTGCATCTCCCGCAGCGTGTGCTGAGCTGTGTGGTGATGGGAGAGGAGTGCCAGGGCTTGGCAAGGAGGTGGCTGCTCCAGACTGATCCCAGCAAGGCATCACAGCTGGAGCGTCCCTGGGTAGGACGTGCCTGTATTAAACCCCTCCTGTGACAGTGCCAGAGACAGAGCCTTCCTCCTTTCCTGGTGCATTTGCAAGTCCTCTTAGCTCCTGGCATCCCATCTGATCCAGTGGGCTGCCTTGAGCCCAGTTCCCTGCCATCTCAAACTCTCCTTTGCATCCTCTTCCCCCTTGAAGCCGAGCAGAGCCAAGCCCTGCAGCCTTGGCACAATGGTGAGTGGGGCTGAGCAGGCAGAGACCAGTCCAGCTGGGAAATCCAAAGGAGATGGAGATTGTAAGTGATGTGAGGCTGCAGCAATAGCTTTGATTATCTCTGGTTTAGTTGCTCCTCTCCCCACCATGCCCTGTCTTTGTTCCACCCGTGCTCAGAGATGTTATTCAGTGGAGTTTTCCAGCTCTTGGTAACAGGGAGAAAAAAACCCTGAACTCCTGCACAACCAGAGCTAATGAGCTCTCTCTGGAAATAAAAGCATCCTAAGGACAGCCTTGTGATACAGAACATCCTGTTCTCTGTGGCTGCTCTGGCCACTGCCTCTGAGCGATGGCCCAGCACAGGGCTGTGGGGAGCTGAGCAGAGCTGTCACCTCCCATCCTTCCTCTGAGCCATTGCTCATGTGAGGCACTGAGAAAGCTGAGCCATGGTTTGCTCCTCTGGCAGAGCTCTGCTGCGGGGACAGGGATTTGGGGACATTTGTCCAACACTGTGATGCAGAGCCTATCACCTTGTACATCCTCACAGGACAGGGCAAGGAGGGGTCACATGTCCCCACAGGTCAGGACCAGCTCTTACTGGCTTGGAAAGGGATTTGGGCAGCAGCCTGGCTCCCATCCCTGGCTGGAGTGGAGAGGTGTAAGAAGGTGAGCTCACTGCAGCCCCATGTGTCTGAGGGAACACAGCCCGGCAGTCCCCGAGGGCTGTGGGGGTTGTCAGGCATCCAGCTGGGAGATGTCGTGCAGCAAGGCTGGCATCTGAAAGCCATCACTTCTGATGTGCCCATGATTTGCTGAAACCTGCGTCTCCTTTGTCATTTTTCTGTCTCAAATCCCAGAGCAAAGACAGAGAACTTGCTCACAGAGACAAGCAGGGGGTTTTTTTCCCTCCACCTTTAAATATTTATTCTGAGCTCTCAAGATACACACACTGTGATGTCAGGGGCCTGCCTGTGTGTATCTCTTGCCTGGCAGAGCAGGGATGGCTGCCCTTCCCTCTGGGGAGCATAGGCAGAGCTTACTCCCTGTCCTGCTGCCCTGTGCTGGGTCCCAGAGGAGTGACATGAGGTGTTCACCTCTTCCTACACATGTGTTCCCATGGGAACAAACCTGAGCCCCACAAGATGCTGTCCAAAGAAAGTATGGGTTGTGAGCTGCCTTTTTGGGGCTGAGACACAGGTAAAAGCAGCCTGGTCCATCTGGTGTGCTCTGTTGCTGGGGTTGCACATCCCAAATGGCACCCACCCCTTTGTCCCCTGCCTGACTTCCCCTGTTCCTATTAGCACACAGAGCTGCCACTGGAGGCTTTCCTCTTCCTCCCTGCAGCTTGGCCAGTGCTCTCAAGGTCGTGCAGGCAACTGGAGCAACACTGCCAGCCTTGGCTTTGCAGCCTAAGCTGTGGTGCTGTGCTCAGCTGTGGCTTTCAGCTCCCTTCCCTCCTTTTCTCCACTCTTGCTCTACTTCTCCAAGCCTTCCTTGTGCTGCTGCTTGGGCACACAGATTGCAGGAAGAGCAGCCCCATGCCACTGGGATGCACGTGCCTGGCATGTCAATGTGGGGTGAGGCTGGTGCTGGCAGCTCTGCCTGGGATGTGCCAAAGCAGAGCCACGCTGCAGGCACTGTCCCATGGTTCCCTTCAAAACAAGAGATGCAATCCCATCTGGCTGCAACTGCCACCTTTCAAGCATTTTTCCTGGAAGCTGACTCTCCTGCAGGGCTGTCTCACCTCTGCCCCCGCTGTGGCGTTGTCTGGACCCGAGGGAGAGGGGATTTTGCATCTGCTCCTAGTAGCTGGAGCATGGTGATGTTAAATTCCTAGGAAAAAAGCCAGGAGCTGGTTTCTCAGCAGCTCTGCAGGGGATGAGAGGATGTCTGCCTTTCCAGGTGAGCACACAAATCGCTACCTCTGCCTCCAGCTGCAGCAGCCCAGGCATCCTGCTCAGCAGCTGGCACTCATCAACACAGAGGCTTGTCCCCAGCTGCCCCTGGCAGAGCCAGCCACGGGCTCCCTTGGACCTGTATGGATGTGGGCACCAATGCAGAAAGAAAATCCTTTGCAGAGGCCTAGGATTGGATGGCAGGTGCAGCTCTACCAGGAGATGCCTTGAAACTTGCATGTAGCCAAAGGCAAGAGGAGGCAGAGCAGACAATAGCTGATGTAGTGGGTTTTTTATTTGTTTGTTTTTGAAGAGAAATAAATTAAACCCAGCTCAGAAAGACTGAGCTCCAGTAAGCTGCAAAGTGATGAGGTTGGGACCATGGCAGTGGCTTCCTGGGCTGCTTTTCTGACCCCTGCCTGCCCTCTGCCTGCACCCACTGTGGCCTGGCAGCAGCACCAGCCCTCTCAACTCTTGCTGAATGTCTGAACAGAACGGCCTCATTAGCAGGGAAAGTTTCCCCAAGATCAGTTACTGCTGCTGTATGAAGTGCAATTATCCCTTTTCTGCTCTTGCAACTGTGGGCATTGAAATTTCCTGCTCTTACACCATGTCATGGCTGGGCCCTTGTACACAGGAGGGTGCTGCCAGGAGAAAGAAATTATAACGAGGACATTTTTTGGAAAGAAAAAGAGATTTTTTCATTAAAGATTTGTTACCACTTGGTTGTCTCACTAGGTCAGAGTGGCTGTGCCCATGCAGAGTGATGCCAGCCCCTCCCTCCCCTTCCTGGTACCTGCCTGCATGTGGCTTGGTTGGGAGGTGGCAGAGAGTGTTTTTTATGGAAGGCAGAGGACCTGTGCTGTGCTGTGTGTGTCAGCTCCTCCTCTGCCTGTGCCTTGGCCTCCTCATGGTGTCACCCCTTGCCCAGGGCTGCAACACCCTGGGGCTCCTCAGCTCCAGCAGGATTTTTCACTGAGCAACGCATTTGAAGGAACAGCCAGTGCCAGACGTGTATCTCTGGAGTGAAAATCTGTGGCCTGAGATTTGTAGGAAATATTCCTTCAAGACTGAAGCTTTTTCAGTCATTGGTCATTTGACCTAGCAGAACTGCGTGTCACTCTGTGAGCGTGGGGAAGGCTGCCAGAGCACACACAGAGGATGCTTGCAGCTGGATGTTGTAACAGCTTAGTAGTGAATGGTTGGGATAAGTCATATTTCATAAGATCGTCCAGGAAAAAGATTGGTGATTAATTCTTTTTAATAAACAATGGTGAGTAGTGTGGCTTGGTGAGCCTGACTGACTTTTACAGTGATTCATGGATTTTTCCACAGGAAAAACCACCTTTATGGTGACTGCTGGTGTGTGGGGTGCCTGTTTGCCTTCATGAGTAATTCCCCCCAGCTCCAAAAGCACCAGGGTGTGGAAAAATGATGAACTTCTCTGCAGGAGCTGAGAGGGAGGAAGGGTGTGTGTGGCTCCACCGCTGCAGCCAATGACTGTGTCCCTTCAAAGAGCACCGGAGGACATGGGAGAGGGGGAATTTCACTGCCAGAAGTGCTGAAGGAGGCGAATCTTATGGAAAAATGAGTGGAGCTGAGGTGTCCATGTGTGCTGTTCCAGGCTGGCCAGGTGAGGTCAGTTAGGACCGGCTAATGATCCTCTTTGCACCGTGCTGCCCCATTCCTCCGGCAAACCAAACACCTGAGCAGAGGAGTGTCCCAGCATCCCATCCCTAATTAAATTGCTCTTCCGTTCTTTCCAGCCCCTCCCGCTGGCAGCCGGCCAGGCTCCGTGGCCGTCGTGCCGTGCGGCGGGGATTCGTGGCTCTGGGGCGGGAGCGTGCGGCCGGGGGCGTAGTGCGCGTCTGTGTGATGCTGCTTTTTAAAGCCCGCCGAGGTGGGATGGGGAAATGCCGGGCGAGGCACAGTCAGAGGTGTGAGCAGTGCCTGCGCCTCGCAGGCGGAGCCGGGGGCGGCGGCAGCCCTTGCTGCGGCGTCGGGTTTGTTTTCTAGTTTGGAGATGAAGGCAAAAAAAGCTGTAGTTCTGCTGAGACTAAACTTGAAACATAATTTGGTTCCTTGGTGAGGGTTTTTTTTGACTCTTGGTGAAAAATATAGGTATTTGGCTAAAAACTTTGCGTTTCAGAGCAAGGGAAAGGAAAGGTGGCACAATGGTGGGAGAGGTTTGTGTAGAGATGCAGCTGTGAAGGAGGAAGAAGGAGCCTGGAGGTTGGTCCAGTCTCCGGCAGCAGCAGACAGGCTGACACATCCCTCGGTGCAGTAGCATCCCATGGAAGAGTGATTCTGTCCACCAAATGCCCAGCCTGGTCCCCTGTCCCTTCAGTCACTCTCCAGCACTACAGGGGCTGCATTCTCCGGGCAGCGTCCCAGTCCCTCCTCATCCTCCTTCAGCACTCCCTCCACCGCAGTGCCCATCCCGCCTTCATTAGGGTGCCCATGTACTTCTCCAAGCCCAATATACTTTGAATTACTGCTCATCTATTCCTCTTGACATCCTCATGCTCATAACTAGGGAGCCTGCATTACCCGTTTGCACATCTGTCAAGCTGCGTGTTCCCTGGCCATTTCCAGAGATGCATAAAATTGCCCGTGGTTATGACATTATTGACAACCCGCCCCGTCTCCTTCCCCCTCCCCGAGCCCAAATGGCTGCCTCGCTTTATGAGGATTGATATTTGGGCAGTAAATATTTTAGAGCCTCATCTGATGAGTGTGTCTGTGCGGGTGAATACATTTGTGGCTGAGGACAGATGTTGGAGCTATCTTCATTGGGAATGCAGGGCCTTGTCTTTCTCCTTCCTGCCTTTGCAGCATCTCTGTCATTTCTCCGCAGCCTCTCAGTGCTGCCTGTTCCCAGAGGGAAGAAGGGGAAATTTAGGGAAAAAACAAGCAGAGGTTGACAGGAAGGACGGGGCTGGCAGAGCTCTGTGAAGGTTGCATTGCTGCTGGGTTCCCATGCTCCCATGTACCTCAGCAGTAGGATTGAATTTCTGTGGCAAGGTGTTTTCCTTTCTTGAACCCAGGGAATCCACCAATTCCTGTTGTGCTGGACATGTAGCTTCAGCCCTTTTAAAAAGAGGACTACAAGTATCAGACTGTTTGTGGTTTCCAAAGGATATATTCTGACTCGTGCTCTGAAAAGCTGCTTAATCTCCCAAAGTTTCAAAATGTACTTCAGTAAATGGCACTAAAGAGGAAACAACTTAGGAACAGCACAGCCTAGGTGATCTGAACCACTTTTTTCGTCTTGCTGAGAAAAGCAAAGGAGGCCATTTTCAGTTCCTAAAAATGATTTGCTCTCTTTGCTTTCAATCAGCAAAACAAAGAGTGTTGACTGATTCCTAGGGAAGAGAACAAGCACACTCAACTCCTGCAGAGTGAACTGGGCCTGGGCTGGGATGATGTTTTGGGAGTCACAGCTCTCCTTGGGCTGGATCAAAGCTGTGTGCAGCAGGATCCAGGGAGCTTTCAAAAATATGTCTGCACTCCAGCTCTCTGGGAGTTTTGCTTGAGCTACTGTCCTAGGGTGACTGGACAATCAGAGTTGTCCTTGTACCAAGATCCAAGCCTGGGATGGGACTCTGGTCTCTTCCCTTCAGGGAGGACAGTGGCACAGGGATCTGGCACGAGTCCTCTCTGCACACAGAATGGTTGGAGCATGTGCAAGGCAAGTCAGCCCTGCTCTGTGATTTCTTCCTGCCATTTTGCTACTTCTTTTCCTCTCCAAGCCTGGAGCAAGTGCATCCAAATGTGCAAAAAATCAGCTGCCTGGGGGCGGCTTTGCAACCGTTCAGTCCTTGCAATCCCTCGGAGTCTTTGTCAGGAGAGCAGGAGGTTCCTGGCTCTGCAGTGGGTGCTGTGCTGGTTCCTGCTGCCTGGGGCGAGGGGTGTGGAGGCTGCTGGGCTGGCAGTCACCCCCTCCAGTGTGTCACCCAACGCCAGCTGTTCCCGGGGCGTGGGTGTCCCTTTCCTGACGGGAGCGATGTGTTTCAGGGCAGGGAGTAGGAGGGAGTGTTTCTGCTTGCTGCAACTTGAGGTTTGAAGCTGTTGAGTGGGCAGTGGGGGTCCCCAAGAGGGCACATGGATTTTCAGGGGTGGCCCATGGGCCAGAGAATGTCACCTGTCTTCTTGGTGGCTGCTGTGATATTGAGTGAGGGCGGTTGAGTGGACCATGGAGTCCACTGTACCTCTTATACCCAGTTTGCTCATTCAAGGAGATATCTGTGTCATCAAGGAGCTGTACAGGACAGCTTTGTGAAGGTGCTGGGAGAGTAGGAGGTGCCCAGCTCCATTTGCAAGGGCTCGGTGTCTCCACCTCCACAAAGGCTGGCTGCAGGAGCCTTGTGCCGGGGGGAGGGGTTCAGTGGCCTCATTGAGCTCACCGATGAAGGATGCTGCCCTGGCCCTGGCCAGCCTGCTCTTTTACAGCACTATAGTATCTATTTATTTATGATTTCCGTGGGTGGTGTTTTGGATGATCTGTTGAGCCAGAGTGAGATATTTTGAGGCACAGTGAGATATTTTAAAAACATCTCATCACTCTGGAAATATCCATGGTACGATAGCTGTGTATTAGTCATTTGGAAAGGGAGTGATTTCAATGAAAGAAAAAACATTTCATCTTGTCAGAGCATTTTCACTCACTGTCTGCCAGGCAGCTCCTGTCAGTCTTCAGTCTCTGTGGCTGGTTTTACTCTTCTTAGGCTCTGCCTTTTTATTTTCTAACAAGAAATAAAATAAACCCTCTAATGGATATTGGTAGCTATGAACTCAGCAATTGTCAGTGAGAAAGAGCCTGTGAAAAGATGCAATAAACCCTCTTTGTACTGGATTATTTCCCATGAGATTATTTCTCTCAGGGACTATCTGCATTTGGAAGGAGAAACTCCTTCTCCAGGTATTGGACCTTGAAAAAAACACCCTGCCCTCCAAGGTGACTTACCCCCTGAAAAGCGAGAGTAACTCCAAAACTCTTGAACGTCAGCTGGAGATGCAGAATTAGGCTCACAGAGAGCAGGAGGAGAGATGGTTTTCTCCTAGGCGAAAAAAAACCCCAGCTGTTAGAAAACACAAATGATGAGGCCTTGTCCTGCTAGCGAGAACAGCACAAAGCCGTTCAGCAAATGAAAAGCCAAATGAGCTGTGAAAACCTTACCACCATGGTAGGAGAGATTTTCTCTCGGAGGAAATCCGCCACAAATCACCTAATATTCAGCTTTGCACTGCCATTTGGGAAAATGTTCATCATATTCCACCGGTCTCTGCTTCAGTTTCTGTGTATCTGTAGCTGGGGTTTCTCTTGCACAGCCTGCACGCCCCGGGGAGGAGGTGATTCGGCCGAGATGCTCCCATGCCTTGATCATTCTCCCTAATCAGGCAAGGAGTAGTTGCACTGTAGTTACACTGTGAGTGCTGTTCACTGTTGCTTCGAGGGGCACAATTGTCATTGCCTCATGCAACAAGTAGATAACTGCTTTGATGACTCACAATGATCCCTCTGTGGATAAATCATAGTGTTGATATTCCAAGTTTTCCCAGGGTACACAATAATAGAATCATAAAATCAGTTTGGGCTGGAAGGAACCTCAAAGCCCATCCTGTGCCACCCCCTGCCATGGGCAGGGACACCTTCCCCTATCCCAGACTGCTCCAAGCCCCATCCAGCCTGGCCTGGGACACTTCCAGGGATCCAGCGGCAGCCACAGCTCCTCTGGACAACCTGTGTCAGGGCCTCTCCACCCTCAAGCACATCTAAGAGCACCTCCCTGGTGGGAATGGGCTTGCACCTACATATTTTGGGGGATGTTTCTCTGCTGCTGTGGCTGCCCCATGACCATCTCCTTTGACATTGGGAGTCTTGACTGGGTTTTCTCTGCAGCAGTGCTGAGCTCTGGCCGCATCCCTGTGCAGGCCCACCTCACTTCCAGCCACTGTGGCCAGAGAAACTCCAGCCAGGACTGTAAACTAAACTAAACTAAACTAAACAAAACAACAGGATAGAGCAGGACACGGCCAGCCCTGGATCCTCTTGATGCCTTGGAGTCTTTTCCCCAGCTCTGCCAGGACAAAAGGGGCATCACTCCCCATGAAAGCAGGAACTGGGGCGATCTGGGTGCTGACTGCCCTAGAACAAGTGCCCATAAACCCCATCTTGCTAAAATCTGGGCTTGGCAGCAGTGACCTGTAACCTTTACAACTGTTGCCTATTTTTTCCTGGCCAAATCAAATTAAAATGTCCAACCAGTGCCATTTCTTTCCTTTAACCTTTTCCCTTTCATGTCCACACTTGACCCAAAATAATATTCTTTTGATTTGCACTTGGTGCTCCCTTGCTGGACACTAATTCAATTAATTCAGTTAATTAATTAACACAAGCTGACCTCTTGCATTTCTTGGCCAGGGGCAGGACTTATCACCCACGTGGTGAATCCTCTGCTCTCTTGCCCTTGTGGCATGGCATCTTCTGCATCCCTTTGCTGGTGGTGAGCATGTCCTTGCCCCGTGCCCCTGAGTCAGCACTCTGCTGCTGGCGTGCTATTTCAGCTTGGAAAGGGAAAAAAAAGAAGAAAGTTTCGGTATTTAAAGTATTTAAGCAGATGGAAAGCCACAAACTACAGTCGGTGGAGGGAGCGTGTTTCATGACTAACGAAATATGCCAGGTAGGCCGTTCCACTTGAGATATTTTCAGGAATATAATCACTTTCACACATCCTCATAAATTTGCCAAAGTGTTAGTTTTCCCCCATATGGATGGGGAGGATGCAGCATGTCATGACTGTTGCACGGCATCTTGAATGCTGTGTCTTCGTGGTATATGTTTTTTTTCCTTTGTTCTCTCCCACCCTGGTTGTAATAGCAATTAAAGTTTGATTCACCCTTCCTCGTAATTACCGTAGGCAAAAGGTCATCCTTGAACATTGTGGTGAAAGAGCTCCTTGGACAAGGCAAGGCAGAGGAAGCAGCAATTAAATCTCTAAAAATACCCCCAAGAATGGACTGGGGTTGGACTGGAGCAGTGCCAAGGATGCTGTCCCCAGTGGGGTACCAGCAGGTTCTAAAAGGATGCTCTAGGGGAGCCCCAAAGGCTGCCTCCTTCCCACTGAGTTCCTGTGAATAGATGCTCCAGCATGGCACTGGGGTAAACAAATGCAAAATATTTTGAAGTCATTCAGTCTCAGCATTGGATTCTTTCTTTTCTTTCTGGTATCATGGCAAAATTAAATAAAAGGACCCGTTTTCTGCATGTTATTGATCTTTCACTCAAAATCTGGGCCCTTTTCCAGGAAAAATGAGCCCTTTTGTGAACAAAGAGACAGGCACCTTCCCAACAAAAGTCAGCTTTCAAATCCAATGTTCTGTGTGTTTGAAATTTCATGTTTCTGATAGGAAAATATCAATTTCACTCAAATTTGCAGAGCAGTGATGTGGGGGGGGTGGAGGCAGCCCTGAACAGATTGATGAGCACTTGAAGGCCGGATTGCTAGAGGGATTTAAAAGCAAAAGAAAAAGCAACCTTGTCACTGATTTTGAGCAGCTTGTGTTTGAATCCAGAGCCAGGCTGTTGGGCTGGAGCTGTCCTTTTCCCTTGGGGACCTAGAGCCTTCATTATACACTGTGCATGTGGCAGGAGGGCTCAGTCCATCTCTGCTGACCAAATCCCAGTGGTTTATATACTGGGGTTTTTTACATGCTTGTGGCTAGAGCCAGGCTCTGAATTGGTGTGTGTTGGCCTTGCTCCGTTACCTTGGTTGGGTGCCCCACTGAGAGTTGCCTGCTGGTGTCTCAGACAAGCTGGGCTTTGCCAGCAGCGTTTTACAGGTTAATTTGTCAAATCTCTGTAGCTCGATTATTTGTTGGTGTAGCCCTTGAGAACTGCTGGGGAGGAGATGCGTTACACTCCCTTGGACTGTGCTGCCACACGGGTGCTTGGCTGTCAGGCAGGGCTGCTGAGCTGAGTGTCCTAAACGTGTTCATAGCGCAGCCCATGCCATTACCCCCATGGTAATGAGGGTGGCTGTGTTCCCCTGCTGCTGCATCCTTCAAGAGTAAGTAAAATGGTTTCTTTTCATGTGCTCTCCCTGTGCTGGCAGTGGTGCTCCATCCTCGCTGTGATGCGGAGGGGATGGAGGTAGTGCTGCCTCAAGGGCTTTATTCCCAGGGCTGTCCATCACAGAATCATGGAATGGTTTGTGTTGGAAGGGACCTTAAAGATCATCTCATTTGACTGCCCTAGCACGGGCAGGGACCCCTTCCACTAGACCTGGCACCTTGCTCCTTGTCCACTGCTACGTGGAAAGTCTGCCTGGTGCCTGAGCAGAGGAGTTCCCCCCTGCCCCGACGGGATTGCCCTCGGGGCTTTGCTCCGGGGCTGCGTGTGTAAGCTTGCTTATCTTTGGAAAGGCACGGCGGCGCTGACAAGCGGTGCAGGAGATGGGGGCAGTAGGTGGATCGTTTTTAGCAGCGCGCACGCACGGAGCAGACAGCTTGGGCATGTTCCAAAACACTTCCCACGCCCCCAGGCTGAATTTTAAGAAGCTGGGGCATCTGCACGTTCAAAACGCTACGGGGTGGAAGGGAAAAAAGGAAAAAAATCCCCAAGGCAGGCAGAGCAGCCAGCGCGTGGAAGGGGCAGGCAGCACCCAAAGGCTGATGTCTTGCTGCGGAAGGGAGTTTGTTGCAAAGGCTGAGCAGCTCCAAGCCGCTCTCCGGAGGGGCAGAGCACAGGTGAGCGTGGAGCAGCGGGCGCTGGCTTGCAAGCTGGTCTCGCTCTTGGTTGAGTGGGGGGAATGGGAAGAGGAGCTTGAGTTACCCAGGAACAGCGCCCGGGTGAGTGCCTGTTCCTCCTGCCCATCGGGGTGGTGCAGCCTTTGAGGAGCTCCACACATTTGGGGGCCCCAGAGCCTGGCAGTAAGAGGGGGGTTAGTGGGGGGTAGTCCTGTCTTCATTATGGGAATGAGTCCTGTGCTCATCCCACTTTTGGTGTTTCCAGGGGCTGCCTGGGATCCTGCCCATTAATAGCAGGAGATGCCCCACTGATTTCTTTCTGTGGGGCAGCCCTTGTATGCAGGACCAGCCTCATCCCCTTCTGCATCTCCTGGGGAAGCTGAAACAAGCAGGCAGTGGGCAGGGATTGACGTTGGGAACATACAAGCTCTGGGTTTGCACTGGCTGGCTGAGGGTTATTTCAGCCCTACCTGGGGCTCCCTGGGGCAGGGTGGGATATCCAGCCCGAGCAGGGAACCTCTGGGGGATGGAGGACAACCTGTATGTACAGTCCAGCACAGTCTTGGATCCCCTGGAGTGATGATCTAGAGTTCCTTTCTGAGTCCTGGTATAGCTTTGGATAAGTAGCTTCAGGCTGTGAAGGTTGGGAGGTTTCGCTGCTGGGTGACCGGCTTACATGCTGAGAACAGCCCCAGTTCTTGCTGTTGCTGCTTCCTTGGCATCCAAGGTCCCTGCTCCTGCTGGCGTGGGGCCTCAGATGTCTTGCACTGAAGCATCAGGAAGGGATGGGTGTAAATCTGGAGAGCCCAAGCTGCTGTCCCGTGTTCCTCGGATCACCGATCTGGTGTGCGCTCTGTGATCCAGGGGCGGGGAGCGCGCCCATCCGCGCGTTCCATGGAGCTCCCGTTGGCGCTGCTGGCGAGGAGGATGATGGCGTGGCATCCTGGCAGCCTGAAGCCATCCTGGTAGGGTGGCTGGGCTCTGACGGCTCCCTCCCATCTCTGGGCCAGGCTCTGGGGGATGCTCCTCCCGACGCATCACGTGCATGAGGGGCATCTTCCCAGCGCTCCCATGGCTGCCTCCTGTGCTGCTCCTGCCTCCCGTGCCACTCGGCAGATGCTCTGGGAGCACGCAGCTCGCACTCTGCCCTTCTCCTGGCAAAGCTCATGGCTTATTTAAATGTGACTTTTGCCTGGTGAGGAGACTGGGAAACTTGTGAGGAGCGAAAACTAGAGAAGTCCAAGGGGGGAGATTTAAATGCCTTCAAGATCAGAACTTTTTTTCCTTTCATTTTGGGAAGAGAAGACTTCTTGGGAAGCGTCCACTTCCTAAGTATCCCTCCAGAAGAGGCTGAAACAGATTCTAAGTTATACACTTTGTAAGTCTCTTGGTACCAGCAGAAGCAGTGCTCTCCACAGTGTCCTCATCCACCTGGTAGCCTCATGGAAAGGAGCATCCCCTTGGCAATGGGTATTTCTGGGGTCCTGTCTCTTGTCCCTTGGGTGGGCAGGAGTATCTTTGCACCTTGTGCAGCCAGGGGAGGAGTACAAGGCTCTCCCGGTGCTAAACACAAGATGCTCTGCTGTGCCCTCCAGGGTGAGGAGGAGGAGGAGGAAGGCAGAGGGGGATGGGGATGGACCTAGGGTGCTCCGGGGGACTGGCTTGTTTCTGCCAATTAGCAGTGTAACCAGCCGTGTCACAGCCCGGGGCTCCTGGCAGATAATTACCTTGCTAGGTGCTGGGAAGGGAGCAGGAAGACTTGCTGTCCACGGGGACTTGAAAACTTCCCCATTCTTGAACAGGTTTGGGAAAGGCAACTCAAAAAGAATAATATGGATATATATTTTAACTGAGCAATTTCTGCCAGGCAGGCAGGCCAATTTGTTACTGAGGTGACACATTTGGTTTTAGCTATAAGGATCAAGATTTTTCGGCTTTTTTCCTTTTTCCGTCCCTAGGGCAGGGGTTGGCTAAGTCGTAGGGAAGCTGGGGGTCTGCATGGGAACAGGCTTGGGGTTCTGGCTTCCTCCTGACTGAGCATTTATAAGCTTATGTGTGTTTCATAGAGCAGGGGGAGAAAAATAAATCTGGGAGTGCCCCCAGCCTTCTCATTGCAGCTCGGAGAGGTTTCCATTGGGCCAGGGTGTCCTTCCATCCCTGTGCTGTGTGGCTGTGCAGACACTGCCCCGGGGCTGCCGGGGGTCCTGGCCCCGGGGCCGGCTGCTCCACTGCCCTGGGGACATCTCCCCGGAGCTGCCCGCGGGTCCCTGCCAGCAGTGCCAGGGCTGTGCCGGGAAGTGCCGTCCCCTGTGTGCTCCTTGTGGCCGACGGGTGGGATCGCTGCTGGCCAAGGAGCGTCTGTGCTCTCCTCACACCTCTCGTCAGGGCCAGGGACCTCATTAGCTGCCTCTATCTCCTCTCTCCTCTGTTTATCTCCAGTTTTTCTAACAGTTGCCTGATTTTTTTTTTTTTAATTATGTCTTCTTTTTTTTCCTGGCTTGAAGGGAGAAATGATTGTGTGAGTCATGATAGGGCCTGACAGCTCCCTGCATGCCCTGCTCCACCAAAATTGGGGCTAGGGAGCAGGGCTGCAGTGACTGCTGCCCATAGAGGTCCTGTTGCAGGGGGACATGGGGTGGGGAGTGGGGAACAGGCATCGCAGCCTTTCCCCGTCATCACCCATTAACCCTTTGGTCTGTGGTGCTTGGCAGAGGGTCTGGCAAAGCCTCCAAGGAGGGGCTGCAGGCACATATGTGATTCTCCTTGGGAGAGTAGAGGGAACATGATGACACTGGGTGGCAGGAGAGCAGCAGAGTGGGAACAGCTTGAGCTGAAAGCCCAGTGTAGCCAGCCCTGCTTCTGTCCCCTGTCTCTAGGGGATTTGGGGCTGTGGCTGTGGTAGGGGAAAGCTCTTGGCCACATGCATGTGCGTTGTCCAGGAACAGGCTGAGATGACAGGCTTGTCTGGTCAGTGGATTTGTCCCCATTCCAGTGCACCCAGGATGTCTGTTTCCACGCAGAGTGGGATCCCAGGCTGGTGCTCCCCATGGAATCTCCCTGCTGAAAGAGCACAACCACTTTGTACCAAGCACAGAAGGATGCAGGGGATGGCAATTCCACCTCCGCCTCCTCGGTCGGGGCTGGGGGTGCCAAACCGCATCTCTCCATCTGCCAGCCCTGCCTTGTTGGCAACCTCAGTCCCCCTTCCTCCACACCCCATCTCCCTCTGGAAAATCAGCAGTAACTCTTAGTCAGTGCTGTCTCACGGACCATTACTTTGGAAATTCCAGGGAGAAGGGTGCTTGCCTATGGTCCTATGTGGCTGGTGCCGTCCTCTGCTGCCCATCACCACCCTGGCACTGCTGACTTAGAGGGCAGGGCCACCCTCACTTCTTCCTCACTGCTCTGGGATGATCCCAGCATCTCGCCTTGTGCTTTTTATAGCCTGTGCTTCCCAGCAGGCTCACCAGCTGACCTGGATACAGCCACATTGCATTTGAGCTGAGCTCCCCTGCTCCCTCCATGTGCTGGGGTGGGCTGGTTTGTCAGTGCTCGTCGGCACCCCAGGTTGCTCTCACAAAGACAGAAGCATCCGTCATCCTGCTCTTGCGTCAAGCGTTTCCAGTCCAGGCTGGGTAATAGGGATTGCTGCGAGCACGCGCCTCCGGATCTCTGCTCCACGGGGATCCCTTCTCTTTAGCAGGTGCTTTTTCTCCCAGATGCTGTTCTGCAGAGAGGAAACAGGGACAAATTAGTATCCCTGGCATTTCTGGCTTTCCCCACTCCTTGCCTGCCAGCTTCCCCTCCCTTTTCTTTTTAAAGAGATTCAGGTCATGCCTGGAATTAGGGCTCCCTGAACTGCAGTGAAAGAGCATTTAAACTGCTTACCATCGATTAGATGGAGTAGTTGGGGTTTGGTTTGTGCCCCACCCCTGTCCTCAGCTTTGCATGGGTGCTCACATCACATTACTCCTTCTTTCAAGGCTGTCGCCTTCATGGATTGTTCTTCCCTGCTCAGGTGGGTCTGGGGACCCTGGGGGCTGCTCCCCACTTTGCACCCCGCCAGCAGCCAGCTGCTCTCGACACAGAGACCTTGCAGGAAGGCATTTTATTTAACCGGCTTCGTTTATCACAGCGCTCCGGCTGGGATTAGACACAGATAAGACGATCAATAAATCCTCCTCTTGGCTGAGATGTGCCGTGAATTTTTTGGGAAAGGGTAGGGAGAGGAGGGCACCCATTCAAAGGCAGCAAGACTGGCTGGAGGTGAGGGAGGGGACAGCCAACGCTTCGAGGTGGTGACACAGAGGGGACCCTGCCGTGATCCCACTGCCAGTTTGTGAGAAGATCTCTGTATGTGGTAGAGGAGAAAAGAAACCCCGTGCTGCCGCTGCGGCTGGTGTGACTGTACCGCCCCAGAAAGTAGGTCAGGCTGTGCTGCAGAGCCCGGCACGAGCCCCCAGCACAGCAGGACACCCACCTCTCCCCAGATCCCCCTCAGCCCTCAGCTCACAGCCAGCCCTGCACTAAAGGCAGCCGCTGTGGGGCTGCATTTGCATCAGCCCCTCACCCCTGTGCTGGGCAGCTCTTTGGTCCTGTGTGGTGGCTCTGGGAGAGGGTGGCAGTGTGGGATCCATGCAAGAGGAGAGGCAGAGCTGGAGGGAGGACAGTGGGAGGGAGGGGAGGCAGTGCTGCATCTCCCCTGCCTGCATCCCTCAGCTACTCTCCTGTGTCCCATAAGGATTTGGCTGCAGGAGGGATGTAGGATGCAACCCCAGCATCAGAAAGGAGCAGCTGTTTCTCCATCTCCCCAGAATTTTGTTGTCTCCCACTAGCTGGGGGTGGGCAAAGCTCAGGGACATGCCCCATCCTTCCCCCTCCCCTTCCTTCTTTTCTGGGACTGTTTTCTGCATTGTCAGGGAGATCTGGAAAGGAAGAAAAAATAGTTAAAGGCAGAGGCTAACGCCTAAATCTGCAGGGATTTGGGGTGTGTCTCACATGGATTTCAAAGCCTCCTCAGAGGGGAATGGGGAGTGTAGGAGCAGGACAGGAGAAATGATGAGGTTCCTTTGGATAGGGCTCAGGCAGGACTGGAGGATGTCCTAGCTTGGCTCAGGAGGATGGCTCGTTCCATCATCACTTCCAGGAATGAGTTTTGGCTGCTGGGGAAAGGGGAAAATTAAGATGTGTTTTCAAGACAGAGGTGTTCTGAGTGCAAATCCAGAGTGTCTCTCTGGCACAGCACTTTACCGTAGCTGTAGAACCCGTTGGGAGGTGGAAGGAAACTTTGGAATTGTCTTTGCCACTGGACACAGCTGGGCTGTTGCTTCTGGACATTTTGGGGGGAGGGATGCTGTGGGGCTGGCTCACAGCCACAGAAGCATGGCTTGCTGCAGCCGGGGGCCTGGGACTGCCAGACTGAGGGAGGTGACAGCCCTGGTGGCTCTGGTGACACCAGTGCCATGACCCAGAGGTGGGCAGGGACACTGTGTCCTCCAGCAAGGACCTGACTGATCTGAGAGGGCTGGTGGTGAAGACGCAGTGAGCTGAGCGAGGAATAAATTGAGTGTGTACATCACAGGCAGGTCTGAGCTTTATTGATTTTCAATGAAAGGCTGTGTCATGAATTTTTCTTTCCCACTGTATTTGCTGGAAAGTTGCATCTCACCTCCAAGCATTAACCACTAACTAGAGAGCTCATTTTTCGCCCCCCAGGAGATGCCCCCAGGGGAGGCAGGTTTGCACATGGTCTTTTTAAGTGTGTGATGGATGCAGCAGTTTTACTAATCCAACAGCAGAAGAGAAGGCCAGTATTAGCAGTGGAAAATGTTATGTCCAGCAGTTCAAATGACTTATTGCCAAGGAGATGCCTGTGTGATGCATCTTACTTGATGGGCTGCTCCAGGATCCATCTGGGAATTGTGTCCTGCTGTCCCCAAGAGGGACAGGGCATCATCTGGGTGTTGTCACTGCTTTTGCTGGTTTGCCTTTCCTCTCAATGACAGGAGGACTCTCAAAGAGAGGGAATGTACTCCCTATGGTAAAACCCTTTTGGAAGCTCCTGTTGCATCCTGCTTTTAAACTGGTGTTCAGAATTTGGAGCATCTCTTTAAACTTGAAGTCATTGTTTTTCAACATTAAAGAACATTTGGTAATGAGTATAGCATGAAATGTTTTAGGAGACGTTTCTCCCTATCTCCAGAAACTCCTACAGATCTCCTTTGCTTCCTTATGAATGTGCTGAGGACTTAGGGGAAAGCGTTGAAACCAGCTGAGGTATTTAAAAACAGACAACCAGTGGAGAAAGTTGGAGAGGCTTAGGATGGGTTTGTCTGGAAAAGAGCTAATAGAGAGGAGGTGTTTGGCTAGAAAAGAGGTGATGGAGAGATGTTTTACCAGGTTTTGGGTAGCACTGTGCAGTGAGATGTGCAGTGACAGCAGCTTGTGTCCTCACAGGGAGAGGCTAGGAAGACTTGCAGGGTTGGGAATTTGGTTGGAAATGCCCTGGAAGGGTTAATTCTGGTGCCTGGATATAACTGGATGCACTGAAGCTGAAGTGGAGCAGTATGCAAATCTATCCACTTTCATAAACTGCTTAATTAGGCGAATGTTAATGAGACGTTAATTACTGTTGTGCCGGCGAATCCCACGGAACGGAGATTATGTTTCTCTTCAAACATCCAGTCTTAATTATAACTTGCGCTTAATTCCACTGTCTTGCTTGGGACGGAGCTGGGTGTGAGGATGAGCGCCAGCTCCCCTGGCTGCCCGCCTGCAGAGCATCTCCCATCCCTGCCCGTGCTGTGGTGGTGGCTCTGGGAGATTGGGGATGGAGCCGTGGGGGCAGCAAAGGAGGCTTGGGGACAGTGGCTATGAGTCCTTCCCTTGCAGCCATCTCCTTGTGCTCGGGCCCAGCCCGGCAGCAAACCCTCCAGCTGTGAGCAGGGCAGGGTGGAAAGCCTTGTATCATGTGTAAAAGCTCCCATGCTTTTCCTTTGTGGGTCTGAGAAGCCTTCGTGAAGTCCCTGTTGGTGCCCTGTGCACTCCAGGGATGCCACATTGCTCTGCTCTGGAGGTGCCTGCCCAGACTGGTCAGACTGGGGTAGAGAACGTGAGCATCCAGAATGTGCCTTGTCCCCTCCTTCCTCACTTTCTGTTTCTGCCTGCCTTGTTCTTCCCAGTAGGACTGCAAATGCATTCTGTTGCCTGTGATTTCTAGTTCCTGTATGGGTTTTTGTGGCAAATTGCCAGAGTTATTTCTTCCAGAGTGCCTGGCACACATGAATATTTTTAAAGTATGGCTTCCACTTGAAGATCAGCAAGAGATCACAGTAGTGATGAGCAGAGAAATGGCATCCCATTTTCAATTTGAACACCTATTATTATTATTATTATTATTATTATTTTACGTGGCTTTCATTAAAGTTCAGGATAACGTAATGCCTTCAAATGAGGTATTAGTGAGCCATGGAATCTGCATCCTCCAGGGTTTTAGGCTGGTTTTCCTCTGTTCTTTGCTGGTTTGCTGGAACCTCTGGGCTAACCTCAGGATTCTCTGGCTCGTTGCTTGTTGTGCCAGCTGGGTGGCAGAGAGGACAGCATCTTAAGGCTGAAACACGAGGTTTGGGCTCCATCAGAGCTTTTTTGGTACCCCTGTGGAAGATTTCTTCCAGTGGCCAGGCTCTTTATCCTCAGGGAGGTGTTTGCCTTGTCACTGCTGGTGGTGGGAGAGCCCATGGGCTGCCTGCCTCCTCCTGCCACGAGATTCACAGGATTTTAATAACACACACGGTGGCATCTGCATGCTCAGAGCTTGCCGCCAGAAACCTGCAACAAAACCAGCGAAACCTGCAGCTGAGAGCAGTGACAGTGCTCATCCCAGGCCCTCCCTGATGGCCGGCGGTGTCTGGGGAAGCTGCTCCGGGGTCGGAGTCACTTCAGATTTCCTCTGCAGAGAGCGTGTTGTCCCCGAGCCATGATTCTCCGCACTGGGTGCTTTCAATTACAAAGGGTGTCAGTTTAGGTTTCGTTTCCTGTGTTTTTTTCCTTTCCTTCCCTCTGTTCTGACTCTGCTGTTTGATTTCCAGACAGGTTTGATATTTCCTCTCCCACCAAGCTGGCAAGCCCTGGGGACTTTTGTGGGCTGTTCCTTTGATGGCAGGCAATGTCCCTCCGAGAGGGATGGGCTGGGCTGGAGGACCAGGAGCCGACAGGAGAAGGGCTGCACCCATGGGGGTGACACCACCGGTCAGCTCGGCATGCCTCCTCCAGAATCATCTGAACGTGAATTTTTTAATCTCCTAAAAATCTTTTCTACCAGAAGAAAATGTGTCCAGCAGCCAGGGAGTTTTGCCTTTTTTCTTCTCCTTTGCATTCTTCATCTCTCAGTGTTGAAGCCTCTATTACTTAATTAAGAATTAATTAATGGCAATTCCTTTAATTTTTAAAAATGGCAGGATCTAGGCACGTACCCACTTGCAGAGCTGCCTGCTGCTCCCTCCTCCCCTGTTGCAAATCTCGAACAAACAGAGCCCTGCTGCACATCAACAGCTGCGTGGGAGGCAGAGCCAGCACTCTGCATAGGATTCCAACCAAACACAGCGTGTTTGGGAAACATGGGGACACCAAAACCGACTCCAGGGGACCAAGAGAGGTCATTGCCTGTGTGGAGCCCCCACTGCTAAGACACCTCCGTGTGTCGGTGGCTCCTGTGCTGCTTTTCAGAGCCCAGAAAATACCACAAGCAGGACCAGGGGCTCCAGTGCAGCTCCCCAGGGTGCCAGTACCCAGGGTGGGTGCCCAAGGGGAACATCACAGGCACAGAAGCAGGCAGGAGAGGAGAAGCTTTCACTCCATGGTCTGCCTGCAACTGCTTGTCGCTTCCAATTGCTGAGCCCAGCACCTGCTGTTTTTAAAATAAAATAAAAGGAGGACAGAGGAGAAAGGAAGATTTGGCTAAACATCTAAATTAGCCTTATTGTGCTGGGAGCTGAACTGGGCGTGGGGTAAATCCATTCCCACAGCACAGTGTGTTTGTACTGAGTGAGATGTTGAGGTATAAATGACTGTTTTTCATTCATTATCATGGCCTGCCAGCCATGAGGTAGACAAAGGCAAGTGCAAAGGTGATAAATGAGAAAGTTTGAGTTAACAAAGTGTAGTTGTCTCTCATTAGGGGGAAAGGAGTTCCCTTTAGCACCAGTCCTTGGGCTTGTGCAGTTGGGATCACTCCTGCCCTTCATTTTGTTTTCTTTAAAATGCCTGATAATTTGTTTCTTATTTACCTTTGATTGCCAGGATGATGGTATGATGCATGGGTTGTATGGTGCATGTGGGGCTCTCTTGCTAGTGCTGGCTGTGTGTTTGGGGATGCTGACGGAGGACAGAGATGCTCCTGGGGATGTCAAGGCAGGGAGATGTGCAAAAGGGGCTGATCAGGGCTGTGGGAGCAAATCCCTGCTCCTCCAGGCAACGGAGGGGGAAGAAGTGTCTCCCCGGCAATCAGCCAGAACCAAGAAAGCAGGTCTTCAGCAGGAACCTGCAATATTAAATAGTCTTTTAATGAAAAATACATCTGCTGTTGAGCTGCCTCGCAGCCCGAGATGCGGGCGTGCTTTTTGGTTCCACGATAGCTGCTGCAGGACCTTTTATTTTACAATATTTGAAACAAAACTGGAATCTATTTTTAATCCTTTCCCTTTCCCCCTTTCAGTCTTCTCTTGTCATTCAGCCATCACGCTTACCCTGCCAAAGCTCAGTCAGGGTTTGGGAGAGGCCAAGGGCCAGGTTGCATGCCCAATTTAGAGCAGGAGGACAACCCATCCCTGCATGGTCCCTCTGCCCAGTGACCCTGGCTGAGGCTGTCTTGCTCAGGGCTGCTTTGCAAACACAGACAGAGCTTGCCTGGCCATTTAGTAGCTTTAGCTTTTTAAGGAGGGGGGATTTTGTTTTTACTGCCAGATTTGGGGCAGACCAGGCAGGATCTCCTCAGCCTGGATTTCAGATTGTCTTATGGCAATCCTGCCCGGAGGCAGAGGTGAAGGCTGGGTCACAACAGTTTACTCTTTGCTAATGCTTTGCATGCTGGGATTTCTTAGCAATTCCCAGAGAAACCAGCCATTGCAAAGCCCATCCTGCTGGAGCAGAAGGGGCTGGGGAGGTGGGCTGAGGTCTTGTGCAGAGTATTTGCTGCCAAATACCTTCTGATGGTTCATTTTAACATCCCTGGCGGTGCTGTTTGTGTGTCCATGCTGCCAGTGCCATGGACAGCCCCTGGGAGCTGCATTGCCTTTCCTGCCACCCACTGCCTGCAGCCACAGAGGCCCCATTTATCTAGAGCAATGAGCAGCTTTAGAAAAATAACAGTAAAGGAAAGGTATGTGAGAAACATCTGTGAAATAATAACAAGATCCTGGGGATGGAGCTGCTTTCATCTGGGAGCTCTTTGTGAACTGCGGGTTGTTCCTGTCCCTTGTTAGAGCGGGAGCCGGGCAGCGATGCCCGCTCAGATCTTTCTTTCCTTTCAAGATCTCCGATGGCATCCCACGGGCTGGCGAGCCTGGGCCTTGCCAGCACATCCCTCCTGCTGCCCGCTGCTGAACTGGTTTTTAATCCTTCTAATCAGCCCCACATCCAAGCCTGGTGGAGGTGGGAGAGCTGGGTTCATCCAGGGCCATTGTGCCTGCCTGCCATCTCACATCCCGAGTGAGGAATGTGGCAGGGCTGGGAGCTGTGGAGTGTGGAAACCCCATGTCTGGCCTAGCTTTGTAAGGCTGAGCTGCCAGGTTTGCAGCCAGTCTCCTCCCAGCCAGGGTAGATGCTGCTTTACGCTTGCTCCAGGTCTGGTCCAGACCCTTGGGGAACACCCAAGCAGTGCAAGTGCTGGCAGGTACCACGTGCCTTTCTAGCAGGCTGGAAAATGTCCATCAAAACTTCATTTCCTGGGCAAAATCTGGTTTGGCCAAGCTACAGCTCTTGTGGGACTCTGTGTTGAAACCTGTGGAGGCTTTTGATGCTCCCACATTGGTGCAGAGGAGTGTGGACTCTTAGGGCTGGACCAGATAAAGCTGCCCCTGTGAGCAGAGTAAAATATAAAGGGACCCCACTGGCAGGTGCTGGGGAGCAGGAAGGAGGATGGGGGGCTCAGGATTACACATGGAAAGACCAGTGCTGGCCATGCCTTGGGCAGAGCTGGTGTTTGCACATGAAGCCCACATTGCTCTGCCCTGCTCCAGTGCCTGCCTGGCTGCTAATGCGTGGTTATTTGCACATGGCTTGTGAGGGCTTTCAGTGTGGTCCCTGGTTGGACTTTTCCTATAATAAAATAATTTGCTGCTCTGGAAAGAGGCGCTTCTGTGTGTGAGGATTAAGGTGTAATTCAGTGTTTGCCTCTTGGTCTGTGGCATGCAGGGATGTGTGGGTAAAAGGTGCTGTGTCTGATTTTGAGGCTCAGTAGTTGAAATATCTCATGTTGAGCTCAGGAGAGGAGGGATTTCTGCAGATTGCTGGAGGTGAAAGGTGGGGCTGTGGAGGAGGAACTGTGTTAGGCCCAGGTTACATCCACAAGGTGGGCTGGGGATCTTGGAGGGTTGTTGTCACCTTGGAAGTGAAAGGAGTGGTGCTCTTCTGAGCCTCCAAGACCATGTTTGGACAGCAGTGAAACATCCATAGTGTGATCTCGGGTGTGGATACACACATTTACACTGTGGTACACGAGAGCAGGATGTGGCCCAGGGCCTTCGGTGGGGATGCAGGAGGAGAATTGGAGCTTCAAGGCTATTGAAGATGCCCTAGAAGATGATTAGCTTTGCAATCAGCATTTCTGTGTGCTGGAAACAGGGGTATTATGAAGTTCACACTAAGCCCTTGGAGACCTCTGGAGCAGGAGTGATGGGTGTGTCACAGTGCTATTATTGGACAGGGTGGCTTCACTGCCTGTCATCTGGCTTTGCTGACTTAGTTCCGTGGACCATCACCAAACACAAAGCATCTTCTCCTTGGCCGTGACCAACCCACCTACTTGGAGTGGGTGATGATTTGTTTGTTCCTCAGCTCAGCTGGAAAAAATGAGTGTCCTTGTGGGAGGGTGGGAAGAGAGAGCGTCACAGGGTGGCATCTCCTGAGGAAAGAAGTGGATTGCTGGGCTCGGGAGTTCAGCTGGAGCAATGTTCAGTGTCCCACTGCCATCTCAAGGGGGTCCTGTTGGGCTCCTGCAGACTGTGTTGGGCTGGGGCAGCACTGCCTGTCAGGTTTGGTCAACTCATCCTCTCCAAGGTCCCAAGGGAGCTGCACACAATGGCAGAGGCCCTCATCTTCACTCTCGAGGTGTGTGGGGGTGCTCTTGCTCGCTCTGAAGCCACCCAGAGCAGCCAGGCTCTCCTCAGTGTGCTGCTACTTCCCCCAGGCTCAGCCCAGCTCGGCTTTCCGGATGCTGGTGTGGCACAGAATGAAACATAATTCCCTCCTTGGCTTCTGACGCTGTCAAGGCGAGAAGTGCTTGTCATGCTCCTGATTGGGATGGGAAGCATCCTTTGGACTTGGCACAGTATCCGTGCATCCCTGCAGAGCTGTGCTGCTCATGGGGTGGTTCCCCAGGGCTCCAACAGCAGCCGTGCTGGCAATGCCTGTGGCTCCCAGCCTTCCTGCTGTGGATTCCCCTTGGTGCTGCCACTAACATAAATCCCCGACTCCCTTCTGTGTCAGACACAGACATGCAGTGGTGGCTTTGCAATGAATTCGGTTTTAGGGGCTTTTTAAGGAAAAAAGCTGGAAAGCATACCTTTGGCCCCAGAACTGCTGCCCAAAGAACAGGAGCAGGAAGGAGGGGGAAGGTGCTGTGCAGGGAGAGATATCAAATGGAGACAAAGGGTGTGGGAGGGAAAGACTGCCCTGGTTGCCTCCCCTAGCAGTGAGCATCCCTCCCCCTGTGCCGGCAGCCCCAGCACTGCCGAGGCTGAGAGGAGATTTGCATTGGGGGTGCGATGCTGCTGCCTCGCCGCCTCTCCCTGGCAGGAAAGCTGTGGAGCAACTGGAATTCTGATTCCCTGGGGACCTGTGAGAGCAGCATCACTGCAGGTCAAGGATTCAATCCATTACAGAGAAGTACTTGGGGGGAAGCCCTGGATGTGATGCACATGGATGCTGATGCGTTAAAACCGTCTCCCATGGAGATCTTCCACAAGGCAAGCAGGGAGAGGGGTCAGGCACAAACCCCTCCCCGGAACTGCTCCAGCACTAATGGCTTTCCCAGCAAGCTGGGGGCATCCTGGTCATCAGCCTGGTGCTGGCTGGAGGAAAAAACCCTCCAGCCCTCAGCCTGCAGCCCCTCTGAGGCCAGAGGTGGCTGAGACCCATCCCCTCACTGTGCCCTGGGTCCTGTGGGGCCAAGCTGCTGCTCTGCCAGCAGGTTATCAAACCTGAGGAGGTTTTTCCAGCTGTTTCTGTTCCAGCCACAAGTGTTGCACAAGTTAAAAAAAAATCCATTTAGAGCGATCCCGGTCAGCTCTGACCACAAATGGTATCTGGGTCTCTGGAGGGTCACGTTTCCGTGCTGCACTCTGACTCCCAGCTGGGACGGCTGCCTGCACATGAGGGACAGGCAGCTGCAGGCAGGTGTGCTGTGCCACTTTCCTCCTAGGTGTTGCCTAACAACTGAGAGGATGCAGAGAGCCTTAGAAAACTTCCCAGATTATCAGCCCTTTCCCAGAATGGGTTCTGGAGTCGAAGCAATCAGCCATTCTGATTTGCTTTGAAAAACATGTATTTTCAGTCTTCATGTATTTTTCCCTTCTCTTCCCTTCCATCTTGCATCCCCACACACTTCCTTTCATTCCCCTCCTTCCTCCTCCTTTTCATGAGCTATTTTCAAATGCCAGGAAGGGCGAGATCTGAGGGGAGGAGGAGTAACTGAAAGAAAAAAAAAGGGTGGTAAAATTATTTCACACATTTATGGAAAAAAAAAAAAAAGAAAAAAAAAGGTGTGGGTGTGGGGAAAGAGAACAGCTCCAGTTCCCAGAAGACAAAAAGCAACTTCATTCATTTCCCGATGTAATTTTATCAGGTAGGATGGCTTGGTTACATTTCTGCAGCCCTGCAGGTCCCAGAGAGGGTCCAAGTTGTCCCTCGTGCTGCGTTGCCCTGACCTGGCACAGGTGTGGTACTGGGGCTTTGGTACCAGGAAACTGGGGTAGGAGGATGCCAAATGGAGGGGACAGAGAGGATGAGCTTCTGGAAAACGTGGCTTTGATTAATCCAAACCTGGCCCTGGGAAGGGTCGGGGAGATGTTGCAAATATCACCAGCTTTATAGGAAGCTTTTTTTTCACACAAGGACAGTATGTTGGATGATTTCCTGTGTTTAATGAATAAAGCAACAACAGCTTTTGCTAGGAACTGGGAGTTCGGGTTGTGATAAACTTTTTAGCTGGCAAAATCTCCTTATGCTCAATTGTTTTTTCATCTCACTGGTAAAACTGTAAATAACTATTTTGGCTTGTCCAACCACTCTTGAAATGTGATTTGTTTGTCTTACTGGCCCTCTGATTCACAGCCACTGGACAAGGGAAATAACCCAAATCCTCAAGGAAGCTTTTCTGAGTAGCTCACTGCTGAGATGCTGGAGGTAATGCTGGAGGGCTGATGCTCTGTCCCACACTGAAGTTCTGTCCCCTTCATGCCATGAAGCTTTGGAGAGGGCCCTGGACAGGAGGAATTTGGGGGATCCAGCAGCAGGCATTAGCCTGCCCATCTCCCCATGGGTGAGCCCAGGATCTTGGAGCACACTGGCATTTCACACCTTGGCGAGGGTGACATTTTCTTTGCAGCTTTTCCATGTTCAGAAGATGGCATTTCACCCCAAGAGGAAGCTGGCATTTATAAGGCAGGGCACTGGCATTTCATCCATTGTTACCATCCAGTGATTCAGACAAGGTCTCTTAGCTGGAAAGGTCAGCTGGGTCTCTGCTGTTCTTTGCTGCTTTTCTTTTTTTTTTTTTCCCCTAAGGGGAAGAGGGAAAAACAAAGCCAAGTCACATGCCAGAACTGCTGATTGCCATTTTTCTTGCCTTGAAAATTAAGGAGTGCTAAGCTACATAAAAGCTGGGACTTTCCAAAGTCCATCTTGCAAGAGTGTCTTTGAAAAGGCCCTTATTTTGCTTTGAGTTCCAAAGGTGCACCCCAGTGGTGCTGGAGTGATGTGGGTGGGTGGCAGCAGCATTTACCCCAGTGCTGTGCCAGTGCTCACCATTGCCCCAGTTGTCCTGCATCATCCTCTTTCTTGGAGCTGAAGCCCATGTGAGCCTAGAACTCCATCTTTCCTGGCCAAACACCAGGTTTTGTCCCCAGGGTTGAGGAGCAGGATGGGAAAATCAAGTGCAAGTCTCCTCTGTGACTATGGGGTTCTTATTGGACTGGGGCAATCTAGATACTGCCAGGGCCTGGGAAACATAAATAAAATCAATAAGAAGCTGTTAAATTGTGCCTGAACCTCGCAAGGAACAACGTGGGGAATTCTGGCTGCAGAGATGTATCTGCTGCCACTCTGCGGGCTGTGGCACATTCATTAAGCATCTTTAAGATGGATACACCCCCCAGTTCACCTCCTGCAAAAGCCTGGGAATTTATTTCCTCTGAACCGTGCCATCAATCACGGGTGGCAGCTCCGCCTCGGCACCGCGTGGCTCAGCCGGGAGCAGCCGGAGAGGCATCGGGCTGCCTGCCCTGCCACCCTGGGAGGGGGGTGCCTCGGACCCCCATGTCCTGGCTGTGAGGAGAGGGATCCCATCCCTTGCTCTCTGCACAGCTGCTGGGGAAAGGCTGTCTCACACCACAGATGCATTCCTGCACCTTTTCTGTGCTCTTCAGGACTCCCCTACCTCGTGTCGGCCGGCAGCCGATGACACGAACATGTCCCTGCTTCTCTTGGCCATCCAGCACTGCCATCCATCTCTAATCCCCATGGGCCAATGGCTCAGAGAGGAATTCCTCTTCTCTTCTTCCTCTTCTCTCCCCTCTGTGAATCTCCCTGTGATCCTGGCCCCTTCCTTGGCACCCTGGCTCCCTTCCCAGCCCGGCATTCGGTGCTTGCTGGGTGGATGCTGGGAGCTCTTAGGGCCCTGTACTGTGTGTGTAAATGTGAGAGCCTGAAGTCGCAGCAGAAAAATTTTGCCGTGCCTGACTTGATGCCTGTAGCTTTTATCAGAGCAGGCAGACAGGAGCAGGACAAATCCAGCGATCCGGGGCAGTTTGGGGGATGTCTGAGCTGCTTTGCTTCCCCTCCCTTCTCCGCCTGCTCTGTTAGTGATGCTCTGGACTGGAAAGATGTGACAGGTCCACTTAGCAGGAGGAAAGACCAGCTGGAGGGGGCTGAGTGACCCTCCTGCCCTGCACCCAACACCCTCTGTCCAGCCCTGCCCGGACCCTGGGGCCGCCCCTTTCCTTCCTGGCGCTGACATTTCACCCTCCAGTGCTTTCAGCTGTCAGCCAAGCTGCACATTACTTCAATTTATGCAGAGGCCTGAGTTTTACTTCTTCCTGCAATTTCTTCTGATGCTTTTAATTTTTCCCCCCCTATCAGCTGGGAACCTACAGATTATCCCATAAGAGCAGAATAAAGACTTGTCAACCTTTCTTACATGTGCCTTGAGATGAAAATAACTTCCTGAACCCCTTATATTGCTTTATTTTCTGCCACTTCTGCTACTCTGAGTGTAATTTGACTGACTAAAGGATCTTGAAGCTAAAGGTAAAAAAAAGATAAAGTAGACTAATAATAATAACGGTGAAAACTGCTCCTGAGAGGCCGATAAGGGCCTGGAGATTCACACACCTGCATCGCCTGCCAGGGTAGGTGTGAGCCCGGCTTTTGTTCCCCAGCTCCATAAGCCAGTGCTGGGGGTGGGGACAGCCGGTCTCTGCAAAAATGGGATGTTTTTCAAGAGAAAAAAGGTATTGTGTCCCCTGTGATATGGAAATGAGCAAGGAGGTAAGGGCAGGGAGAGAGGATTTCTGATGGTAATGAGGTTTTACACTGGCTTTCTTGCCTTGTCTCCATCCCTCCCTTTCAGCTGTAGGATGGAGTTTCAAAGGCTGTTGTACTCTTTTCCTTGGATTATTTGTCATGGTTTTTTTTCACCTTGCCTGTTGTGGCTTTTAAAGATAAAAGGTGGGAGCCGCAATGAAGGAGAATTTTCCTTCCCCTTCATTGGAAGGGCCGGGAGATCCTGCAGGAGTTATGGTTACTGATGTAAAGATGCTGTGAGCTCTCATAGGCAGGTTAGATGGGCTTGGGAATGCATTTCCTCTCCCATCCTCTCCCACAGCCTGGCCAGAGAGGGATGTGACCTGCTGGCTGCAGCAAAGGCTGGTGCCAAACCTGAGACCATGGTGGCTGTGCCACCCCCAAACACTGTGTCACAGCTCTGCAGCATGGTGGAAACCAGCCCCTCCACAGTTCTATTCCACTTGTAACTCTTGGATGCTGCTTGTAGCACCTTCTTTGGAGAAACAGCCTTGCTTTCCCTTGACTCATCTGAAGGCTGAGTATTCCTCTTGTTCCTAACTTAGCTGCTGCAGTATTCCCTGTGATTGTCCAGCAGTTGGGCCTTATTTTAGTCCAAGTTTGCCTAGATTCCAGCCTCCAGCCACTAACTCTGGTCCAGCATTTATCTGCTGCCTTGAGGAATGCTCTGTTTTCCAAAGCCCTTACTCATGATGGAAGCTGTGCCTCTTGATGGAATGGACTGGACACAAACTTCCTGTGCAAACAGTTTCTGGTGGAATACTAAGGCTTGGGCTGAGTTCAACTTGTTGTGTAAAACATGGGCTCTTTGCTGAAAAGGTGAACTTTCTCCTCTGCAAAACCAGTGCTGTGAGCCAGTGGATGTTTCTCCCAGGGGAACAAGGTGGGGAGCAAACAGCTCGGGTCAAGGGGAATGAGGGATCTGAAGCTGTTCCTGGGCATGGCAGGGCTGTTGTTGTTGGCTCTGTGTTGCCAGTGAATTCCTGCACAGCCAGCAGCACAGAGAGAGCCTCAGCAGCAAGGGCAGTCGGGCTGAGCTCCACTGTCAGTGCTTTTCATCTGCTGTTGATCTGAGGAACTTCACTGCACCTCCCAGGGGAGCTGCCTGCCCCTCCTGTTCCTCCTGTCCCTCCTGTCCTGCAGTGAGGGACCACTGAAACGTGGCTGCTTGCAGAAAGTGCTGGTTCAAAGGAGCTCTCCTAGGCTGCCGTGGGTCAGGAGGGCTCCCAGGTCAAATCCACTCTTCAGGCAGGAGCTGCAAGCAAAGATGCCTCATGGTGAGCTGTGCTGGTGTTAATTCCAGAGCTCCCTTTCTAGCCAAAGCCCTTGAGCTGTGCTGGTGCTGCTCCTCCCGCTGCCCAGCAGACATTGCTGCTCAGCTGTTTGGTTTTATTCCTTCCTAATTTTACAAGGAGTGACAGTAAATCTATTCTGTATGCACAGGACTGTGTGGGGTGTTTAAACAATCATTTGCATCCAGATGTGGTGATGGCTTTGGGGTATCTCCTGGCAATGTGGGTTGGTGTGGGATATATTATGCTGTAAAAGTTAATGTTCAGAGTCTGATATTCAATCCACAAGAGCAGGAAAGCATTTGGCCATGAGCTGTGCTGTGGGGGACAATCCCATCACTGTGGGTGCCTGGGATGTCAGGGGTGTCACCAAGGGGTGTCAGGGATGTCTCCTATCAGATACTGCCATTGAATGGCTCCCCAACACAGGCAAGGGTAGGTACCTACACAGCTTGTCTGCACATCCAAAAAGACCATCAGCCTGGGAGGAGGAGGAGGGGGAGCAAGGGGACGTGGCAGAGGAAGATAAGGCCATGGAGCAGAGGATTTGTGGGAAGTTAATGGGCATTGAATTGGCAGTATGCCCCAGCAAGTTCTCATTTCCCTGGCTCTGTGCTGGCTCATCTCCTCCCCAGAGCAGGGAGGGAGCAGGATGCACCCACAGCTGAGGGCTGTGCCCCAGAACATCACGGTCAGGGAGTGCAGGGAGCCAGAGTTTGTGGCCCTGGGACCTTGGGCACACAGCAGGTGGCAAAAGGGATAAAGCAGAGGAAAATGAGGTTGCAGCACTGCTGCCCCGTGGGTGATGCTGGGGGAGATGCTCCATTTTAAATCAAACTCAGATCAAAATGGAGATGGCTCCTCTGCTGCTCGGGGATGCATAAGGCTGTGTCTGAGCTCATAACTTAAGGGCAGCTTTTACTACTCAGAGCTATCTCCTTGCTCTGCTTCACTCCTCAATGCCCTCACAACAACCCAGTATTTGCTCTGCTTCATATTCCACTGGCTTGGAAGAGCTGAAGGGAGATTGCCGTGGCTTCCCCTCCGGGCAGGAGTGGCGGCGGGGCTTGGCCTCAGCCTGCTCTGCACTGGGCAGGATGCTGGCTCCTTAGGAGAGTTATTTTTGAGGCTTTCCTTTTTCTAGCACTGGGGTAGGGTATTCCCCCATTAGCTCAGCCTGCACCCCCAGGGTAAGTCTCTGATGAGGAGCCAAGGTGCAGCAGGGCTGGGGACTGGCAGTACAGTGCAGCCTGGTGGGAAGCACTGCAGCTTCCCTCTCCGTGGGGCAGAGAGAGGCCACTGCCCTGGCCAAAGCAGAAAGGCTCCAGTGTTGTTATTAGGTCTCTGGCCCAGGGATAACAGCTCTTCTCCTCTGCCTCCTGAGCACTCTCAGAAGCAGCACCATGACTGCTTAAGTCCTTCCCTCTGTCCCCTGTGTCCTTGACATGCCACCCTGGGGAGGGCTCAGCAGTCCAGGAATGTGACAGCAGTACTTGGCATAGGGTCAGGAGCATCCTTGATGGGGCGTGCTGGCTTTGAGAGCCACTGGTGAGGGGTCAGTCCTGAGGATGTGGCTGCAGGTGCTTTGGCTCTGGCATCTGCATTTGCCCTCCTTCATGTCCTCCCCAGAGCTCAGAGCTGCCTGGGAGGGGTCTGAAAGCAGCAAGGGGATATGGTGGGACAGTCACCTGCAGGCCAGACCCTGTTTGGTCCAGCGGTTTCTGCAAGACTTTTCCCCTGCTCTCATTGCCTTGCTCAGGCCTGGATGGATGAAATGGACTTTACAGCCCCAAATCCCTTAATCTCCAGTATACTTAGCAGTATTAGCCAGACTACAGAAGTCATATACACAGTAATTGCACTCAGTGGAGGACACTCTCACAATTTCATGCTGGAAGAAAACGTGTTATTCATTTTCCCCTGTCTCCCACCCATCTATGCAGAAGTACATTGGAGCCAAGACAGGGATACGTTAAACATGCAGAGAAATGTCATAGCTGAAATACAACCTGCTCTCCTGGAAATTAACCCAGGCAGCCTTGCAGAAGCTGTGCAGGGTGAAATCTGCTCAAAGTGGGGCCTAAAGCTTCAGCACATCTTAGCTACTAATGCTAAGCAAGTTATGCTAAGCAATTAATATCCTTTACTTCTTTACAACCCTCCCTTTGTTTTTATTAAGCATCCCTGCTAATACATTTAGCAAAGCCTGCAAAGCCTTTCAAAAAGCATGATCAGCTTCCATAATCTTATATACAGAATGATCACAAGCACCAGACCTAACAGACTCAAAGCTAGTATGATTACCACTGGGTGGAGCAGGAGGTTATAAATTCCTGTGGCTGACCACTACAGGACAATTTCCTACCAGTGGTGTTCTCCATCTCTTTTTTCTCTTTTGAACACACACCACATTTCATCCCCATTATGGTGGACAGTGATTATAGTTTTTTTTCTATCAATTCATATGTGTTTTAATACTTGATGTAAGTCATCATGTTGTGATAGTTTCCTTACCAGCATTAAGATTAATTCCAGCTGAAGTAGGTAACAAGTCTTTAACTAGTGTATAATTAGACTGTAACAACTGGCAGGGACGTAACAGGAGCTGTATAATTAAAATCGTACCCTATAATTCCAGTAAAGTTACAAGTGCAAATATTCGAAGGATTACTTGTATCTACAATAATATCATCTACTAATATAAAACCACAAAGGGTCCTTAAAAAACCATCCTTTTTCATAAGTGCACTTGCAGGGATTTCATTGGCATGTGTTTCAAAATGACAAACATTTTGCTCAGTGTCAAGATATGTCTTGGGGTTTAATGGTGTTACATTTACAGTTGAATCCTTGTTGTTCCCACATACTGTTTGCCACCTGTGTCCACTTTGTGGTATCCATACTTTATGTTCTGTGGGAAAGAGGATGATTGTATTGTAATTCAGTGCAACAATTGGCTATGTGCTGTATACTGAAGCATTATATTCTTAAGATGGAAACTGTGACCTTATTGTTAATGGGGTCATAATTGGCCAAATACCACCAGGACTGAAATTCTCTTCCAGTTGTGTTGTCTCAAGCTGCTTCTCAAACCTCTGTGGGTAAGGTGCTGTGTTTGCCTACCCTTGTAATTACTGTCACTATGGAGTGCATCCACAGTTGAGTGTGGATACATCTAAGAGCTGCTGAAAGATTGCCCTGGACCATTCCAAGTGCCTCTACAATCAGCCAGTGGTCTCTCTCATTAATTTTCTCCCACAGAGGCAATATATCAGATAAGAGCCATTGATTAGTCCCCAATGCTAATAGAGAGGATCGCAATGGGTGTTCTAATTTGCTTAAATCACTTGTTGTTGCACTTAGTTTATTTAGGAGCACTTCAACATCTATACCATTTAGGACTCCGAGTCCTGTCCCTGTAGTACCAGTTGCATCCCTTTTTGTTTGCTTTGAAGGGAAAGGGTAATCAGTCCTGGGTCAACACATCACAAGTGATGTTAATTGTACACTATTACTTCTTAAACCCTTATCTGTCATCACACAACAACAGGTACTGAGTCTTGAGCAGCAGCTGGTATTATCCAGGCAATGAGACCTGTCCTTCTGCTTACCTTTGCCCAGGCTAAATTATAAACCTTATCTGATGGAGACCAGAATACAAGAGCCTTCCTGTCAGGTGTTTCAGGAATTGGGAACCTTGTTCCTATATAATCTAGGAAAACTATCTTCCCTTTGGATTTGTTAACTTTCCACTAATCCGGATCATCCATCATTTTTATCCTTAGCTATGCTGTAGCAGTAACAGAGTCAATAATACCAAGAGCAGTGAGATGTCCCATTCATTCTTAGCTGATGTGAGAGTTTTTCCAGGAGTCAGTCATTTGTCAGCTGGCTGGCTAGTTACCACCTGCTTGATGGGAGAATGGTGTATCCATCTTTCTTTTCCTAAACTTTTAATATAGGAACATAGGAAGATGGTGTGTGGTGCTTCCCACTTAGGTTCCAGTTTGTATTTTCATGAGAACATGTTAATTAAAATGACATCTCCAGGCTGTATATCAGGGACCTGTATTTCCAGAGGTGTGGGCTGATAGCATTGAGCATATTCTGTTATTTTCAAACCCTTCCTGCACATATATGATGAATTGTGTCAACCATTCATCAGATGAGACCAGTAGGTGTCTTAACTGGGTATTACCTTCTTTAATAAGGCCCTGTGTCAATCTTTCTTGTTGGAAAGGCTTCTACCCAGCCTGGTAGCTGATGTATTATCACTAACAAGTGCATTCATTGCTGCTACATCAGCCAAAGCACTTCCTTCCCTAATTTCTGTAGTGGCCTTGGTATGTGGCTGGACAATGTATTACAGCAATTTCTCTGGGTACCTGGGGCTGATCCCAGCACTTGTGTATTTTTTCTCCACTTGATACATTTTTCCCCAATGATGTGGAAAAGCCTAATTTTTTCCACAGCTTTGCCATTGTGTGGCATACCCTGAGAGCATACCAAGAGTTTTTTGGCTCATTTCCCTTTTCTCAGTTGTTCTGTAGGTGTCAGGGCTGCCAGTTCACCCTGTCCTTGCTGGCAGTGTGCCGTGGTTGCACCAAGCAATTAATACCCTTTATTTCTTCACAAGGTGAGGAGCCAGTCCCTCATCTTTACAGCTGGGTGTTTGTACGTCCCACGCCTGGTGCTGCTCCTGTTTGCAGAGTCGATAACTGATGGCAGAGAAGACTTTACTGTCTGAGGAATACTTATGCAAACAAGCACAATGGCTTAATAGGGAACACCCGGAGAAATCTCCAAAGAAAGCGCCGTAAATTCCCCTTCCCGTGGATTTATGGGGAGGTTTTTCACAGATATTTATGGTTTCCCAGGTGTGTTGTTGTGACTCCTTAGCACAGATTTGCGTGTCGTGCTCCAGGAGCTGATGAGAGGGGAACATTGATGGGGCAGCCCCGTGTTCATACCAGGATGGTAATGATGGAAATGGCTCCTTAATCCCTTGGTGAATTCCTCTATGTGCAGCAGCTGTAGCTCTGCCAGCACCAGCTGAACAGCTGGAGAGGCTGGCAAGTGGGGCTGGGTGGATTTAGGTGGTTCTGATCAATTTAGATGGTCCTGATGCATACAAAGGTAGGTCACTTGCCACAGCCCTGTCTGAACATGCTGCCCCATCCACCCCTGCAGGGCTGGGCCACACCAGCACTTGCAGCTGCTGTCCACAGCCAACCCATTGAACCACATCTCTTTTTCTCCTCCTTTCCAGGTTCCTTGCCTCACCAGCAGGTCCCTGTAGGATTTCAGCTCTGGTAAGTGCAGTTGTGTTTTCTCCTCGCTGAATCCACGTCCATTGCAAAAGTGTTGTGTGGGGTTGGAGGGGCACTGGGGCTGGGCAGCACCACTGCTCCCCAGGCAGGTGCAAAAGCCTGAGTGTCCCCCTGCTGAGGAGCCAGCTTCTGCTGCACTTCACCCTAGAATTATTGGTTCTGTGCGTGAAAATACGCTGAGATATGTCTATTGGTGCCCTCCCATAATCCACAAAGGGAAACAGTGTGGGCATCTTTAATCCTTCCTGGGTAAACTTTGTTGAGTGGGAACTGAAAACTTTGGTGATTGGCATGATGATTATAATAAAAGCTGGGAGGTATTTCCACTGGGTGGGGACTCAGGGGACCTTTGGAACAATAAGAAGGTGAACTGATGGGAAGGAGAGCACAACCTGCCTGGGGATCTTTGCAGAGGAGCCAGGCTTAGAGGAGCATTAAAGACCTGGAAAAAATGTGAATGTCAGAACCTGCAGTCCTGGCTGCAAGCTAGTGTTGTCACCTATAGCCTTTCAAGGAATGTGCTCCTCTCAGGCCACCCTCTCTGCCACCAGCCACCCAGCTGACCCTCCTGGGGGACCAGTGGGTAGAAGGATAACATTCCTGGGCTTTCTCAGGCTCAAGTCCCTGTGCCATTCAGTATTTGATGTTTTCACACTTCAAAAGTCCCCACGGGTTTTCTAAACTTACCTTTAACCCAGCAGAAAGGGTCCTGGTTTTGTAATGAGGTAAATTAGCAGGGGTATCTCGCGTGGCTGCCATGTATTGTGTCATCTTCACCTTTGTCCTCTTGATGTGTTCTCTTTAAAAAACATGCATTTATCAAAAAAAGCAGTGTCTTTGTTTGACGCTGTCTGTTGGTTTGATAATTAAGTCCCATGGAAGGCACTGACATCAGCCATGTGCTCAAGGACTTGCCAGATGTCCCAGGTTGCATGGCCCTGTTGAACTTAAGGGGTTTTCTTTTCTTTAGCTGCAAATGGTTCACTACTTGGGCCCTAAAATTATTGAAGAGATGATTGTTATGGTGATCTCAGGGTTTTGGGGTGCTGCTGGCATGACCTTGCTCAGAGACAGAGCTGTTCTACAACAGGGACACCACTGTCTGGGGCATAGCTAAGCCTGACAGGGGGCAAACGAAGGCTGTGGATCCTGGTGCCCAGGGAACTGCCCTGATGTCCTCTCCTTGTGCATCCATCTCACCAGAGGGCATTGGGCATGGTGTGAGCTTACCCCAAAAGCTATTCCTCACTCCAAAACTGTGCAGAGACTCCTGATCCGTGATGCTTTGCTCGTGACCTTGGCAGCCTCAGCTGGGAGCAGCTCAGGCCCTTGGGAGAGCTGTGCTGTGTGGAGGAAGCAGCACTGCCATACCCAGCATGTGGAGAAACTCCAGCCAAAAGGTGGATGAAACAATCAAGAGATTTTTCTGTGTCAAGGCTGTGTTGCATTGGGAAGTGAACATACAGCTCTGTCTTCCCAGACAATTCCTGCAGGAGCAGCTCTGACCACACTCCCTCCAGCAGCAAAAAGCAAATGTCTGTAGCTGCACAGTAGGGACAGGCAAGACAGGATCCATTGGTCCTTCAAAGAGGGGAGAAAGTGGAAAATGGCCTGGAGGAGGGGGCAGGGGGGGAGAAGTGGCCATGGTGGTGGAATTGCCTCTCCTGACACAACATAATCAGCTCATGGCTGCTTCTCCCCAATCCTCTTACACCCCTCCCATTGCACATCTCTCCCCAGACATGGCCATGTGTGTTAGCAAAGATAAAAGCTGTCTTCCCACGCGGGCTCTTCTCCCTCAGCATGCTTAATCATGAGCCAATGTGGCAAACAGCCTTCCTGAGAGAAGCCCCAGGCTTGGCTCTTCACTCTCCCTCCCTGCCTCCTGCCTTTTGCCTCTGCTCCCACTCTGCCCCGCACCCCGGGGCTCCCTGCGCGCCCTGCAGCCTGCGCAGCCATCACGTGCCTCTGATAAACGAGCTTCATCTGCACCCAAAATTAATCACATTGTCATGCTGGCAGAGGATGAGGCAGCTGCACTGAAATGCCTGAATCCCTGGCTAATTTATCACAGGGGCTGGATGCAGAGCTGCTCTGCAGCTCCTGCCGCATGGGGACATGCTCTGGAGAGGCAGATGGTGACAAGGAGCTGCGAGGCCTGGGAGCGAATGCTCGGGAGGACACATCCTCATCCTCCTCCTCCCCAGAGCTCAGCCACTGATCTTCAACCAGGAGAACCTGGTGGGAGATTGCCTGTGCCCAGGAGGGCCATTGCTGCTGGTGACAGCCCGGCTCCTCCGAGCCACCTCAGACCTGGAAGCTGATGTGTCCTTCTGCACTGGAGCACGCTCGGGAACCCGGAGCAGAAGACTAATGAAGAAAATTAATATGAGGGAATTACTCCAGAATTTCCAAAGCCATGGTTTTTGTGGATGGTGGAAGCAGGAGGAACCCAGCCAGGCTGATGTGTCTTGTTCACTTCATTGCTCCAGTTTTGCTCACCAGAAGCAAAGTGTTCACCAGCTGTGCCCGTGGTGCCTGTGATGTGTTGGGATCAGCATGGAGAACCAGCCCCAGGGCCAAGGGCTTCCAGCCGGGCCAGCTCCTGCTACAGGATGTCAAGGATGGGGACCAGTTGTGATGTTTGCTCCTGGTATTGTGCATCTTTCTGGGATCCACATCATCCTGCCTGCTTGTTGGTTGCCAGCTGCTCCTCTCCATTTCAGCGTGGGTTTACTGGGCAAACTCTCTTCTCTCCTAAGTCCATCCCTAGGACAGATGTGGATTTCTCCAATGTATTCACTCTTGCTTGTCTTGTGGTAATTAATTACTAATTCCAGACCAGACTCAGCTCTGGAGTGCTCGTTAACTAATTGGATGCCTTCCAGCAAATCCCAGCAGTCCCTCCACGATGGGAAAGTCATGAGTTCCTTGTCTGCTTCCTGATTGCTTTTTCCCCCCACAGTCGACAGGAGCACCTTGGAAGAGATCCACTGGGGCTGTTCTCCTGGAACTAGCAGGGGGCTGCTGACAACACAGCAGGTGCTTCCTTGGGGGTGCATAATAATGGACAGCAAAGCAAAGCAACACAGAGATGCCCTGTACAGTGACTGGTGACATCCTTCACTCCCAGGTGCTGGAAGAGGCTGGAAACCTGCTCTGCCCACTGGTATCTCAGGGTTTCACACTGACTCTCTTTGCAGATGTTGGATATGGGTTTTTTCTCATAGCTTGGCAGAAATGCTGGAAAGCTGTTGTCCTGTGCAGTCTGAAGCTCTGTGTTGCTCATGGTTCGCTGTCATTGGGAGAACTGGTCCCATGTTTTTAGAGAAGAGGCTTTCATCAATAAAATTGAGCTGCTGGTGCTCCTAGCTGCTTGCCCAGACAAAACAGTGAATAGGTTTTGTTAAAACTTTAAATCTTAACTTAGAAGGGCATGGATTCCCTTTGATCAGCCATAAGCTGGTGTTCAGATAAACATGGAGTTTTGAGGAGGGAGAAGGGGGGTTTTGGTCTTCTGTGCCTGTGAGGGCCCCGTGGGGTCTCTGGCCACTGGGCACCAATGGTCATGGGCACCTGAGCAAGAGACAGTGGAAAGCTCAGTCTGAGCATCTCTGAGCCTCCTCCTCAGACCCTGCAGCCTGCTGGGCTGACCCAGGAGCTCTCCTCTCTCCTCACCTGCATGCTTCAGAGTGGATTTTGGGGCTGGGCTGTGCTTGTGACTCTGTTTTCAAGCTCTTTGGAGAGGCAGATGTGTGCGTGGCTGTGAGCAGGAGACATGTCTGACCTGATGTTCATCCTTATTTCAACTCCCCCAGGGCCTTTGGGGGATGATGCAGCCTTCAGTCAACACAGAGGAAGAATTAGTTCTCTTGGCTCAGTTGCATGTCCAGAGTGAATTGCTGCCAAGACAAGGGCTCCCATGGGTGCCCTACCCTGGTGGCATGGTGGTGGGCCCTGGTGGTCAGCATTGCTCAGCCTTGTTGAGGCTGCCTTATTTTTTCCTACGCTCCTATTTTTTCAAGTCAGGGGTACAGCTGAGGTTCTGTAGGCACCCCTTTGCCAAAACATGACTTGTGCCCGCTGCTGAGTGGAGAGGCCAGGGAGGAGCCAGGAAGCAGCTGAGATGTGACGTGGGGAATTGGAGATGTGTGGTGACACCAGCGCAAGAATTGGTCACAGGGCCTAGGAAACAACAGCTCGGGTATCCAGAGAGTGGTGAGAGGGTGGAAGGCAGCGCTTCTGGGGAGCCTGGCAGCACAGGGTGTCCATGCTGGGACACTCCAAGAGGTGCCTTTGCTTGGGCTGTGTGAGGAGGAGTGCTGAGGGTCAGTCCCAGGTCTCACAGAGGTGGCTGGGCTGCTGCTGGTGCTGGGACAGGGCAGGACCTCCTCCAGAGTCAGGCCTGGGCAGCCACTGCTGGCTCTGCTCAGCATTTACCATCCCCTGGGCTGCGAGGGAGCCCAAACACTGCTCCAGGAACGGCAGAGGGAGGCATCCCCAGCAGCACATGGGATGTTCCAGGGATGCTGAGCCACCTCAGTGGAGGGAAACACTTGTCTGCCCAAAGAGAAGGCTTTTCCAGACTCTGTCAGAGCGTGGGGAAAGCCTGTTGTGGCTATTTGGAAACACTTTGTGGTTGGAGGTGCCCAAGTCTTTTAGGATTCAGAGTAGAGTTTCTGAAAGGACCTGTTCCCTAGAAATTCAAAATAACTGACTGCAGTCCCTGTGTACCAGCAGGCAGGGCAACACTCAAGGACTTGTCATGGCAGGGCTGACACCAGCCTGCTTTTTCCTAGGTACAAATAACTGCCACAAATTACATCAGACTTTGCTATCCATTAACTGCTGTCTGCTCCTTTGATCTTTTGTCAGTGTGAAACAACTGGAAGTGTTGCTTTGGGTCTAGTCCAGCCCCAGGGTAGTAAATTGGACATCTCCTGTCCCTCTGTCTCTTGTAGAATCCATATGGATGTAATGGATTTAGTGGCACCTTGCATTTTCCTCTCTCGAGACACAAATAATGGTATTTCACCCTGGTGCACCCAGTGGTGCAAAACCCCTGCACCCACATTTTGGAGAGGATTGTGCTGTGAATCCCCAACTGTGCTCCTCTGAGCTCAGCCTTTGAGGGTTGGGCATGGTTTGAGAGGGGTTGTGTGTGGTTTGTGTGGGGATTTGGCATGGTTTGTGTTTCCTTGAACCACCACGCTTTTGGACAGAGCTGGAAGCACCAGCCTCCCTGGCATGCTCCAAAGGCAGCTCCAGCGAGCTGAAATAACCTGGTGTGACTCTGCAGAGCCTCATTTCTAGTCCCTGTCATTAAACACACAGCTGTTGAGATCTATTATATGCATTCAAATTGAGACTTGGCAGGTTTGGGTAGCAGGGAGCTCACCTTGGTGACCAGGAAGATCTGTTGAGCTCTTAAAGCAAACTCCATCACACTTCAGGCAGGATGGGCAGGGATCTGAGCACACCAGAGATGCTTTCATGGACTGAGCTGGTGAGACTGGGTGGGAAACTTTGCTGTGTTGCTGCTGGTGTGCAGCCCAAGGGCGAGGGTGTGGGAGCTTCCTTAGACATGGGATCTCCAGACACCAAAATAAGTACCCAGAGCCCCCTAAGGCACACAGGGGCTGCATTTTGTGCTGAGGTCTTGAAGGGAGAAGGCGGCTCAGCATCTGGAGATTTTCCAGGCGATGCCTGAGCTGAGCCTAAGGATAACCGCCTCATCACACTGGAGCTGGCAGGAGAAGATGGCTGCTCCCCTAAATTCCAGATTTGTCCATCACTAGCGATAATGCACCGAGAAATAAATGTCACTTACAAAATTTATGGGAGAGCTGCTTTGCTAGTCTCCTTTTCTTAAGGTTATACTAAAAATTAAACCACATCTTCCCCCAAGGGGGAGCAGCAGGCTGTCACCGTAACAAATGTCCCGGTGTGTCACGGAGCAGCGCACATGTGTGTGCACACAGCGTGAGCAGGCACCGAGAGGCAGGGCGGCGCAAGCGGAGCCGCTCACGTGGCTGGTTAGCTGAGGAAAATCGTTCTTTTTATACTTACACTTTATATGGCAATTTCCTGGCCGCGTAAAAAACAAACCAAAAAAACCCAACACACACACACACACACACACAACCCAAAACCAAAAAACAAACAAACAAACAAAAACCAGAAAAAAACCCCTATCGGAGGGTTGCACAAGCTCAAACCCGAGTTCCCAGTATAAAACCTGACGCGTGACTTCTTTACGCAGCAGAAGCGCGGACTCCTGGCGGGTGCGGGCACACGTGGCACGGCCTCCCGCTCACGTAGAGCATCCCAACCCCGCAGGATGGGATCCCGGAGCCCCATGGCGTGGGCACCACCAGCTCGCAGGAGGCGGTTCTTTAAGGTTAAGCAGAGGATCAGTGTGTCTCTGAGGACTGTTTTCCCTGCCTGCCCCGAGCGGTGGGGCGGCAGTTCCAGGTCCGGCTGCCCCCGGCCGCTCCCGTGCCGCGTGTCTGGACGGGGCGCTCCGGTCTGGGGGACGTTCATCAGCTCTGGCAGCGGAGCTAATGCGATTAAGGGCTTTTCTCACCCTCGGCTCAGTGCTCATTAACATTTCCCTGCTAAGGAGTTTAGAAGCGTCGCCTGATCTCGCCGCAGCTTTGGTTTGTGCCGAGGGGAGCGGGCGGGCGGTGCAGGGGGAAGGCTCCCCGACCCTGTGGGCTCTGTCCGGACAGCGACAGGGCCGCAGAGGGAGGGGACGTGGCTGCGAGAGCCGCTGCAATGCAGCGCAGTGCCACCGACCGCAAGGCTCCCGGCGAGGAGTCCCATTTCTGCCGGGGAAGGCAGATGCCCTGGCTGAGGGAGGGTGAGGCTGCCCGCCTGGTAGCCTGCAAACGGAGACCTACAAACAGCTTCTCTGTGGTGTCACAGCCCCGTCCTCCGCGCAGGCAGGGAGAGAACCCAATTTTGGAAGCCTCCTTCCCAGATCTCACAACTGACAACCAGGAGAGATATTTTTATTTGGTCTTACAAGTAGGTCTTGAGACATCTCTTAAGTGGGTGCTTCGTAGTCTGCGTGGAGATAAACCCCCCCATGTGTCACACAAAGCCCTTCAGAGCAGCCAGCCCGAGGCTTTGCCCTGCTGCCTCTACCCCGTGCTCTCCTTTTGTTCCGTGTCCCTGGCCAGCTCTCCTGAGGGCACCTGGAGCAGGCTGACACCAGTTCTGACCCTTGCCCAGCGAAATTTTATGCAGAAGATGCTTCTAGACTTTCTGTGGCGGGTCCCAGATGTCTTTTTAGTCACCTGAAATGTGTCAGTCTGTGTCGAACCAAAGAAGAAGAGTGTATTTGATGATTTTTTTTTTCCTGAATATTTTAATTCTTCCATCCAGAAAACCTGATTCTCCCATGGAAATTGTGTTTCCTGTTTGAAAACAGGTTGTTAACACGCCACTCAGCACTACAGAAGGCTGCTTTTCCAGAGGCTAATACTTGAAGATTGACTGATTTCAATATCTAGCATTCTACATCCTCTGATTCAGCCTTTTCTCTGCATCATCGGGGCTTTTGTGCTTTTCCTTTCTCTGATGTGGATTCTTTGATGCCTTGCAAGACCCAAGCTCCTGCTGCAGCCTGGGTCAGCTGAGCCGAGGAAGACCTGCCTGGCTATTTCCATGAAACCTCCAGGAATTTAATAACTTGGAGATTTTCAGCTGTCACTCACAAGCTGTTGAATTTGACTGCTGAGTCGGAGAGTGATTAGGGTAGACAGACAACACGTGGAGCACGTGATGGCACAAGACTTGTTTTCTTAAGGAAACCACGCCAAAAAAAAAAAAGAATCTAAAAATACCTCTTTTTTTTTTTTTTTTGTGCCTTGTTCTGCCTGCAGATAGCTCTTGACTGACAGTAAGGGAACGTGGGCTGCCTTAGGGTGGTGACACCCAGCACTGGGTGCTGTGTGGGCAGGATGGGTGTTCTGGTCCCTGCAGTCCTTGGGGACACGGGGCTGAGAACTCAGCATGGTGACTTTGGTCCCTTTGAGATGACACCGGGTGTGAATGAAGGACGTGACACGAGCATCTCCAGCAGTGCTGTGCTATTTCAGGGCAAACCCATCAACTCAGAGCCATCTTTTATAAACAAAGGAGATTTTAATTAAAACCACAAATTGTTAACAGTCTATTTCACTGCCCATTCTGTCAAACAGCAGAACATTCTTTAAAGTACCTGTTAAAATACTGAATGGTGCTGCCATGAAGAGATTTTGGCTGGTTGCTGAAGGTGCTACCTTCAGCCCTAGGTCTGTGAGCTGATCCAGGACATCTTGGTGGTGCAGGAGGTCTCAGCTGAAGCAGCCAACACTGGGTTTGGAGGTGATGCCTGATTGCTTTGTGTCCCTATCTTGCCCTTTGGAAGGGGGACATCAACATCAGGGTTGTGCCAAGGAAGCTACTGAGCCTCTTACTGTTTTGGGAGGAATGGAAGATGTTGCCTAAGGCTTGTAGTGGAGCCTCATGCTGCAGGCAGAAACAGGCAGGAGGAGAAGGACGAGGGCTGCTGCTGAAGGCTGCAGTTCCTGGTCAAATCACTGCCCTCCAGGGCCTGGCTTTGTGTCTGGGATGCTCAGAGAAACCCAGACCCACACAGCTGCCTGCCCGTGCCAGCTTTTATTCCCCTTACCCGCTCCTCTCTCTCGGTGCTGGCGGGCAGCCCAGTGCCAGGCTTTTTATGGTTTTCTTTTTGTCTTTTTCAATGAGAATAAATCTTTTATCTGTTGACTGTGAGACTGTGCTGCAAACAGAGTCGTACAGATCTTGTGGGTTTTTTATAGCCACCTCCATCTTCCAGGTTGATGGTTTGCAGCTTGGTCAGTGCCTGGAGTTGGCACCGCTGGCTTGGATGGAGATTAACCCCAACTGCTCCGTGCTGGAGACTGAGATGCAGGGATGGAGACCTGCCCTGCCACCCCCATGGCATGATGTTGTCTCTGCTCGCCTTGTACTGAGTGTCAGAGGAAAGGGGAAGCATGTGGCTGGAAGGAGGCAGACACAGAGCAAGGAAAACCAGCTCATTTTGCTTAATTATGACTGACTGTGACAGCCCGCATCTTTAGTTTGAAAAGTATCTGTGAGGTACGGGCTGCTTCTCTCAAACAGGATAATTATGTTAATTAAAATGCTTTCTTTATGGCAGTTCTGATTAATAAAAACAGTTCCAGTGCTCTCTTTAAACACGCTAACCTTCTGTTGTGCAGGAAAACTGGCTTTTCTCAGCAATTTATGACTTTTAAAACAGATTAGAGTGGGACAGCCTGCTGCTTTCACACAGTAACGCTTCCTTCCCGGGGGGAGAGCAAGGCAGCCCACCAGCACAGTGCCCTGCTCGTGGGGAACAGACGGAGCAGAGCACTCGGGCAGCGACGCCGGAGCAGGCAGCAACATGTACCCGTGTGGGAGCTGGGGATGGGAGGCGTCAGAGAGCTCTGCCAGAGTGCCAGGGAATAAAAATACCACTTATTTCTCTAATTGCTGTTTATTTCCTCTGCAAAGTATTGCGATAATTAACAAGCTCCCAATTAAGAAAAAATTGCGTGTGGAGGAAAAGCAGGTACGGGTGCCAAGAGAGCTGGGTTTGTGCCAGAGCGTGGTGAGGGGCAGTGGTGGTGGTCCCTCTTGCTGACCACATGTGGGATGGGGCCCTCTGGGGACTCCAGCACTCTGGAGGTTGTGGTGATTTCCCAGTTCCTCACCAGAGACCTTTCCCAAGATGATGGTTGTGCTTCCAGAGGTTTGAAAGCTCAGGAGCTCATGTGACCACTGGTGTGGCTGCATTGTGTTTTGTCCTTTGGCTGGTTTGCTGGTGCTTGAAGGGGTTCACCTCCTATGTGTGGAGGTTCAAGGCCTCTGAGCACAGTCTGGTGTGGGTTTGGAGAGGGGCTGAGCATCCACCACCCTCCTAAGAAGCAGTGGCAAAAATTGGGAGGGCTTGGTATCTCTGCAGGTAGCTCTGAAAACATAATCAACAGGCTGCCTGATGTTTATAAGGAGGCACCACTTGGTGTTCTTAAGTGTATGGGTTTGCCATACACTTGTCCACAAATGTGAGTCCCCAGCCAAGTGCATGTTCCCACTGTGGCAAGGGGGTTTTGTGTCATTCTCACCTTCCCTTTTCCTTTTTCCTCATCTTTCCCTTGGCTTGCCCCACTGCTGGCAGATGGTGCCTTAGGCTGAGCCAGATGCTGGAGCAACATGTGAAGCAGTTCTTAGCTCCCACTTCCCAGGCCCAGCAAGGGACTCTTCCACAGGGGCAATGACTTACATTGGGTCCCTTCCCTTCCTCTATACCCAGGAAGGGACCAGCACCTCCAGCAGCCCATCCTCAGGTTCAGGGTGTGCTGCTGAGCCCTCTGCTTTGGCAGGTGCTTTGGGAAGGGTGACACCATCCTTCTGCCCTGCATGTAGCTGGCCAGAAGGGTTTGGGTCTGTTCTGCCCTGCTCCTCTAGGAGAGGTGGAGAGTGCTTGTCCCTGACTCTGTGAAATGCTGCACGTGACCAGCAGCCCTTGCCTAAAGCAAGTTTGCCTTTGAGCTGTGACTCCTGATGGAGGAGGAGTTAACTTCAATGGGTTTGCTCGACCTGGTGGACGGTTGGCAGGCAGTCCCACTCCCCCCCTCTTGCCATGTTTGAAGTATTTTGGGAAGAAGTGGTGTGGGAGAAGGGGAGTAAAAACCCCTAAAGGCTTTAGCGTCTGGACTGTAGGCTAGGGGAGGGTGGTGAGGGGCTGTGGAGTGAGGGGCTGTGGAGTGAGGGGCTGTGGGATGAGGGGCTGTGGAGTGAGGGGCTGTGGAGTGAGGTTCCTGCATACATCCAGCAAGGCAGCTTTGCCCTTTGGTGTGTTTGCCACCCACAGATCTTGGTGAGCAGTGCAGTCATTCAGGGAAGCCATCCAGAGCTTCCCTGCAGGTTATCCCCCCAGCCTGGGGGGCTGCAGCCCCCCCAGCACAGCTCCAGCCCCCTGGCACAGCCCTTTCCTTGCCCTGCAGGCTCGGCTGGGGCTGGCTCTGCTCCGCTCCTCTCCTCGCTGCCCCGTTTACCTCTGCTATATTTACATGTCTATTTTATGATTTCAATTTTTAATGCTTCTGCTCTTTGAAGATGCTTAATGCTTTGGAGTGGAACATTTTCTTCTGAGTCCTGAGTGCCAACTGAGGACAGACCAATAAATCAACTAATAACTGGAACCTCATTTTCTGCTCCCATGGCTGTGAGTTAACCCTCCTTGTGCCTCTGAGGCTCTCCTGGTGCTTCCCATCTCCCTGGGCAGGAGAGCTGCTTGTGCCAGCTATGAACATCCTTTTGCTGGGCAATGCCAGGCCTTTGGGATTCCCGTGCTGGGCTGTATGTGGTGGTTTCTGAGTATATCTTAAGTCACGATTTCCAGCTGTCACCTTCTTTCCCTTTCTGTCACCACTGGTCCCAATGCCTCGTTGGGTCAGCAGAGCTGGAGATGAGGAAGGCAGCCTGTAGAGAGTGGGGAGCATGGTGGGTGGGTGTGGCAAGTCACCCAGTGAGACCTAGGCTGTCCCAAAGCTCCTCAGGATGGGACAGCCAAGTGCCATCTTTGTGGCTTTGTGATGCCACAAAATCCAGGACCTCTGATTGTGCTCTGCAGGAATGACATGCAGAGAAAGCCACTTCCTTGCTGCTTGCACAGGGAGCTCTTGCTCTGCCAACAACTTGTGGCAGAACTGGAGGAACACCTCAGGAAGGCATCCCATCTCCCTTTTGCTGGCAGCTGGAGCTGATGAATCCCCAGCTGATGAATCCCTGCACTATGAGTCTAACAGAAAGTGGCAGATTTTAGGTAAATCTCCTTTCCAGCTATTCAGCCTAGCCCCCAAGGGCTGAGGACTTTCCACACTGCTGCTTTCATTAGTCCAACTCTATTTCCTGTTCTCATTCATCTCAATAATATCTAACCCTTTAAAGAAGCACCTGCTTTTACCTGATCCTGCAGCGAGATCTGCAGGATGCTTGCAAGGCATCTGTGCTTCCCCTCTGCATGTCCACACCTGCAGACTTGAGTATTCAGGTGCCAGCCCTGCTCTCAAGATACCTTCCTCCAGACAGGCTGCTGGCCTTACCTTGCTCTCATACTTCATTGCCTGTTGAATTATGAAGGCACTGCTTGTATCACCTGGCAGATGGCCACAGAGCTGCCTCTCAGCTGCTCTTTAACTTCTGACTCCAAGGTGTTGTATGCATTAGCCTCATCTGCTCTGCATCTGGAGCCAGGCTGTGCCCGTGGGCTGTGCTAACGTGGGGTGCCCAGGGCCCTGGGGAAGCCCTGGCCTTGCAGAAAGCAGCCATCCCTGGGCTCTGCTCCCCTCAGGGGGCTCTGGTATTGTACTGCTGAACAGTGGGCAGGGGTGCAGGGGGGTCCCCTGAGCCAGCAGCACACAGGGCTGGACACACCACAGTGCTGTGGTGTGTCACTGTGTCACCTGTGGTGAGCCCTGGCAGGCAGGAGGGTTTGGCATTCCCATGTCCTGGTTCCTGACCAGGGGTGCTCAAGGCCCTCTGGTCTCTCCACACCTAGGCAGCAGCTGGGTGCCCTTGGCACTGCTGATCCAGACTGGAAATGGGCTTCACAGGGCTCCATGGCTGCCTAATGAAGTGCTGGACCTTCATTAAATGCTGTGAGCCAGGCACATCTCCTGGTACCTTCCTCTGCCACAGAAGCACAGGGCTGCAGAGCAGTAAACCAAGGCCATGCTATTCCCCCACCTTTGTCTTTTGTCTCTTTAATGGTGTGGGTTTGCTCCTGGGGGCTGGAGTCCCTCAGATACATCTGCAGGCGCTGGGGCTGCACTGCAGGTGCCTAGTAACAACCAGGAGTGGGCTCAGCCAGGGATTTATTCCCAATCACAGAAGTGATTTGTCCCTAGGGAGCTCTCACAGTCCTTGCCTTGGCACAGCCTGGTCCCCAGCCAGGAGTTTTGGACTCCTCCCCAGGCCAGGACTTGGTTTTGGCACGCCAGGAGTGCCTAGGGCTGGTTGGCAGAGCTGCTCTGGATCACAGCTGATGGCTCAGGCTGCCCAGTGCCATCTCCTTTGTTCCCAGTGAGTGCTGGGAGAGGGTGGGGAAGGGAACAGGGCCCTTCCTCCAGTCTTGTGCTCGGCTGCTCTTTGATGGCCTGCTTTGTGTTTATCCATAATTACATTGTGGCGACACGACTACGGTTTCCAAACCCATACACAAATGCTTAATAACCCATGGGAATGCTTTCCCATTCGTTAAGGGGCACAGGCTGGGTCCATTTCCCCTGGTCCTGCACAAGCCAAGCGTGGGGCAGCATCTCAAGGCTGGTCCCTTCTCTGCTGGGAACCTGTCCTGGAGTGACACCACCTCTGTCCCCTGCATCATCCATCAGACACTCTGGAAATGGAGACAGAGAGTATCAGGGGTAAAATTTTCCATTGGAAAATGTATTTTTTATCAAACAACATAATCAGAATCAGCATGTAGCCATGGAGCCAACATTCAGGTGGGAGAATATTGAAGCAAATCATTCTGGCTTCTGTCTGTTGACAGTGTCCAGGAAATTCAAATGTGTCTCTTTGATTTGATGTGTTTTGACTTTTATGTTTTAATTTAATATCCAGGTTGTATTTAACATTTTATTATGGTTCGTGCTTGAGAAATTAAATACCTTTCCCCTTACTGCGGCAAAATTCCTGAATATTTCCCAGTGAAATGCCAGGGCTTGGGTTGTTCCTGAGTCCTGTCCTGCAGGTGATTTTGATTCACTGAGTTCAGTGCAAAACAAAACTTCTCATTTAGGAACCTTGCACACACCAGATACTGGTTTCTATTAGGCAGTTTCTGAAAATTCATGTAGTTTTGGTTACGTGTGCCTTGGAAATAGCCTGGAGCAGGTTTGGGAATCTGGGGAAGCAGCATGTGTCCTTGTCTGGTATTTGGAGGTGCTGCTGAGGCAATGTAGAGGTAGATTTATTTCTGGCTTTGCCCAGATCACCAAGGGATGGAGGTGTGTGGAGAGCACCACGTCCTGTGCTGTTGTGGGTCCGCTGCCGGGGACGGCACATCCCTCTGGTGGGATGCCATGGGGTGCATCCCTCTCCCTGCTCTGGGGCAGACAGACCACTCTGCTCTCACTGAGACCGTAACAGGGCGGGGGTGACACAGATGAAAGCCTCCTTTGCACCCCCAGTGACCCCCCTGAGGGAAGTGGAGCTGTGGGCAGAGCTCAAGGTGACCAGAAAAGCTTCTGCTGGTGCCCGTTGGCTGCGTCCGTGCACGTGAGCACATGCGCGGGTGTTTGTGCATGCATGTGGGGATACAGCCCCTTTCCAGGCAGTTCTTTTAACAATTAAATGACAGTTTGTGTGCTGCTAGGATTGCAGGCCTGCCTGGCAGAGGCTGCACAGTAGAACTTTGGAAGCTGCTGCCAGTGAATAGCCAAACACATTCGTACAGGATCAGTCGACAGCGTGTTCCAGCCTCCAGCTCTGGCGGGGGGAAGAATCATCTCCCTGATATATGTGTTTCAACACCAATTATCCAAGCCTCATTTGCTCTAGACTCACAAGACCATGTCCCATGACATCTATTAATTGCATTAAAGATCTCTCATTATCCTAAATCTCCAGGATGCCGAGTTGGAGTGGCTCAGGCCCAGGTTTTCAGGAGGGCACACACATGTGTGTGAGCATGCGGGGCGGAGGATGCATCACATTCAAGGCAAGCAGGGCAGGCACAGCCACCGCTGGCAGCAGTGGCATGTTCCTCCCAAGCCTCTGTCCCTGGTTATTCACAGCTGGGTTGTGGCTGATGCCTGAGGTTGGATGTGACACTTGGCTCGGAGCAGCCTGGCAGAGCCTTTCCTGTGGTCCCTGAGGTGTGGGTTCCGTGAGGGAGCGACGCTGCCAGCACTCCGCACCACACGCCGCCAAGCACGAGCCCACTGCCCCTTCTTTGCCAAATACTTATTGTTCCTGCTTTGAACTTCTGCAGAGCGAGGTTTGCCAGGGCTCCAACACATGAATCATTAATTAATTCCTGGAGGGCTTTTTTTTTTTTTTTTTAAAATGTTGTTTGTTTGTTTGTTTGTTTGTTTTGAGCTTTTTTGGTTTTGTTTTTTTTGATGGGTGTTGTTTTGCTTTCATAATTGAAAACAGGGAGAGGAAGGCAGTGTAGGTGCAGGATAGCAGAGGTGCAATCAATCATTTCACTGTCCATGGTCAGTAGGGTGCCATGGGTGCCCTGCTTGCCCTTGCTCCGTGGGCTGGGCTCTGGTTGCTGCTGGGGCTATGGGTACCCAAATTCCTGCCCCTCAGCCTCGGCTCTCATCCTGCCTGCCAGGCTCTGTGTTAGCAAACATACCCTCCTCTGGCTGTGAGCATCCCTCTCCCTTTATCACCCTCCTCCATCCTGTGTCATGGTTGAGTCTCCTCTGGTATTCACAGTTCTGGGGGTGCCCATTGCCAAGAGCCTTGTTGGACACAGGGACCCTGAGGTTCAGTATGGAATTGCATTGCTTCCTTTGGAAACGTCATTCCTTGATGAGGCCTCTGGAGGGGCTGGTGGAGGCAGAAAGCTCAGCAGGGTACCAAAAAAAGGCTTGGAAAGGAAAAGGCAAAAGTAAAAAGGACAGAAAGGTCTCATTAAAAAAGAAAAATAAGTTTTTATTTACTGGGGCAGCCTCAGGATTGCAGAGAGCGGAGGAGGGCAGTAAGGTCTGCTTGGAGGCTGACAACCCAACTTCTTGTACACTGTGTGCTCCAGTCCCCGACCATCCCAGTTTATTCCAGTGCCTTGTTGGACTGGGGAGCACCAGCTGGGTCGGTCTCATGGTGCTGAAGGGAGGGACGGGCCTGATCCCAGCAGGAATGGGCAGCATTTGCAATAATGCCCAGGCTCTCAAGCCTGCATGAGCTCTTGCCATTTCCACCCTCTTTCTGGTGTAATAACTTGTTCCTTATTGACATTTTTATTCTGAACACAGGGAAAATGCCAGAACGGTAATTGCTGTACATGTAAAGCAAGGCACTGTGCCATATCCTCCAGATCATTTCCTTCCCCCTTCCCCCAGCTTGTAAGGCCTAGGTGGAAGTGAGCAGTGGCTTGGCTGGAGGGTGGGGTACAGGGACCCACAAGTGCCATGGAGGTGCCAGCAGGTAGGTGGGGACGAAGGCACTGTCCCCTCCTCCACAGTGACTCACAGGGCAGCGGCAGGGCTGGGAATAACACCAGGTCTAATTGCTCTGCTAGCAGCTAGCCCCGCTGCCTCCAGGAACACTTACATCTGCAGGTATCTTGTGGTTTCTAATACCATCAGAAATCTCTCTTGCTCTCATGTTTACCAGCATGCAATTGCAACCCCTTGATGTCTGCATAACAGCTTTCCATCTCCCGGTTCCCCACAAACAGTGACAGAGCTATGACAATCAGGAAAGAGGCAAACAAGAAGCAAAAACCCACTGGGATCCCAGGAAAACACTGTGTCCTGCAGGATGTAAATCGAAAATATAAATGCTCTTCCCTCCCTCCACCCCAAAAGCATTTGATGAGAAGATAATGTTGAAAATGTAGAATTTTGCAAAGCCATGGTAGCCACGTTTTTTCATGCAATAAGCCAGAAAATGTTTACTGCATGAGCAGAGCAGAAGCTGTAATGTTGTAAAATGATAGTGCTGGGGAGCCATCTGGTTATTGACTGAAGTCTGGAGCATGGGCTTTCTGCTGCCGTGTCTTGCAGAGCTGGGTGTGCACACGTGTGCCAGGGATGCACAATGAATGTGTGATTCCTTATGCCCAGGGGCTGGTCCTTCACACTTGGAGAGACCTTGGGGTGTTGCTGGGTTACACTAGGATGGGTGTTGGCTGGAGATGGCAGGCTCTGGGGATGCAGCAGGAGAATCTGGTTCTCAAAGCAGGTAGGGAAGCAAACCTGGGGCAAACAAGCAGCCCCATGAGCTCAGAGGCTCTCAGGATGGCTTTGGAGAGGGATTTCACTGCCACAGCACCGACCAGGGGCACATCAGAGGGCTCAGCACAGCCCTCCCATGGATCTGCACCCCATGAGAGCTGGAGGCATCCCAGGCTCCTCCCGCCGAGGCCTCTGGGCCACGCCAGCACGTGGTCACCTGTAGCTAAGTAGGGGGATTATGCATGTCTGAACAGTTGGCATTGAACTCCTAAACTCTGGAAATCAAATTGTGCCCTGCAGAACGGCCGCCCTGCTGCTGCCGAGGTCAGGGGGATTTGTGGCTGCCTGTAAGAGAGCCAAATCTGTCTTTTCTTCCCCTGCTGAAGGTCATGCCACAATGCCCTCAGCATCTGGCTAATCCAGCTGGTGCCCTTCACCCACACACAGAGCTGCCCATCTCCAGTGCCTGCTGAGGCCATCCTGACTGCACCCTGGCACCCCAGCTCACACAGGGGAGCCGCAGGGACCCCCACACACCCGTAAGTGCGACAGCCTGGCTGGGAGACTCAGTCTGCAAGTCTCCAATGCTGTGAATTTGGTCTGTAGCATTGTTTGGATGACAGGAGTGGTGAAATAACACCCAGGGGACAGGAGGGATACCAAAATTATGATATTACCCTTTGGAATTATTTCACGGTCAATGTAGCTTTCCTGTCCTCACGGTGATATTTTACCCAGCCATTGCTCAGAGGATCCCTGTCTTATATTAATCCATTTCTGTTGATGCACAGAATGAAATGCTATATTCCCCCCAGCCCTCCTGCTGCCCGTTTTGTTTCCAAGCAGCAGCTCGGGCCGCGGTGCCTTGCCTGCTGCTGGGAATTCTGATGGGCTGTGGCAGAGCAGGGGTGGGCCACGGATTCATTCACCCGCCCGCTCCCTCACGAGCTGCTCGTGTATTATTGATAACCCAGGGCTGAGTGATTATTACGTATATAAATTTATTTTAATTTCTTATGATTGCTGCTGTGATTAAAGGATGTGCCAGGTTGTACGTAGCCTGGTAGTGATTAGGCACTACAAGCCGTGGCAGAGATAATGTGCAGGGCCCGGCTCAGTGAGGCTGATAGATGAGGCAGGACTGGTTTCCCCACACAGGGCTTTGTCCCAGACCTGCAGAGGGATCTCAATGCCTACAGTTCCTTTCAGTTTCAATTCTGCTGTGAGTGCTGGTGTTGAGCTCAATGCCGGGATGTCCCCGTGCCCTGGGATTGTCTGCTCCAAGCCAGGCAGGAGCAAGTGGCTTTTTCTGGGCATCCAGAAATAAAACCAAACTTTACTGTCACTTATTTTTTTCCAACTTGTCCCATTTTTCATAGAATGATGAACTTTGGGCTGGAATTATAAAGGTATCATACAGCATCACAGAGTATCCTCAGTTGGAAAGGACCTCTGGGTATCAGTCCAGTGATCTTAGGTACTTAGGCAGTTAAAGATGGAGAGAAAAGCTGAGGAAGATGAAGTGGCAATGCCCTCTTCACTTGCCCTGTAGACACTGACCTGCATTTTAAATGTCTCAATATCTGGCCATTAGGGCCAAGTAAAGCTAATTGTGTGAGTAATTCTGTTGACTTAGTTATTCCTGTAAACATTGACAGAATCAGCCCTCCTATTCCTCAAGAGAAAACACTTCCCAGCAGAAAATACAAACAAATTGCTCTTCATATCATAGCATTTAAAATAAAAATATCAATAAGGAGCTAAGTCAAAACTGCATTTTAGATTCAACAGATTATTCAGCAGAAAACATGAAAACAATGAAGCTTCTCTGAGGATGGTAATCAGCACACGCAGACATATTACTTTTTCAGATCACAAAATCTCAATACCCAAGATCAGTAGAAAAACTAAGTAGAAAATGCTTTTTATAGGATTCAAATTCCAATTAAATTAGAGCAGATTCTTCAACAAGAAAGCCTACAAAATGAAGTCTCGGTTTATGTATTGGAAAGCAAAATGCAAATATGTTGCTTTCCGGCTCGCAGGGTTTCAAACCAAAAGACAAACTTACTTAAAGTAAAAATTATTTCATTCAAATTCTGGGGGAATCGACTCAAGTAACTGATCCTCAACTGAATTATTCAGCTTTTTTATCAACAGACTTATTTCTTCCCTCTTTATTCTTAATTTGCCTATTCATAAATCCCACTGCTTTGTCAGTCATAAGAAATACTTTCCAGTGGCTTTGACAAAGCAGAAATTAGCAGGGAAGGGAACTGGCACACAACCGCCTCACTGCAGAATGCTTCCTTGCAGCGTAAGGTATTTTTCTCTTCCTGGAGCTTTAATGCCAGCAGAAATCAATGTGAGATCTCAGCTCACCCTCCTGCCTGATGCTCACTGCAGGGCTTCAGCCAGGCTTTGGGCTCCCCGTGGTGGCTGTGTTGGACCTGTGGTCCCCAGAACATGTCCTGGGGGGGTCCCGGTGCTGCTGCCCTCCCGAGGCTCCCTGTGGCATCCCCAGGGGAAGAGCTTTGCTTTTGGCAATGCTGCCTTGGGCTGAGAGGTGCTGCAGGGCAGAAGATCGTGCCCTTCAGCCAACAGCTCTTGTAATCTGTTTCCTTTGCTCTTAACCACTGGTATCTTCTTCCCACCTGGAATTGCCTGGCTTTGACTTGGAGTCATTGGATCTCATTCCGTGAGCTTGTGAGGGTCGTGGGTGTTTCTAAAGGAAACACCAGTGATCATAAATATTTCCTTTTGATCTGCAGGCATCAACCTCTGGTGATCTGAAGAAGATTACAGCAAGAGTTTGAGTCAGAGAGGTAAAGCTAGATGAAAACCTTAGTTCTGTAATTTTACTAGGAAATGGGAAGTATTTTAAGAGGAAGATTAAATGTGTCTTTAAAAACAGAACTTAAAAAGAAGAAAGACATTTGTTCAATTGACACACTGGAGGAGTTGTAGGAACCTTAGAAACAATCTGTAAAACCTCATTAAATAGCAGAATGTTCTGCAAATCCATCCAGTTTTCCTGAAGAACTTTGAACCTTCCTTCTCCCTCTGGTCTGCAGTGATTTAATGCTGTGTCCATAGAGCAGTAACTGGCCTGCAGGCCCCACAGTCTGCATCCTGGCACCCTGGGGATGTGATGTGGGATATAAAAGCAGTCAGGATCCCTCCTCATAACCAGTTCTGATTCTCCCAGTTTCCTCAGTTTCACCGTGAGGCTCATGTTAGTGGAAGGAATGGAAAGAGCAGTGGATGCCTTAGGTCGGAGGTGTGACTTTGAGGGTGATCTTCCTTCTGCTCTGGAAACATCACCTTGTGTTTCTGCTGCAAAGTGGCTTCTGTTCCTCACCTCCTTGTTTTGTGGTGCCACAGAAGGGCCACTGGGGTGATTTTGCCATTTTCCCCTCTCGAGAGCAGGCTGGGGAAGGACAGTGAGGAGCTGCAGGGGTCGGGGATAGTTGCCAGAGGAGCACTGACAGGGGGTGGCAGCTTGGACGTGGCACCCTGTGAGCGGGAACATGCCCCACCCTGCCCAGCCCTGCTGTGTGTGCTCAGTGTGCTGCAGCCTGGTGACTCCTGGGCACATGTGAGAGGAGCACTGGAGGTTTTGGAAGCAGCCCAGAGAGCAGCTGGGGTTTCTGGCAGCTGGGAAGCTCTTGAAGATGGTTTCCATGCTTGAGAGGCACTTGGATGTGCTGCTGTTGGAAAGGGATGTCCCTCCACCTTTCCTCTCCCTTATTTCTTGCGTGGGGATGAAGTTTCCCCACCCTTTGGTGCTCCAGCTGTGAGGGAGACTCCCTGCACAAGGAGCCTGGGGAATGGCACAGCTCCAGGATTTTCCTGGCATTTTCCCAGCCTTCCTCAGCGGGCTGGCAAGGCGACCTTGACTCGTCTCATGGAGCAGTCAGACCCTGTAGCTACTGCTGCTGCTTAACACTGGCTTCATGCTTCTCAAGCCTCCTTCTCTCTGGCAGCAGAGGATGTAGATTTGGGGGAGAAAGTTTCTTATCAACCTCCTCACAGTTTGCAATGTCCACGTGACATGTAGAGGGTGGCAGCAGAATGGAACCCCAGCCCATATCCTCTTCCTCAGGTGACCTCTGCCTTGTGCCCACAAGGAAAGGGCTGTTACAGGTACTACACAGCAGAGGGGCTGGGATTCTCTCAGGATGGAACTTTATCAAACCCTCAGTACTGCTGAACTGGTGGCTTTTAGGTCCTGTTTTGGGCGCAGCTAGGAGACAGCTCAACTTTTGCTGGAAGGAAGGGACAAAGCAGAGGTCTGGGGGAGCTGGAGAGGGAGAGAGAAGGAAAGGGAGGGGAGACAAAAGGGCTGCTTCCTCCATCTTAGTCCCCACGAGGGTGGCTGGAACAGCCCACAGTGTCCCCTTCCTGCAGAGGGTTTTCTGCAGAGCTCCCTGCTCCACCAGGAGGGAATGAGAAAGCAATGTCAAATGTATGTTTGAAATGTCAACAGAAGGGCCCTGCAAGATGGACTGCAGTCTCGTGAAAGATTTAATTCTTTCTCTCCCTATGAAGAGAGATGTAATTCTGGATGGAAGATAAATTCAGGGGGAACAGGGCAAGGAAGGAGGGGGGAAGAAGGGGAAGAAGTGTGCAGGGAGAGGGAGGGACCGGCTGTCTCCCTCTTTCCCTCTTTCCCTCTACCCTGTGTGGGTTGCCTCTTACTCATCATGGGAAATAAGAACTGTTGCTTCATTATCTCGGCCTCCTTTATTTCTATCAGCTTATTTTCCCTTTCTGCTGCCTTTATCTCTGCATAGATGCCTATTGCAAAGGCCACCTTCACTTCACCCCCAGCCCCAAACAGCCCTGGCACAAACCCACTCCAAAGCATGGGGACACCAGTGGTGGCACAGGGCCCTTGGTGGGACAGCCATGAGGGAGCCAAGTGTGACAGCAGGCTGGTGACCAGGATACCCTTTTTCTAGGCCTGCAGGTTTTATACTGCCTAGGAGTTTGGTCTTGCTTTCTGACATGGGGTCTGATGCTGCACATCCAGGGGGACAACCAGGCTGAAGGGGACGGGGAGGACAAGAAAAGCATTCCCCTTATCTGCTCCCCACTCAGCACCATCATCTGCTCTGCTTGCAGAGGCTCTCTGCCTGTCCCTCTGCCTGCTGAGGGGAGCACAGGGACAGCCAGGGCTCCGTGGGACCTGCACGTGGGCTGTGCCCAGCAGCCTGCCCTGCCATCAGCACACAGGGACAGTGACAGATGTTCTGGTGGCCCTCCCTCACTCCCCTGCTGTGCCAGGGCTGGCACTCCGAGTGGGAGAGGGCTGGATGTCTGCAGACAAGCTCACCCGGAGCCTCTGGAGGCCTCTGGCATCTGGTAAAGGCAATTTCAGCCATAATCCCACTGAGGCCATGTGAGCGAGGCCAGGACTGGCTCAGGAAACATCTTCCCACCTCTGCAATTCCTGAGATAGAAAAGAAGTAAGTTCCCACCAGCAGCAGAGATGAAAAATTCCAATAGCAGTAAAAAAAAGAAAAATCTTGAAAACCCCCCTTTTGATTCCACTGAATAAGGGGTTTTTATATGCTTTCAAAACATTTTGATAGTTGCTTTTAGTTTCTAGTTCTTTTTTGCAAACTATAAATTACCTTAGATTTATTAACCTAAAAATTGATTCTTTCTTATTTCACATGTGTCAAAAATGGGACATTTTGACTTTTTGAGCCTTTTCCCAGGATTTTTTGTGAAGTGGGTAATTTGTCACAATTGATCCTTTTTTGAGAGGCTTTGAATTTCAACAAACTGGTATTTACTGCTGAAAACATAGTGAGTTGACAAATTCCCAAACCAGCTACTGTGATTTCAGTTTTCCAGAGCAGAGTGGAGGAAGATACAAGTACATGACAAAGACCTTTACACTCTGGGTGGGGATGCATTCTGAGAATGGGTGCTTCTTGGGCTTTTCCAGCTCTCTGTGCAGAGACCTGGAGCTGAGAAGGGTGCAGTGTCCCCTCCTGAGTCTCCTTGGGCCACCTGTGTCCCTGCCAGGGAGCAGAACAGCTCCATGACTCCACTTGCAGCTCCCACAGAAACCACAAGCACTGGCATCACTGGCATCTGTGCTGTTGGACTCACTGCAGCGTTAAACCTTGATAAATGCCTTTAATATTTAATTGGTCTTTAAAAAAGATAAATAGGCAGGATATTAAATGCAACTCCTCAGGCAGAGTAAGGCAAGTAATGAATGTTACCCACGACTGGTGGCATCTGCAAAATGCACTTTTAGTGTGGTTTGAAACCAAGGGCTTGGGAGATGTTTCCTGCTCTTGTTTCCCAGATGGAGTTTGTAGGTGCTCAGACATGGGACTTTCACTTTGGAAATGGGATGTGGGATTCTTTACACACCCTCCACCATGTCTGCTGATGAGGTCACCAGAGGTTCTCCTGCTCCAACCTCTGCCAGTGACCTCAGCCAAGCAGAAGGTGAGAGTTCCAGCCATTAAAAGGTGTTTCCTAAGGGTCCAGCAGTTTTTGTGCCATTTACAGTAGTAGATAGGGACAAAAAGCCTGGGGAGTTCAGACTGGAATAAGGCCACAGAGCCAAATTAGGGGTCTAAGTCCCAGAGCACAGAGCAGCACTGCAAAGTGGCATCTGCTCAGAATGTTTCAGGATTTGCCTGCAAATTCCCACTTCCAGCTGTGCCAGGTTTTCAAAGGACTTCAGCTCCAGCACCATGTGTCCTGGAGTCAGTCCATGCCTTGGGAAGTTGATGTCACTGACCCACTGTGACATGAGATCACAGTCAAGAGCTCCAGCCTGGCTATGGGCAAGTTATGGACTCTGCAGTGGGTGTATGGGCAGGTAACCCTTGGGAAAATGAAAACAAACAAAGCCCTACTCAGATACCTTTTGAAGTTCACTGGAGGTTCAGCAGTGCAGGAACAGCACATTTAGGTTTTAGGGGAAGCTGTGGTTCAGTCATGATCCCCTGACCAGGAGCCCTCCCAGGGCAGGTGGCAGTGATGAGAAGAGCATCCTGTTCTGCCATCTCCAGCACACCTGTACGACCACTCCAGTGTCACCAGCACAAGTGGTGGCTGAACCTCTGCACGTCTACAGGCTGATTTTTCAATCAGAGGAGCACTCAAGCTGCCCAGAGTTCAGGTCCTTGTCTTTCTGATGCCACTCCAGTGTGATCAAGTGGGCTGAAGATCCCAAGGGAAGAAGCTTTGCTATGGAGTTGCTATTGCCTGGGGCTCTTGGGCTGGGGGTGGCACCAAAATAGCCACTCTTCCAGCTCAGCTCCCTGTTGTTCACCCACAGCAGTGTCTGAGCCACCATCAGCTGCTTCTAAATATGGAGAAATGCTGCAGGCCCTCGGCAGCTACGCCGGGGAGCTGCTGCTAAACGCCCTGGAATAATGATCCTGCTGCTGGGAGGCCCTGGAAGAACAGAGGAGACAGGAGGGAGCGGAAGCAGCAGCAACAGCAATAATAACTGAGGAACAATCCAGCAGGGAAGGGCTTTGATCTGAGGGCTGGGAGACAGGTCTGCTGTCTGCTGGGGATTTGCCCTGCACAGGTTGAGGGAAGGAACAGGGATTTGTTGGGGGAGGGAATAAGAGGCAGGAGCTACACCCCACCCACATGGTATTGTGCCCTCCTCAGCCACGTTCTGTGTGCAGCAGGGACATCCCTGCCTGGTCACAGCCTTCTGCTCTGCCTCCCTCCAGATGGAGTGGGTGGGGGTGGCTGCAGGTCTGCATCAGCCAGATCTCACAGCTCTGCCCTGTGGTGCAGGCAGGCCCTGCCTGCCCCGTCCCACTGCCTGCCCAGGGCCCTGTGCCAACCAGCAGAGCAGCATTTCCCAGCCAGGAAACACACACCCTGCACCTTCTTCACTCACGGAGCTCCTCAAAACCCACCCAGAGCAAGGTGGAAGGAGCCACTGCAATCCTGCAGGAGCCGGAACCATGCAACTCTCTGCCTTTTCCTTTCTCTCTTTTCCTTCCTCCTTCTTTCATTTTTCTTCTCTCTCCTCTGCAGAACCAAAACATTTTGGAGACTCTGCACTCCGTGCTAGCCTATTATTCACAGAACCTCCTATCTCCCTGCTTCAGGATGCTGCCTGGATCCGACCAATTACCAGCTCCCTTGATGTATAACACCATAAAACCCTTAACCTCATTATAGAAAATTTCTTTTGAATGGCCTTTAAAAACCATCTCATTACACAGGAAGAACTGTAATTACCTTAACGAGACTGAGATATTGTGCGAGCAAGTGCGTTTGGGCTGTCAAAACAGGAGCAGTGGGAGATCATCTCCAGCCGGTTTCGCCACAAGGGCAAACACTTTGTAATTCCCTCCCCTGTGCAGCTCCTTATCCCGGCCCTCCCTCTCCCCTCACTCCTCCTTTCTCCACGCCTTCCCTGGGCAAACACAGCTGCTCATGTTGCTCTGCTTCCCAGGGTAAAGCCCATCTTCCTCAGGACTTGTCTCTGAATCTCCTGGTGTCTGCAGTGTGAGCAAAGCTCTCGCCGATGATAACTCACGAGGGATGCTCTCAGAGGGCTGCTGTGGTCTCTGCACTGAGGGCTGGGCCAAATAGAGCCAAGAAGGTGATGATGTGGCTCCTGGGACATGCCACTGTCACAGCTGAGGGATGACAGCTTTCCCAAGCAAAGCCATCTGGTGTGACGGGGAGGGCTGAATGCCTATTTACCTTCACCATCTTCCAGCCAGGAAGAAAAACACCTTTTTTGCAGGGCACACCATCTCTGCTCCTTCCAGCCGTGGCCTCTAGTGATCTTAAGGGCAGGGGTCTATCCTTGAAGTCTGTCAGGATTTGGCTCTTTGCTGACATGATGCAGCTCATCCCTGGAGGGGGCCTGAAGGGGTTAAGGTTTTTTTTTTTTCATTTCTGCATATTTGTGACTCAAATGAAGATTTATATTTTTTTCCAAACAAAAATTTTTCCATCCCATCTGTCACTAATGTCAAGGCATTCCTTTGCCCAGATCCATTTTTTTATAAAGAAAAAATAAAAATCTAACATTATTTTAGAAAAATCTGAGTGCGTGTTGCCAGAGCAGTGACGTGTTCCCTTTCTGGAGAAGGAGCCGTGTAACCCCTGGTGTTCATCCCCAGGGCTTCCCCCACCCTTGCCCCCACTGGGCGACTCTGCCTCCTTCTCCTGTTCTCTCCCGGGATGTTTCTGGCTGTTGATTCTTTACTTCTGTCTTTTATTATTTTTACCTCTGGGTCGGGGTCTTTTTTTGGGCGTGTTTTGCTGTTGACAAAGAAGCTCAGGACAGTGAGAGCTCAGCTGGCACGAGTCAAGCTAATTGTTCACAGCAGTTGTTGCCCTAATTGCCCTAATCACCCTAATCACCTGTACCTGGAGCTGCCCCCCCACTCCTGCTCAGAGCTCTATCTAACCTCAGGACTGGATCTTTCATACTTTTTCCAAGCTTCAACATGGGTGGATGTGTCTTCTTGGGCTCCAACCTGTGGGTTCTGGGGCCTCGTTTGTTGCTGTTGGGGGACCTGGCTGCAGCTCCCACCTGCTCCTGCTGTTTTTGGAAGCATGGGTATGTGCCCCATCACGGAGGGCATCCCTCAAACCTTCCCTGAAAGGAGAGCCAGCCAGCACTGTATCCTTGTGCTCTGGGGACACGTTTCTGAAGCCAACCGGTGAATGTTGACCTCACAGCAGGGGAGCTCTTGCTATTGCAGCCTCTGTCTGTGAGAAAGGTTAACACCTGGGGCTCCCCATGGCCTCGGGAGCAGGCAGAGGGAGTGCCGGTGTTACACAGAGGGAGAGTCGTGCTTTATTTCGTGTAAGATGGCTTTGCTGGACAGCAGTTGAAGAAAAGGCTGTGAGGGAGGCAGCTGTGCTGTCCTTGCTGCTGCATGCTGTGCTTGCCCTGCTGCCTGCTAGCAGGGCTGGTTTTTCCTTTCATTCCCCTGAATGCCTTGAGGGAGGCCTGGACTCACAGTCTCCTCTTACATCTACTAAAGATGGCTGATAATCACCTCGGGTAGTTGCCTTCTCTATCCCGTGTGTGTGCCACAGGCTCTGGGAAATGATCTCCGTGCTTGCCCCTACCTAAGTAGCAGCCTCAGGGTTTTCTGTGGCAGCAGTCAGGGCCGTTTCTGCAGCCTTCCTGCTGCTCTGGCCTCTGTGCTGTAGGAGCACAGCCCTGCCTTGTGCTTTCCTGTGATGTGAGGTTTTTATTGTAGGATCCGTACCAGGGTGGGCAGGTCCTCTTGCAGCAGCAGCTGGTGTGTTTGGGGCAAGGATGGGCGTGGTGCAGGACCCTGCTGCCTCGGGGACCCCGCAGTAGGAGCAGGTCCTGGTCTGCAGCTTGTGCTGGCTGAGGAGTGTTCCTGTCCTGCTCTAACTGCCCTCTGGAGAGGGCTCTGCTCAGCCTCGATGTCTCTGACCTTTTCAGTGTCGTGCAATAGCATTGGCTGTGGAGCTGCTTTCGGAGCTGCTCGCTGTCTAATGAGCCTGTGGGGATTGGGGGGAAACGGGCAGCCAATAAAAATATGGAATATTGAAAAGGTCAGAGCTATTTAGTGGGGACACAGTAACTCACAAAACTTCTCGGGTGTTGCATCTCTGGTTGCCAGCCCCTGGATGTGTGCCTGAGTGCAGGGGGCTGTGGTGGCTGCATTGCACGTGCTCCTGGGGCAGGGCTGAATTTTCCAGGTGTGCCAGGACCCTCTGTGGGTTGGCACATTGGCTGCACCTCTGCAAGAAGGGTTGGAAAACCCTTGTCCAGAAGGAGCCTTCAGAACTTGGGCCTTGCTTGCATCTCTGTGGAGGGAATGGGGAGCCTGGGTCAGGGTGTTCTCTGGCATTGCTGGCAGGTTCCTGCCATAATTCCAGCAGACAGGGGCCTGTTTGAGGTTCAGTGTTGTGCTCTGGATCTGTGCCCCAGGTGTCACAGGCAGGGACCACAGACCTTCTCTGAGGTACTTGCTGGGGCTGAGGGTGCAGCTCAGAGTGCATCCTGAGCCAGCTGTACCTTTCCCGTGCCCCTCCTACTCACTAACAAGGGCAAAGCTCTCATCCAAAGCTGTGCTGATTGAGCAAACCTGTGCCTTATGGGGAGTGGGGAACGTGCATCCAGAAGTTCCCAAACTGACTCCATTTGTCCAGTGTTAGTACAGAGGGGAGTCTCCCCTCTCTGCCTCTGACCCCTTCTAGTCCTCAGCTCTGTCCCAGCACATCTGTCACCTTGTCCTCTGCCACAGGCTGCTGGCTGGTGGAGACCTCACCTCTGCAGCCAAGGTGCATCTGATGGCCTTTGTGGTGGCAGAGCAGGGTCAGTGATCTTGCCATATGCCATGTGCCAGCAGCAGAGGGAAAAAAGGTCTTTTAAAACCCATCACACCATTTCACCTTGCCAAAATTGTCGTGACAATGCAACACTGAAGGCTTCGTGACAGCCCTGTGCCCCAGTGTTGATTACTGGGAAATACAAAACAGCACTTTGTGCAGCCCCCTTTCCTGTAGGCAGGAGACATTTGGAAATGACAATTCATTGAGCTTAACAGTAAAAATTTAAGTTCTGGGAGTGAAACCAGAGCAGCAGGGGGAAAGTGCATGTTGGTGCCAGGCAGGCAGCAGCCAGGACCATGCACTGGCACAGCAGCAGGTCTCACCCTGGCTGCTGATTCTTCTGCAGACTCTGTGCTCAGCAGTTGTGACTTGGGCAAGTTTCTGGCAGAGGAGACAATGCCTGATGCTGCTTTCTTTGGTTAGATGTGATGGTTGGATTATTCTGTGGGCTCCCCACAGTTGTGTTGCTGCGTGCCCAGTTCTTGTGTGTGCCTTGACCCCAGCTGTGGGCACTGTGGATGTCTGCCCAGCCTGGAGCTTTTTACAGCCCTTGGCTTTGTTATTCCAAGTGTTCCTGTGGTGTCCTGGGGACAGTCTGTGTGATGTGTAGTTCAGTAAATACGTAATGGGGTGTTTTAGGGCTTTATTGCTTTTATGCAGCACTAATGTAATGCTATTTAGAGAGCTCTGGCACACCCATCAGCAGCTCGAGTGGAGGGAAGGAAGGATGTTCTTCCTCTCCAAGCCCATCATCTTCCCCACTTGATGCTCTCAGCCATGATATAGTGGTCTAAAGGTGACAACTTGTCTCTGTGAGCACTCTGAAAAGCAGGCAGTGGGATCATTAGAAATGACTGTGGATTGGCCCTGTTTTAAAAGGGAGCAAAATATTTGGCCAAAGTCCCATTGGAGCATTTTCAGCTTCTGTGAAAACCTTCTGCTAGACAACTTGTTTCTAGAGTTCCTACCAGAATCGGGCTCTTGGGTTTCACATCACCTCTGTGAGGAGCTGCAGGTGCTCTATAGGGCTTTAGCCAGCCTAGGAGGTGTCAGCAGGCCTTAGCTATGTGTTGGATGGAGGTGGAAACACTGCCTTGCTTCAGGGCAAGAACTTGGCTCTTGTTCCTACCTCTGCCCATCTTGCAGGCTGTTCCTGGGCAGGGCTGCTACCCAAGAGCAAAGCCTGTTCTGTGGTGAGCCTTGTGTCCCTGTCTCACCACAGCACTGGTGGGAACGGGCTGGGACTCCCATGTGGATGGGGGCTCCCTGTGGGTTGTAGAGGTGCTGTGATTCTGGAGTGGCACCTCAACAGTTTGGGCCCCTGGCACTTAATAACTGCAATACCTAATTTTAGTGTAATGGCACTCATTCAATCTGCTGTTCCCAGAATGTGCAAGTGACATAAATGAATGTTACACAGAAAAAGTCTAGTTTCTAGTGTGAGATCAATAGATCATAATGTGGTGATATTTGAAAATACATCTTATTAGCAGTTCATATTTTGGCACTTTCCATGGATTCCCATGAGCTCCCTTCCCTGCTGCCCCAGGGAGCTGCTGTGCATGTGGTTGCTGACAGCATCAGCAGTCCTGTGAGATAATATTGCTTGTGCTGGATGTCACTTTGTGGCTTTTATCCCATGGGAAATGAATGGAGAGAGGTTGGAGTGCTGTTGGTCACTGCAGGGCAGAAGCAGGAGCCTTTGGCATCTTGCAGCAGTAATGAGAAGGGATTCTTTCTGAGCTGGCTCAGGGTGTCCAGGCAGGCAGACACCACAGAGCTGACATGGTGTGGTGCTCTTGTGAACCAGCCTGAACAGAAAAGTGAGGTAGGGAGGGAGCCCATGGCTGCCCTCCTGTCCTGGATAAAGATGGAGGTTCATTGGCAGGATGCTGAGCACACCTGTGTGAGAAGAGGCTTTGAGCTTTCAGGGCCCAAACAGCACCATTTACCTGCACTGATGAGAAGTAATGTGAGGGGCCCCCATGGCAGGGCATGGCTTTGCCTCAGCACAATCCTTCTCAGCTTCAGCTTTTGGGGGCTTTGCAGAGGCCCTTGTTTGACAGCTTGAAGTGACTTCCTTGGGGCCAGGAATCAGGGTGAAGGCTGGGTGTGTTTTGTCTGTGGCCTGGGGTCTCCAGTTACTCCTGTGCTTACCTCCTCCTCCCCACGTGCAGTAGATGGTGCCGGGTTGATTTGTTTGCTGGGTTGATTTGTTTGCATGCATCAGGCTCTTTGGCAAGGGGTTAAGAGCTGAGTTTTGCAGCCAGCTGTAAAAATATCCCTGCAGGGCATGTGCACTGCACCTCTCCCCTCACATGCCTTGTGCTGCTTCCTCCTCCTCAGGAGGAAGCTGATCTCCTCTGCAGGCCTCACCATCAGAGCAGATTAGAGCAGCTCCCGGCTCCGGAGCTGCAGAGGAATTGCCAGGATCAGAGGTTTGGATTGTAGCTGTGGGGGATGATCCCTCTTTCTGTAAGGCTGGATGAGAAAGGTGGTGTGCAGTCATTCTGCATCGGTGGAGTGTGCTGGAGAAGATGCACTTCCATCTGGTCCCCAGAGCCAACAGAGCTGTGCTGGGCTGTGCTCAAATGGAAGATGCTTGTGTACACTTCTGTAAGCAATGAAGTGACTCAGGTTGCCCACTCAGTCTTCTCCTTCCACCAGAATCCCTCCGGATGTGTCTGAAGCATCCTAAATAAGACCTGTGTGCACTGTGCTCCGAGGTGGAGGCTGCACTGAGCTGCTCAGAAAAAAATAGGCCATTGCTTTCCTCACGCAGGCAGGCATTTAAAGAGCCTGTGAGGGAGGAGTGTGGGCATGTGGCTAAATCAGAAGTGAGGAGCTGTCCCCTCCTTTGGCACCTCACCTGCCTCCCATGAAATGGGGCCACTGGGAAGCCAGGCTGCAGGCTGGCTGGCTGTTTTTGGTAGCTTGCTTGGTGGCATTGGCTTTGTGTGTTGCTCCCAGCACCCAGCAGAAATCACTAGGGAGAAGCAGCTCACTTTTTGCCTTGCCTTTCTGACCATACTTGCCAAAATGGCTCAGGTTTTTACCTTTTCTCCCAGAAAAGGCAACAGCAAAACCTGCTTGCCTGAAATGGGATTAGGCAATTGCCCTTACAGGAATCCCTGCCTTGCTTCCCTGATCCTTTCTTCAGCCAGTTGCCCAGGCAATGCATCTATCTCTGCCTTCCAACCTGAGATCCTGTCTCTTCACTAATTAAATGAGGAATATCACCTCTTTATAATTGTCAGTTGATTTCAAATTAAAAAGGGACCTATCGGACCAAGAAGAGCCTTATCCTCCCTCTGGGGACTGCCTTCCTTTTTATTTAAGTTTTTTTTCCAGGCTGATAATTCCATCTGAAAGTCTCCTGTGATACTGTGGTAACCCTTGGATGCCATTCAAGTGCATCCTGGCCCCTGGTGTGTGCTCATTGCCTCCTAATTGCTCTAAATAAGTTGGGAATGATGAAATTAAAGTGCCACTGATATGAGGCAGCCCTGGCACGCTGCAGTTACAGGCATATGAGGGATGTAGACAGATGGGGAGATGTTAGGATAATAGGTATTAACTGCAGATTTTACCCTGTTTGGGTTCCTCATCTAAGCATAGTTCAACTTCTTGGTGCAGCAAGTTTGGCAGCTCCTGTGCTGGTGCTCCAGCTGAGCATTTGGTATGGGTTGGTGATGTGCAGGACATAAAACTCTATAACCTCCCTTAGTTTCTCAAGGGTTCCTGGGTGACGGACTCCCCAGGGACAAGCACATGCACAATAATCCTGAGTCCACACAATGTCCCCAGGCTGTAAATCCTGGGTTGCTCATCCTGCAGGCAATGTGGTTCAAACTGAAACAAATAGATGTGGGGTGCTGGATCTGTTCTGATTCATTGAATAGGGCTTGTTGTTCTCTTCATTCCCTTAATCTGTAATTTTGGAAGTTGGGTTCAGGTTTCAGACCTGAAACAGCTGAGTTTGAGGTTCTGATGTTGAACCAAAATGAGTGGGTAGTCCCCCTGCCCTGGCATGCAGGAAAGTTGGGCTGACATCCCAGTGTGCCTGGGAGCAGCGTTCCATGCTCCTGACCTTGCCCTGGAGTGGGGACAGCACTAGCAGGGGATGTGGGGGCTGCTCTGGGCAGCTGGGAGTGTAATTCAGGGAGCTGGTTGGTGTAATTCAGTAGCTGCTCTTGTGCTCTGCTCAGCTGGAAGTGTTGCTGCTTTTAGTGTCCTTTGCTCTGAAAGAAAAGAGACTATTTTTGGCATATGTAGTCAAAGGAGGAGAATGATACCTTGCTGGCTGGTGGTGTTGCAATATCCCATTGCAGCAGAGGGGTCTGGATAAGACCTGACTTCAAATCTTCAGCAAAGGGAGTTTTGTGACAATCTGTTCCCAGCCAGAATAGACTCATCACATCACCCACAGGGTGAAAGTCATCCCAGTCCAGCGATTCAACACTCATCCCCATGACTCAGTATCCCATCCCTGATCCTGCAGCAAGAGCTGTCTGGGCATGGTACCACGATGCTCAAGGAGAGCATCTTGGCCAAAGCACCCCATTTTTGGAGCATGCAGGAGTGGCTTGTCCCAGAGATGAGCATTATCAGTCTGCAGGTAGTTTTGTAGCCTTACAGGTGTGCTTGGTTTGGTGATTGTGCAGTTAATAGTTTTCTGAAGATGGATGGCAGGTACAGCACAGCAGTTTGATTTCCAAAAAAATGCCAATCATTCTAATCACTTGCCTAAGATTTGGGTCAAGTCCAGCCACCTGGCTTTGGATAATAACTCTCCCAAGCCTTCTTGAGCTAGTCTTGTGAAGCATCGGCGTTCTCAGGACAGTTGAAATGGATGGGAGGTGCTCTGACATGGCAGCCAGCTGGCCTCCAGGATGGATGGCTGATTGCAAAGAGATGGAAAGTTACATTTGCTCAGTCTGAGCCAATTCTATTCCTGTAACTGGCCTTGGCTGTGACTTTGGCTTCCCTGTGGCTCATCGGATGCTCACCCTGCGACGTGCTCACCTGGAGGCTTTGGGTTGAGATGGCAGAATCCCTTGCTCTGGGCAGCCCTCCAGGCTCAGGGCTCATCTATCAGAGGAGTTCAAGACCTCTGAATTCTACCTGTTGCACATTTAAAGGCCAGGGGAGTAGATTTATGACTCTGCTCTGACCTGCTCTGGAACAGAAGCCAGAACTTGTCCCTGGCTGATTCCTTTGTCAAGTGTGGCAACTCTGGATGCACTCAGGCGTGTGGTTCCCAAAAACAGGAGCTGCAGGGCCTTGGCTCTGCTGGCAGGCAGCAGAAGTCTCCACAAGGCTCCCATCTGTTCCTAGCTGGGATGTTTGGAGTAATCTCTTGGAGTAAGGGGTGCTCCCAGAGTGCCTGGGCCTGCCTGGATTGTCACTGCCCGTCTGCATGAAGGATCATGGGCATGCCCAGGCTGGTCTTGGTGGCTAAAAGTTCAAATCTCTCCAACACGTGGTACCTCCAAGCAAACAGGAGGTTGTTATAATGGCTGTAAATCCCTACATGCAGGAAACACCCAGTGTTTGGAGGGGTTTAGGTGTAAATTAATTCAGTTAACTTTCTCAAAAGGATCTGTGAACTGCAGGGTTGTCAGCGTGATACCAGCTGTGCTTTCTGGTGGGCCAGTCTCCCTGGGGCCCAGCACCCTGAAGTGCCCTGCTTGTGTTCAGGGGGATGCTCCCACCCTTTGCTGCTGCTCCCTCTGCTTGGTTAGAAGTGCTCCCAGTTGCAGCCCCTCTACAGCTGGGGTCTCAATGCAGCACATGGAATTCTCAAAAGAAGCCAAGGTGTGTGCTGTGAGATCCACTCCCAGTGAATCTGTTTCTCCTCATGTTGCTTGTATGTCTGTCAGATCATCTCTGCTCTTCCTCTGCCTCCTCTTTCCTTGGCCACTTCCAGGAGGAGGCTGCCTCTGGGCCCTGTGCCCTGGGCATGGATAGGTGTGTGCCAGCTCCCACCAGGAGCCATCCCCTTCCCTGCATGGCTGAGCACAGCACAGTACATCCCTGGGCCTGCAAGGAAAAGCTCCTGGTGACTTCCATCAGGAAACAAGCTGGGTACTTCCACAGGATCCTGGAAGAGGGCAAGCAAGGGGCAGGGCTGGCTCATCCGTGCCAGCACTCTGGGCTTTGGCCTGTGCTGAAATTGGCTGTTCCTGCCGAGCATGGAGGAGGAGGAAGGAGCAGTGCTGGGTTGAAAGCCCTGGTGAGCTGGGCTTGGCATGGGTGTGGGAGGAGGGAAGGAGCAGTGCTGACTGCTCCCAGGAAGAGCCACAAGAGCTGTCACATGTGTCACCCTCTTTTTGGCAGCCCCAGCCTGCTTGGCCATCAAGTGCAGATAAAAAGGCCGAGCAGGCACTAGGACTTGTTTTGCCACCAGAAACTGCTTGATGCTGTAGGCAGCTGCCTTCTTGGTCTGTGTCGTGCAAAGCCTGGGCAGGGATTGGTCTGGGAGTTTATTTGGGGAGCAGATCCCTTGGAGTGCTGCCCTGGTGGTGATGGTGCAGTTTGTTGCATGAGAACTCTGCTAATTGGGCCAAGCTTCAGTATTTTGTGGGCTTTGCATCCCCTCCAACCAGGGCAGTGTCAGGCCCTGGCTGGCACTGAGCAGGGCAGGCTCCTGGTCCCCCCTGCCCCAGGTGCCCAGAGCTGTCCTGGCATTGCTGGGCAGGGCGGTGAGCGGATGGAAGGATTTGTTTTCCCATCTTCATTCCTTGTGCCTGAGATTTCTTTCCAAGAGCCTTTCACCCAGAGGTGAAGTCACTCACCATGGCCACCTTCAGCAGCTGCTTCTCTGCATTGTGGGTTGTAAATGTCCCCTTAATTTAGTGCCTGCAGTGCACTAAAGCAGCAACCTTAGCACAGCCTCTGCATAATAACCAGAGAGGCTCTAGATCCTGAGCTCTGACACACAGCACTCTCCTTGACTGCTGTAGTCCCAGGGGCTGATGTCTCCTTTACCCTGGGTGCCTCAGCCTCCCCACCACTTGCTTTTGAAAGATAACTCCCTGTAAAATAGAGGGATTTAGTCTAGTCCAGCCAGGCAGGTCAGTCCAGGCAGTAATGCACTCACATTCTAAATGTTTCCATTCTTTTGGCTAAACTTCCTGGTGAAAGGTGGTTTTTTCTCCTTCACAAAAGAGGATAAGAGCTCTGACCTTGAGGAGAGAAATGATGAGGGTTCAGAGTTCTCTTTCCTTTTTTTGTTGCTATTTTTCTTGCAAAATATTCCAGTTGAGAGGGATTTTTTGCTTAAACAATTTATACCCAGTGGATAGATTTATTCTGTTAAGCTGCCAGCCACAAGAAAGCCTTGTTATTCCCTGTGGCATGGATTTTTTTTTTCCCCTCAATACTCATAAATACTCTTTCCTAAATCTGAGTTTTTACAACTTGAAACATGAGGGACCAGGTATTCCTGCCCTGTTCTGATGCTGGAAGAATCAGCTTCCTTTTCTTCCCTGACCCTGGGTAACCTGAGTGGTGCTCAGGATCGGTTGTTAAATATCCCTCTGTCTCCCCATGCCTGATCCAATTCTGCTCCCTTGTTATTTCCATCTCTCAGGGATAAAGGATCTGCAAAAAATTACTTTTTTGAACATCCTGGAACCAAGAGGTGCTTTGGAGGCAACACTTCCGAATCCCACCTGGCTGCCCATTCCCATGCCTCTGCTCCCAGCCAACACCCTGCTGTCCCGGCTTTTAGCAGGAACTGGGCAAAAAAATGTTACCTGGTTTAGCACCATTATTTCAAGGGAGAAGAGGAAAATGTGGAGGTTTGGTTTGAAATTATTTGAGTAAACGTGGCAGAAATGCAAGGACTTGACAGCGGAGTTAGTTTAGATTGGGGTAGAAAAGAGGAGACTTAAAATGAAAAGTGGGCTCAGAGGGAGGGAAAAAAGGCAATTTTTCCTTTCAAACACATAAAACTTGGCTCCTTTGATGCTGATGAATCACTTGATACTCTTTGTGAAACCATTCCATATGACAAAGCCAGTTTTCCAGGCTGGAATTATTGCTGGTGGGTTTGGCTGTGGTAGCTCCTTGTACCCCTGGTGCCTGCCTCAGTTTCCCTTCCTAGAATCACAGAATGTTTTGGGTTGGAAGGGACCCTCAAGCACACCTTGTCCCAAACCCCTGTCATGGGCAGGGACACCTTGCACTAGACCAGGTCACTCCAAGCCCTGTGCAGCCTGGCCTTGGACACTTCAGGGATCCAGGGGCAGCCACAGCTGCTCTGGGCACCCTGTGCCAGGTCCTGCCCACCCTCACAGGGAAGGATTCCTTCCTAATATGTAATCTATTCTTCTGTTTTTTGTAGTTTTTCTGTGAGGTTTGGGGTATTTCAGCTGCCTCATCTCTCCCTTTACCAGGGTGGGCTGGTGCAGGGACCCACATGGTGCTGGCAGCCCCTCCCTTGCTCCAGAGATTTAGTTGAGATCTCCCAACTCATTGCAGTGGTGAACCCAAGACAGCATCCCTCCCTTCCCAGGCAGCTCTGTCTCTCCATGCTTTTCCCTTCTTTGGAGCTCAGATTCTCAGCCTCCTTACCTCTCCACTAGTGCAATGTTTCAAGAACAGATGGGCTTAATTTCCGATTGCCGCCCCCTGAACTTGGGAGGAGGCTTGAGTTGGGAGCCAGTCTGCCTCTTGTTCCACGTGAGTCCATCCAGCAGGCTCCTGCCTGCCCTGCCCCTGTCAACACGGAGCCAAGGACCCGGCAAATTCCCCTCTCCCTGATGAGAGAGGCTCTCAGGAGTGATATTTTCTCTCTCAGTGGATAAATCCGTCTCCATGTTACCTTAGCAGTGGCGAGGGCTGAGCATCTTCTTACGGGTTGATACTGTCGAGATGCTTAGTCTAAGCTCCGTCTAATCCTCTTTCAGGGAGCTATCGGGCTGGTGATCTTCTACAAACAGGTTTTCCAACACCAGCCTCGGCATTTTGTGGTTTGTGATCATGCTGGAAGGGTGATGGTCCTGCTGCATCTCTGCTGCTGCTCCTGAGCTGAACCAGAGGTGAAAGGGAAAAGAAAATGAACCCACAAGTTTCTAACCTGAACTCTGGTGGATTTGGGGTTTAGGTGTCTACTCCTGCTTCCATAGGGTTTTGTGGCATGTGATTTCCTTATCCAGCTTCTTGTGGAGCATATATCAGATTTTTATAACTGATTTTGTGTTGGATTAAAGCTTTGGGGTGATTTTTTGACAGCACCCTCATGAATCTGGCCTGTTGTGCTTCTGCCAGTATACCCTGGGAATCTTGTCACCCTTTGGGAATCAATAGCAAACGTAAAGCAGCTTCAAAGTATTTCCATTGCCCTTCTGTGTGCCGAGGCCCAAAATTCAAGGCAGAATTTAGAGGTGCTGCAATGTGCTTGAAAACTCTTGGACTGTTGGACTTGGCAATGAAAGCCTGATTCCTGCTTGCTGAGAGTGGGAGCCTTGTGTGTGGTCGCCCTCCATTATCACATTGTCACCCAGACATCTGCGTGTGGGGATGGAGTCACCTGGCAGTGGTGCTGGCAGGAGGCAGTTGTGGGGACTGGCACCCAGGGCATGGGAGAGAGGCTGTTGGTAAGATCTGATCAGCACCAACCTGATTGTCAGACCTCATTCCTGAGATCTGGTTTTGACCACTTTTGGGATGGACATTGTCCCTCCTGGAGCGAGGTGAGCAGAGCCCATTCTGCCACGGGGTGGGCTCCCTGCAGGGAGCACTGGGAGCGAGCAGTCCCTTGTGGAGAGGGCACATCCCTTGGCACCTCCTCACACTGTCCCCTTCCTCCTGTCTTGCAGGGCTGTGTGTCTGGGGCTGAGCCAGGTGCCCCCTGCTCGGCGCTGGGTCCCATGAGACAGGCAGGACCGCCCTGTCCCTCGTGCCCGGGGCCGCAGCACCCGGCTCTGCCCCCGCTGCTGGGGACCCCCTGCCCGCCCCCCGAGCAGAGCTGCAGAGAGCTGCTGCCACGGTAAGTCCTGGCCTCTCACCTTCCTTTCCCAGAACACTGCCCTGCAGAAGGACGTGCTCAGGGTCACTGTTCCTGTTGACTCCATGTGTGACCCCCGGCTGCAGTGGGCTCACAGCGTGAGGTGTGTGCTCTGGCCTGCAAAAAAATCCTCTGGGGGAACAGCTTATGCACCAAAAAAATTCAGGTTCCAGTCAACAGACTCAGCTCACGAATTCAGGTTGTATTTAGCAAGTGGCTTTGGCTGGGAAAAAAAAAAAGTGAAACACTGAAAAGTTTGATTTTGACATTTTCAAAATGAAACCTTTCAGCCATCTGTTTCAAGATGACATTTCATTTTGAAATTTTTCTAGGGTTTTTTTTTTTTTCCCAGTGTGGGGGGGAAGCCACCTACAAACAAAATGGAAGCTTCACTTCAGCCCAAACAAAATGTTTCATTCAGCCCCAGATTATTACTGGAGCTTTAAAATTTGGCAAAGAAAAAAAAGTACTTTGGTCATCCTGAATTACTTTCTTTTCTCTGTCTAATGACCAGGACAAAAGATGAGCGTGTGAGGGAGTGGGAGCTCTGGGGCCCATAGCACGCAGTGTTGGGGATTTTTGAGTGGGAGTTTGGGAAGAGCCTGTGGTGGCAGAACATGTTGTACCAATGACTTTGGTGATGGCAGCAGCCTGTGGGAGCCAGTTTTAGCTACAGCAGAAAGCTTGTGCTAGAGAGGAGAGCGTGCTGTGCTGAGCCCACCTGGAGTCAGCATCCTCCCAGGCTCGGGGGGTGGCCCCAGTGTCCAGAGCTGTGCTGGGTGCCAGGGGTACATGGAAGGTCTCACCCAGTGCCACTCCCTCCCTGCAGAGCAGCAGCTGTGCCTGTTATCTGTTTTCCCCATCTGGTGTTTGGGAAAGCCCAGTTTGAGGAGATAAATGTGATGCAGAAGGGACCTTCTGGTCTGCCCAGAAATGTTTTGTAGCTCTCTTCAAACAGGAGAAACCACTCTGGGGATGGAGCAGAGAAGGAAGGGACTGGGAGGGGAGAACAAGACCCTCCCTGTGGGGCTGCAGGACAAGCTGCATGGGCTCCTCTTGGTCTCCTAATGACAAGGAGGAGGTGGTGATCTGACCCATATATCCCAAATCCCATCACAGCCAGCACCTGGGGAGCACTTCCACCACCCAGCTCAGCTGATACTGCCCAGTTGAAGAAAACAGCAGTGCTTTTCATTTACCACACCCTCCCCACCCCAGCCTATCCCAAAGGTGACCCTGTCCAGTCACACAGAACTGCTGGATGTGGAGGCAGGTGTTGGAAGGGGGCTGTGCTTGGTGGGGGCTGTGCTGGCTCATGCCCTTTGTCAGGAAGGAGGAATGGAGGGCTGGGTCATAGAAGGAGAACAGGAGAGCCCCAAAATCGTGCCATAAACAAAATCTGTGCAGCAACACAGGGGCCTGCAGGAAGGCATCCTGGGCTGGTTTCCTGGGAGCTGCTGGCACATCCTGGCTCCCCACAGTCTGGGCGTGCAGGAGTCCCACTCCAGCAGGAAGGCTTCAAACACAGCACTGCAGGCAGGTGTCTGGGAGCCTGGTGGGACAGCAGGTGTTCAGATCTGTTCACATGTGCTCCCATGCTTCTGTCAGCACTGGCTCCCTGATGAAGTGTTGTAGGGTTGCTGCCTTTGTTGCAGAGGAAAAAAAACTGGCTGTTCAGAGGTATGTAAGATTAGAAGGGATCAGGGTTGTTGCAGGTCTGAAATCAGTGTCTGCCCTTGTTTGGAGGGGAGCTGGTTGTGCCCAAACCTCTGCTGGCTGTTTTACAGGTGGCCATGACCCCAGGGTGGGAGTGGCAGTGCTGGGGAGAGTGGTAGGACCTCGTCCCTGTGGGTTTTACCCCACAGGGGATCCCTCCACCCTGCTTTGGGACAGTCTTTCCCCAGGCCTTTACTGGAAGCCCCTGAAACCTGAATCACGTGCCTCTGGGTTTGCATTTAGTGTTACCACCTTCCACTCTCTTTCTCTGTTTTCATTTCTCCCTCTTTTCCCCCCTCCCTCCATCTTTATCAGTAGCTAATGAAACAGGCAGGGAGAAACCCAATTCGTACAGTAATTAAATTTACTTAGAGGGTATTCAGCTGGAGTAATGAGAAGTTTAATTCAATGATTAGTTTTTTCTTTCATTAATTAAAAATGGAACAACGGTGCAGTTACAGTGGGCTGCATTGATCCTCCTTGTGGAAAGCTGCTGATGGAGGAGGAGGAGGAAGGAAAGCTTCTCATTTTATCTTCTCTGGATGCTCTCCCCACACACAGATACCTGTATTGTCCCCTGTTCCCAGCAGATCCCTTGCCCAGGTGTCCCTGAGTGACTCGAGGTGAGGGGTGCTTGGGGTGATGATGAGGAGAGCAGTGGCACAGTCCCCCACACAGGCCCTCTCCCCGATCTGTCCCCAGCCTTTCAGTTTTAAAATGGATTTGAAATATTTGCTGTGGGTGGAAGATTGAAAAGCAGGTCCCAGCCCACAAGAAGTTTGGGGTGGGAGAGTTGTTTTCCATCCTTGCTGAACAGATTTTGATCCATTTAAATATGTTAAACTCATAAACATGTTTTTAGTCTTTTAAAATAAGCGATGCGTGAAAGCAAAAAATAAGCCAAATAAGTAATTTCCCGTTTTTCTAATGCCTTCTGCAGGATCTTGAGCAATGTTAGGACCTCAGATGTCCTTTGAAGCATGATTGGGCAGGTTCTGTTCCCCTAAATTAGAGGCATTTGTGCTCCCACTTTTGACACAGATGGGCTTTTTTTGGTAGCTTTGGGAATTATAGGATCTGCTCATCTATGAGTTCCTAAGGAGGAGTAGACAGGAATAACCCCCCAAAAACCAAGGAACCATTAATGGGTGTTACAGCTCCTGTCTGTGCAGGAGCTGTGTGCATAAGGGGGCTGGGCAGGTGAGCAGGCTCTGCATCCCCCTCCCCTGTGCCCTCCCTGCCCACCTGTCTGCCAAGTCCTCTGCTGCTGTGGGGGCCCTGTGATGGGGAGAATTAGCCAAGGGCTGGGGCAGCAACACCTGGGTTTCGAGCCAGTGAGAGCCAAGAGCACTCAGCACCTTTGGACATCAGATACTTCAGCTTTTCTAGGGTTATCTTGGTGATAACTGCTCTAGGAAAGCTGGTGGGCAATGAGAGGCTTCTGGCCAGGCCAGCACTGTGTCCCTGTGCTGGGAAGACAGGGAGAGTCCAATGTGGGGCTGGAGCCCCTCCAGCAGTGTTCATACCTGCTTGAGGCTCCTCTGTGCCCCCTGTTTGTGGAGTGGCTCAGGATGCAGAGAAATGGCTTTTTATGGCAAGAAAGGAGGAAAACAATCCCCCTGCTTTGACATCATCTCCTGGAACAGCAAAAACTGTGATGGGAAATAGTGAATGTGGGGCAGTTTTTCCACACCTGCAGGAGAGTTGCAGCTGAGATCTTCTATCTCCAGCACATGGCTTGGCTGTGGTGGCAGTGGGAGGGAGCCCCAGGCTGGGTAAATTGGGGCACCCCAGTGGCTGTGCACCCCTCAGCTGGACCGAGCTCCTGGCATCTCTCAGGGCCCAGCTTATTGTCCCCAAGACTTGTGGCAGTGTTCTGGGCTGACCCTGGCTGTAACACAGCATCTCCAGATCCCAGTACACCTGGGTGAGAGCCCTCAGGCCCCCTGGGTCCCTGGGAGGCAGTGTGAGCCTTGTGCCTCATTGCTGGGGTCCTGAGCTGCCAGAGCCTTTTGCAGCTCGGTGCCTTGGTGATGTTTTGCAATTCCTGTCCTCTGTGAAGCATTTGGCTGGGATTCAGGGATGCAGCTGGGGACTGAGCTGCCTGGGGAGGCTTATGGAAGGAGGTGTAAGCCTGTGCTGGCCAGTGAGTGACATCTAGACTCGTAATCAGCTGCAGCAATGCCTTACAACAGTGTTTATCCGAGGGGTTTTGCATGCATGTGCTTCTTCAGAGATCACTGCAAATGATTCCCAGGTGCTCTGGCCCAAATCTGTCCTGGTAGCTGTCAGCAGATCAATGCTCTCCTAAGTACAGACCTGCTCTATTTCTGTGGGAAAATGGCTCTCTTAAGCAGTTCATTTTGGGCCTTCCAGCAGCAGGGCCACTAAATTTTGGTAGTTGTGTTTTTCTGTCTGTTACAGCCTGATTTATAACTTTTAAATATCAGCTTGGATGGAGATTGAGCTTGCCTGAGCTCAGTTTTGGGAGGGAGAGAGGGAAAAGCATTCACAGCTTTTTAATTTCTCTCCTGCTCACCTCTCACATGCTGGGTTCAAAGCCCTAATTTTGGTTTCCTTTTGCTCACAGTGCATGAGTGGAAAGCAGAGGAGAGGCCAAAGCCCAGTGCACACCTGGCACCTGATCCCTCAGCATCCTGCCTTCATCTGACCTAGGTAGGTGTACCCGAGCTCGGGGCATTGCTGTATGTGACACTCACATGCATTTGTTGTCCTGAGTCCAGGGCTGGACTGGTTTCCATTGCCAAAATGTGGTAAAAGTGCCTTTTCCTTCCCCCTTAGTCCGGGGTGGCTTCCCAGCCCTCCTGGTGGGGCAGGTAGAAGTGTTCAGTCAGTCCATTGTGCCTGCACAGGGGAGTATTTTACCGGGGGAGAGGCCTCTGAGACGAATATTTGGATGGTGGTACTTTGGAGAAAGGGCTTCGCGATGGGATTGTTGGGCTCTGCTCGGGAGGGTTTGCTCCAGCTCACGTTCCATCAGGGAGGGACAAACGCTGCCCACGTGGAGTGAGTGATTCGGCGCGGACAGCCGTAGCTCGGGAATGCTGGAGTGGTTTTATCTTCCAGGAGAGGGCGGGCGAGAGGGTCCTCCAAAAGGCGATGGTTTTCGAGATGTCTCTATCCTCACTGCGCGCTCCTGCCCGCCCTCCCCCGGCTCAGCCTCCTCCCCGCGCTCTTGCCGGGACAGTTAAAAAAGACCGGAGCAGGTTTTGGCTTGTTCTGCACATCCCCATCCTCAGCTGAAATCTGTGAGCTGTCAGCCCGATGCGGGAGATGCGTGAGACAGCAAACATCAGAGCTGACTGGGCTGAGGCAATTTCCCAGGATGTCAGTCCTCGAGAGAGAATAAAAAGGATCTCTCAGTGAAGAGCAGAGTTTGGTTTCCTAATGAAAAAGAAAAAAAATTAGGATGATTCAGGCATCTTTCATCTGCCACAGCTGGGGGAGGGTTTGTTGAAACTGGATGTTGTCCAAGGTAGTAGGAGATGGAGGAGTGTGCTGGGATCTCTGCTCAGCAGGAGTGGTGGCACTGGGAGAGGCACTTCCACCTGGGGCAGAGCACAAGGCTCACCTGGGATTGCCCAGGGGCAGTGTTCCATGCCTGGTTCAGGGAAAGGAGAATCAAAACAGTGAGACAGAACTCCTTTACACTCAGAAATGTAATTTCTCCCTTATGTTGTTCTTTGCTCAAAGCAAAGAGCAGGCTGCATAGGCTCAACCTGGTGCATGCAAAAAAGGGCCCTGTCCTTACCTTGCCTCACATTCCTGCGTGAGAGGAGCCTGTGGAGAGGCATTTCCAGCTTTGCAGAGAGGTATTTGTAGCTTCTTGTGGCTGTTTCCTGTTTTATGGTAATCAGGAATGAGCCCAGACGTCCCTCCCTGCTCCCACAGGTGCTGTGTGTGGATTGGGCCCTGGGGGAAGCTGTGTGTGAAGGATGCTCCGAGGAGGAGCTCCCACTGTGTCAGGGCTGACAGAGCAAGTACAGGGACCATGGAAATAGCAGTTTTCTGTGAAAATACCTTTTCAACAGCAAGTTCTGAAGTGCGTTTATTTTTAGTGATTGTCTCTTAAAACAAGATCCTGCTGGTTAAAGTCCTCCTGAAGATGTAAGCACCAAGAACCATCTGCTCTGTGTTTGGATTTGGGTATTTTCTTTCAGAGTGCTCTTTGCAAAAACTGAAGGTTTTTCCTAAGAACAGTATTTAAAAAATTAGGTGATTTTGGTTTTCCTTCTGCTTTTTCCTTTGAGAAAATGAGAAAAGTTATTTTCTAAGGAATTCAGGCTAATAGAGGTGGGGGTTGTCAGTTCCTCAGGCTGCTCTGTCCACTAAGTGGTGCAAGAAGAGGGCAGCCAGGCACAACTGGGGTCCCAAACACCCCACAGTCTCTTGCCCTGCCCAAAAGCTTGGAGGGGAGCAGGAATCTCAGCCTGAGCATCCTGTAGGCACATAAGCCCTCTCCCCAAGGAGCCTGCAAACCTTGGGCTGGATGATGTGGTCAGAGGCTTTATTTAGTTCTGAGCCTGAGTGGATTTTTAATGCATGAAGTTTTAGTGTTTAAACTGAGTAGATCTTTGAACTGCTGTGGTTTCCAAGGGATGTTTCTCTTCCTCTCTGACTGCATGTGCCATAAATGCTCCCAAAAAATCCCCATGTCCTCTCCGGTGTTGCTAGCCCTAGTGATGTGACCACAGATTTGCAGCATGGTTTCCACTAAGCCCCTGTGGAATGTCTTGGATTTTCACTATTGAAAAGCAAGTTTTTGGCACCAAGGTTGCATCAAAAGCCTGGTGTCCCCACAAGGAGGGCAACATGTGGGAGTGGCAGCAGTATTGGGGCCGTCCCCAGGGACAGTGGGGACACCAGGGCCACTCTTGTCTTCAGCTGGCCCAAGTGCTGTGATTAAACAGTGTGACTGGGAGAGCTGAGAGAGAAAACTGGGCTGGAGGAAGGAATGTCACAGAGGGAGAGGTGTCTGTGGTCTCTTTTGGAAGGTTGGCTTCTTCACCCTGGTAGGGCCAAGGGAAGCCCTGAATTTCTGTTCTGTGCCTTACCTGGTTCCCACCTGAGTCTCTGGATTTAAACAGATTTCTTCTCAAACATCTCCCTCTGAGGGCTGACAAAGCTATCAAGAGATTTTTCTGTTGTTAATAATTATTAATTTTGCAAAAATCTAGCAAGCCAGGCAGGGGGAGCCAGGCTGCCCCACCATGAGTGCCTTTGCTGGTTGCCACCATCGGGGTCCAGCAGCCCTGCAGAGCCCACTGGTGGGATCTCCTGCAGAGTGCCTGATGCTCGGGGCTTTCCAGTAGCCCTGCTCTTTGGTGGGGACCATCAGGGCCTCTGTGGCAGGAATATGGGCACTGTGCTTGTGAGACTGGGAGGCTTCTGAGGTTTTCTAGCAGTTGAGCCAGCTCTCCCTTGTCTTGGGGTGGGAGATGATATCGTGTGCACACACAGCTTTGGGATGTCACATCAATGTTAACCACGGGGAAGAAGCCAGAGTGGAGGTGGGCGTGCATGGCAGTTTGTTTCTTTGGGTTTATGCCTTGATACTTTCTGCTTAATTGCACCTTGACATGCACCAAGGGGCAAGGAGGGGTTTTGAAGCAGCTTTAAAAAAAAAAATTACCTTCCATGAAATATTTAGGATAGGCTGACTGCTTTTTAAAGACTGTTCTAATTACTCCTGCAAGGCTTCCACTTCTGATCTCATTGCACATGGAGAGAGGCAGCAGGAGTGTTTGTCCTGGTTGGCACTGAGGGGCTGGGATGGTTTGTATTCACTGCAGGGAGGTGATCACTGCATGGACCCTTGGAGAGGGGTGAGCTGGGAGTCAGAGGGCTGGTTTGTTCCTGGGAATATTTGCTGGTGATGGACTGAGGGCTTGGAAGGGAATGGAGGCAGTTTAGTGACATTAGGGTATACTAGGAGCAAGAATAATGCCCCTGGTGCACCCATGGCTCCCTCCAGGCTGTGTCCTGCTCCCGTGGCTGTGGGGAGCACGTGGCTTGCCTGTGGAGACAGGCTGCTCTAGGAAGTGCTCTCCCAGTGCTGTGAGGTGTGATCCAAAATTAGTATCCCATTCACTTGCTCTTAGCTGTGTTAGCTCTGCAAGGCTAATAGGGCTTAAAAAAAAAGTCTCTTGTCACCAAAATCAGCAGCTCTGACTCAGAACATGCAGAGGGAGCAGACTTGCTGATTAAGGCAATGTTGATGTTGTAAGTGCTCACCCGGCCACAGCAGGGCCCTGGGACTTGCCTGAGAATCTCTGTTGGAGCCTGGGAGGGGTCTTTGATTCCCATCTTGGTGCCTAAACCACCATGTGAGGAGGATGAAGGCGTGAGCATCAAACCCAGCCAAACCATGGAGCGTTCCCAGTGCCATGCCATGTTCCACAATTAATCACTTCCACCCACACTACACCACCTCCCTTCCTTAAATCCTCCCTTGCCTGGTTCTGGAGCAGGGAATGGAAGCAGCTCCAGTTTTATGAATCAATCAAAGACAATGCCTGCTTTTGAGGGCTGCTGATTTAGAGAGCCCTTTGCAAGCATGTGTGCAGTATGATTTCTTATCGGAGCACAGCTCTGGATGAGCTTGCCAAGAGGAGCTGTTCCAGCTCCTGGCCACATCCTGGGGAGATGGCCTGAGTGGTCCTTTCATCTACAAATAAAACAAACAGGAACAAAGAAGGCAATAATATTGACTTTCATCATTGATATTTCCATTTATCTCATACAGTTACTAATAATTAGTATTTCTGTAGCTGGATGGATATAGCTCATAATCTCACTGTTTCAGGGGAGCCTATTAATGTCACTGCCAAAACCAGGCAGGCATAAAGCACTGGACAAGTGCCGAGGAGGGCGAGTGGGGTGGAGGATGGGAATGGAGCAGGGCTGAACCTGGAGGAGAGGCTGTGGAGCAGGGAGCAGTGGGGCAGCAGCACTGGGGAAGGACACAATGGGCAGGGCCTGAGTCAGCACCTCTGTGCCTGTGCTGGGATGGGAGAGCTCTGTGGGCTTGGTGAGGGGAGCTGGGCTTCATGGGGCTACCGTCAGCCAGCCCCTCACTGCACCCTCTGGCACAGCTGGAGCACAGCTGGTCTGTATTTGGCAGGGAAAGGCAAGACTGGCACTGGGGTGGAGGATGTGCTCCAGGTGAAGGATCTGCTGAGATGCAGCCCCAGTGCCCTCCCCCAGGGTGTGATGTGTCCCCAAACTACGGCAGCAACCCCCCATGTCTCCAGCACATTGGGATATGTGGGGAATGAGGGCGGATTCCTGCTGGGAATATCCCCACCTGCCCCAGGGCACCTGTGTGGTTCATGCACACGCTTTCCACAGCAGCTGCAGCCTTTGTTTGTTTGCTGGTGCTTCATTAGTTATTCCCTGTTCTTTTAAACCCATTTATGGTGCTGTCTGCAGGTGCCTTGTGCCTGTGTGCCCACATAGCTGGCCTGGATCTCCTCTGGGATTCCAGAGGAGCTGGGACACTGAGGTTTCCACACTGGTGCTGCTGCTCTTCTGTGTTACTGTGAAAGCTTTGACACACGACTGCTCTGTCAATCATCCTGGGTCAGTCTGCAGGTCCCTTTCTTGCATCTGTGTTTTTAATTGTCCTGTTAAGTGTGCATCCTGACCCCTCCTGTGAGGGATGGCTTCCGGTGTGCAGCCTCCAGGCATTTCCAATTCCACAGGATTCACTGTCACAGCAGCCGCAGGGACCTGCAAGCAGCGAATGCAAATGCAGGGCGGTGTTTTTATTAGGATTTAAATGAGTTTAAGACTGTTCAGAATTACAATGTGATTTGAGCCAGGAGGGGCTTATAAATCTGGTATGAGTTCATATATTATACAATAAACATGCCCAAGCCCATGGCTCCTGCCAAGCACCGTCCTCAGCGAGGTGGGGAGAGCAGTGGGCAGCTGCTGGGGCTCAGCCCTGTGTCCCCAACATGTTCCCATGGGGAAAGGTTGTTTGGGATGGGAGATGGGCTGCAGTCACAGAGGTGGTTGTGCAGGAAAGCTGGTTCCTGTCAATAACCTGAGCCTGGGGTGCACTACAGGTGTGGTCTCTGGCTGAAAGGCAGGGGTGCAGGAGGGGCTTGTGGGCATGTTTTGGGTAAGGGTTACACTACTTTATCCATTCCTCCCTTTATAGCTACCCTGTGTGAAGGTGGCAGGGATGCCTCAGTGCTGGCTGTGCTGGAGGAGGCTGTGCAGTGAGTTGTGGCTTCCCTGGGTGCTGGTGCAGCACAGGGCAACCCTTCCCTGGGCCAGACCCCACTCCAGGTGTCTGGGAGCAGTGAGCTTTATCTAGTTGGTCCAGGCTGTGCCAAACCCAGCTTGCACCTCCCTGGAGACCTCACAGCACACAGGTCACCTGCTGGTTGTACGGGCAGTGCTCATAAAAGCTTTAATGGCCATTAACATAATCACTATAACCCACTGTGCAGAGGTGGGTGCTGTGAGAGCTGTACCTGTGTGTGCAGGAGTCCTGGGCCTGTGACACGTGGGAGCCACCACAGCCATGGAATTCTCATCCACTTCCTCAGTCAGAACAGGAATGAAAGGGAAGCTTGAGCTATTGGCTTGGGATGTTCGTGCTTCGCCTCGTTTCAGTGCTGTGCTTTTGATCTCTGAAGGATACAGCTGAATATTTGAATGAGAAATACGTGGTTGTGTTGAAATCCTAGACAAAATGCCTTTTGTGCCTCCCTGCATGTTTATTTGCGTAAGAAAGTGTTTTGCTGGAGAAACACGGAAGGAGCTCGAGGGAGAGGAAGGAAGGCGGCGGTGAGAGCATTGGGGAGCTCACAGTACAATTTCAGGACACTTAAGAGCCTCTTATTGTCAGTGGCGAGACAGCGACATCGGAGGCAGCTCAGGCAATTGTCTGAGACAAATTGCTTCGTTTGATGGCTTTGTTGGTACCTCACTGGTTAAGTTCCTGGGTTATATATTTATTATTATATACAAAGCACAAGAGAGTTACAGAAATACATACATATGTATACACATCTCTGGATCCATAGTTATCTCCCATGAATGACCTTGCAGGTAGGAAATAATGTCACAGCCTGCATGGTGCTTCTGAGCAGCTGGATGTTTGTTCTGTAGGCCCAGGGGTGAGGGAGCCAGGCCCCTTTTGGGGCTCCTCACGCCAGGGAGCAGGGCTGGGCTGTGCTTGCCACAGGAGGGAGCATTCCCCTCGGTCCCCAAAAGAAAAGGTTTCACTTGCTTCAGGAGGCACTGAGGGAAGAGCCTGTGACAGGTAACATGCTGCCAAAGAAAGCTGTTTTCCCCAGAGAGGGAAAATTGCTGCTGGTGCCTGCGGGAGAGGTGAAAGTGGAGGTGTGACAGAGAGCAGGGCTGCTGCGCTGTCCTGCTTGGAGGAGAGATGGCAAAGCAGCATGTAAAGGCATCCTGATGGAAAGAGCCACTGGGGGCATTTGGATGGCACTGGAGAGGCTCAGCTTCCCTGCTCCCACGGAGCCCTGGCGAGCGCCAGCCCTGCAGTGCTGTCCTCAGGGTGGATGTGGGAGGAGGGGTTCTGTTCAGGGCTACATTGGCTGCGAGATGTGAGCTGCATCCAGCAGCCCAGATCAAAGGCACCTCAGCCAGCCACATCCACCAGAAAGCCTTTAATGCCCAGCCCTGGAGCAGGGAGATTTGCTCAAGGGACTCATTTCCTTGCCTGAACGTAAAAACTGTGTCAACTTGACATTCAGGAAATTTTATTTAATACTTTTTTATTCATTTAACAGTTTAGCTAATTGCAATGCTTTTTTTTTTTTTTTT